>JBAMNC010002039.1:0-422047 GCA_037902135.1 Cetoscarus ocellatus | reverse complement strand
TTTTATTACTCAAGCATGCATACACAGTCTTTGTTTTAATGTTTTTTATATTCACACGTCTATCATTTTCCCCAACATACATTTCCACTTTGTTCCTCATTCCTCTTCTCTCAGCCTTCTCGATGAAGTCTTTCCAGTATTTTGGCATTCCTTCTTTTATCTTACTCATTATTTCTTCTGCTGTTTTTGGTGTCATCTCTCCTCCTTTTTCGTTTATCTCATCAATAAACACTTGACTTCTTAAAAAACCAGGAAGGAATTCATAAACTATATCTTTTATTTTCCTAATCCCTGCATCCCATAAACTCCTGTTGAACAAAGTTGTGTTATTATGTTTTATTTTTGGGTTTAAGAATATTGGTTGTTCCCAGATTTGCTCAACATTGGTACATTCAAAGTGAATCCTGTCTATAAACTTACCCCAATCTTCCAACACTTCTTTATAGTATTCTGGGATTCCATTTAACATTTCTTTCTTCATCTGCATGAAGATCCCACTATCCCCACATTTACCACACTTATTTATTGCATCTTGCAAAAAGATTTTCCATACATGGTCATCACTATCTTTTAGATACTTTAACATTGTTTTTATTCTTAGAGCTTCCTTCTTTTTTACAATGTTTATTAATTTTAATCCTCCATCTTTGTATTCGTTTTCTAAGACCTCTTTAGCTATTCTCACTCCTTTCCCTTCCCAAAGGAAGTCATTTATAATTGTATTAATACTTTTTATTACTGTTTCTGGAATATCTAGCACTGTCACAACATACAAAAACTTGCTCATAATGAGACTATTAATCACTATTACTTTACCTCTTATTTTTAACTGTCTTAGTCTCCAGAAACACAGTTTCTTTTTGACATCACTCAATAATCGTTCATACATTTTATTCCTACCTTCTTTGCTTGCTATACCTAAATTAATACCCAGTATTTTCAAATACTGTTTTTCCTCCTTTAATCCTATATCTATTTTTTCCTCCTCAGCAATTCCTATATACATTATTTCTGATTTTTCTATGTTTAGTTTAGCCCCAGATATACATTCATATCTTTCCAACATTTTAATACTTTCTAATAAACTGGCCTTATTTTTTATTGTAATAGTGGTGTCATCAGCATATTGGTAAATTAAACTTTTCTTACCTGTTGGCAGCTCTATACCTTTGATAGCACTATTTGAATGTAGCAGTACGGCTAAAGGCTCTGCTGACAGGGAATATAAAAGAGCTGACAGTGGACATCCCTGTCTGACAGACCTTTCCAATTTGAAGGAATTAGTTGTTATACCATTAACTTTTACGCAGCTGTATGCATTGTTATATAGTCTTTTGATCCATTCTCGTATGCGATTCCCAAATCCAAATTTTTCTAGTACTTTGAACAAGTATGTGTGGTTAACTCTATCAAAAGCTTTATTTAAATCGAGGCTTATTATAATTCCATTTTCTTTCTCCTTCATGTATTCTATTGTGTCTCGAATATTATATATGATGTCTGATATGTCCCTTCCTGGAATACTGTAGGCCTGTGTACTTGTGACTACTTGTTTTATTACTTTTTTGATCCTGTTTGCCAAGATCTTAGTCAATATTTTATAATCATTGTTCAACATTGTTAAAGGTCTGTAGTTTTCTAGTTTGTCTTTACTCCCTTTTTTAAAAACAATACTTATTAAGCCCATTGTTATATTATGAGGCATTATATCCTTAATCTCTAAATGTTTATATAGTTTAACTAAAATAGGTATCATATAATCTTTAAACTCTACATAAAATTCACTAATTAGCCCATCAATGCCTGGACTTTTATGTCTGTTCAGGCTCATGATGGCATTTTCTATTTCTCCTTCTTCTATATCTTCATCACACATTTTCTTACCTTTATTATCTATTTTATTGATTAATAGTTTAAGGGTTTCATCTATTTGTTCCTCATTAATTGTTTCTTTTCTATACAAGTTGCTATAAAATTCTTCTACTCTTTCCGCAATACCTACTAGATCATCTATCTTTTCACCATTCTTACCCTCTAGCTGTTCTATATAATTCTTTTTCTGTTTTGTTTTTTCCAGCCCTAAGAAGAAGTTATTGCATTTCTCCCCATCTATTATGTTTTTTGCTCTGCTTCTGACAATTGCACCCATACATTTTTTTTGTTCTATTTTCCTTAGTTCTTCCTTATATTTTAAGTAATGATCTAAAACTCTCCCTCTATCTTTATCTATTAACTCCTCTTCTCTCTTTAAGAGTTTTCTTAACTTTATTTCTTCCCCTCTCTCCTTTTTGTTTATTTTCCTGCTAAATTGAATGCTTTTATTCTTTATTTCTATTTTCAGATTTTCCCACCATAGGTCAATATTCCCATCAAGGATTTGTTCATTCATTCTTGTTTTAATACACTCTCTCATCATTACTTTATATTCTTCATTTTTCAGTAAAGTGGCATTAAGACACCACACACCCCCACCCTTATTTGTGCAAAAATTCCCAAAATGAAAACAAACTATTTTGTGGTCGCTAATCACAGTAGGACGAAAAACAATTCTACTTATATGATCAGATAAGTTTTTAGTGCACAAAATTAAATCTATCCTACTTTTTCTTAGGGTCTCTCCGACCTCCTGCACTCGTGTAAATTCTGCTGAACTGGGATTCCTCTCTCTCCACACATCACTCAGTCCATTCACACTCATCACTTTCTGCAGGGCAGCCCTGGATGAATCACTCCTAAAGGCTGCCCTCTCACCCGCATCAATCCTCTCACACCACACATTAAAATCACCCACAATCACACACTCACTCTGACACATACCTCCTAATTTTTCAAAGAAGATTTTTCTATCCTTCTCTTCATTAGGAGCATATATATTAATCAATTTATATTTTTTCCCTTTATATTTAAACTCTATCCCCAGTATCCTCCCCTCACCATCATTCTCACACACATTCACATCTTCAATCACTCCCTTTCGTACCAAAATACCCACCCCTCTATATTTAGTAGTCCCATTGTTCACATACACATCTCCCATCCACTCTTTCCTCACCTCTCTCTCACACACACTGTCCCAGTGGGTTTCTTGAATACAAATTAACTCAGCAGCACTATTAGAAAAAAAAAGCTGCCTGCGGCTATAACTCCTTAAGCCATTACAGTTAAATGAAATAATAGAAACCATTTAAAAAATAAAAAGAGAAATGAACTTAATTATTTAATCAGACATTTTAAACTTTTTTAAATTTCCCTTATGCTTTCTCCCTCCTCCCTCTGGGTCTTTTTCTATTTTTGACCATCTCCTCCGTGCTCTCATTGTCCTCTCCTGACTCCCCTGTATCCTCACTATCATTCCCCACTCCTTCCTCTATGTCCATGTCAGCATTGTTGCTGCTCCCTCCATTGTCCTCACCTCTGTCCACAGTTGTCTCTTTTCCTCCTTCCCTCAGAGACTCCTCTCCTCCTTTCTCCTCTTGGCAGTGGGGCCCTGGATCCTCTGAATCCTCCCCTGGAGCCTCAGTCTGCCTCTTCTTCTCCACCATCTCAGCAGCCTGCTCTCCGTTCTCCTCCAGGTCGACCACCATTTCAGCCTCTTTTGGCTCCACTTGTCCTCCATCTTGTTTCCCTCTTCCTTCAGTCTCTTGTGTTTCTCTCCTCCTCTCTCCGTCCTGGTCAGCCCTCACCTCGACAACCTCCCCGCATTTGCAGTTGCTCCCTTCTTCCCCGCAGGTTTTGCACTGGGTACATTCTCTTGCATAATGTCCTTGTCTTCCACATCTATGGCACTTAAAACTGGGACAGTCTTTCAAGATGTGTCCCGGTTGGATGCACAGTCTGCAGACCCTCTCCTGTCGGTCATGGATGACCTGAAAGTACTCAAAGCCCTCCGCCGTCTCAAATTTGGTGGAGTAAGGGAGGGAGCGGACCTGCTCCCCAAACTTCACCCTCAGGAACCTTGTTCCATCGGCCACATCAGTACCTGGCCACATCCGTCTCTTTATGGGGGAGAGGGCCTCGACACCCCAGCTCTGCAGTTTATTCAGGATGTCTTCGTCTAATATATAAACTGGAAGGTTTAAAAAAGAAACTGTCATTTCGTTGTTGTTTATGTCCCTTGCCAGCACAGATGTGTTCTTGATTTTAAGTCCGTCGAGTAGTTTCTTTTTCCCATCTTCTTGAGCCATTGTTATCTCAAACTTCTTCCCTTCTCTTTTTCTGCAGCCATCCACTCTCCCACACTCTTTCTTGATTTCTTTGAGGAGATCCATGGTGGTGATCTCCTCATCTCCGTTCAACTCTACCAGAACAGTTAGCGTCTTCTCAAAGGTCCTCGGGTCAGCCATCTTCATTGTATCAACTCTGCTGCTTGCCATTAGGCAGAACAAAAAAACACCTCTCAAATGAGGGAAAAAGGGAGTAGAAACAAAATCTACCCCCAAGCAGTGTAATGCACTGCTGGGGGCGCAAATCACTCAAAAAAAGAATAGAAAAAACTGTTAAAGCAGGATAAAAAACACCCAAAAAAACCTTTAGGGAAAAAAACTGCTCTCTCTGGTGCTTCTGCCTCTGCTCTCCTGATTGTCCACAGGTGTGAGTGCTCAGGGTGGTATGGCCGTAAGCCATGACAGAGGTGACAAATGGCTCATTTAAGTGTGTCTCTGGGATTAAAGTCAGCATTATGAGGATACGGTCTGAATTATGGAAATAAAGCCACAATCCTAAGATCAAATCAAAGTCCCCAGTTTAAAATCAGGATTCTAAAATCAAAGAAAAACTCCCCAGTTTTCTGTCAGGACTCTAAGATTACAGGAAAAAATCCTGAGATTAAAGCCAACAACCTGAGATGAAAGTCACAATTCCTCAAAGGCAGAATTCTGACATTAAAGGCAAAATTCTTGGATTCAAATCAAAATCCTGAGATCAAAGCCAGAATTCTTCCAACTATTGTTGATTCATCATCTGATTTATTTTTGAAGTCAGCATGGACAGTGCCAGTGTCCGCACAAGCAGTCAAGCCGCCACGTCAAGCCGCAGTGCATGTGAGGTTTTTTTTTCTAAGTTTTTTTAATTTTTTTTTTCCGTTTTTACATTTTTTTAGGCTAGTACTGTTTTTTGGATTGTCAATCAATCAATCAATCTTTATTTGTATAGCGCCAATTCATAACAAGTGTTATCTCAAGACACTCTACAATAGAGCAAAAAGCTCTTCATATTATGGATACACATATATGCATAGATACATATATACATTTAAAAATACACATATACATATATATACAAATATATACATCCAACACCCAACATGAATCCATATAGCCAATCATGAATCCCTCCATCATGGCGGCAAGAAAAAACCTTCTGTTAAGCAGCAGGAAATCTTGAATGTGGACCCCAGTCTCATGATGAACAGCAAATCCACACGATGCCTCGTTGGGTGTGTGGGCAAAGGGAGGGAGGTAAGTGGAGACAAGTGGACTAAAGTAAGAACTAAAGCTAGTGACAGATCAATGGACCAATCATAGTCCTGTCGTCGTCAAATTTGTTTCTGCTGCAAACAAATTTATTAGAGGAGGGTCCTCATGTCTGTGTGGTTGTGGTGAAAAATTTATAGAAGTATAATCAATAAAAGTCTTACTGGAAGTAAGAATTTATGGTAGTGATGAACTCATGGGTGCCCAGACCACAAGTGCATCCCTACCATATTTGTCTCCGTTAAGTATAAATGTATTAATGGTAGACCTCTTGAGATGTGACACCTCATTTTCAGGAGGGATCTCATGTCCATGTGGAGCTAAAGATAGTTACTATAGATGTATCAACCATGGATAGAAAGATCATGCTAATATCAACATTAACAGCTATAATGATTATGAACTGGAGTGAGATGGCCAAATATGTGTTATGTCTGTAATTGTAGTTATTGAGGCTTCTTGACTCCACAGCAGCAGGCAGTCTCCACCAAGGATCCCAGGCAACCTAAAAGACAAGAGCCAGAGACGAGTACAGGAGCAAACAGAAAGGGGCAGAGGCAGATATGGAGAGATAGTGTGAGAGAGAGAGGGATAGAGCCCAATGTGCCAGATCCCCCCGGCAGTCTAAGCCTATTGCATCTTAACTATATGTCTAAACTATGGACTATGAGCTGGTCCCTAACTGAAAGCTTTATCAAAGAGGAATTTTTTAAGTCTAGCCTTAAAGGTAGAGAGGGTGTCTGCCTCCCGAACCGTGGTCGGTACATGGTTCCAGAGAAGAGGAGCCTGATAACTGAAGGCTCTACCTCCCATACTACTTCTAGAGACTGATGGAACCACGAGCAGGCCAGCATTTTGGGAGCGTAATGTTCTAGAGGGGTTGTACGGCACTACAAGCTCTTTGAGGTAAACTGGTGCCTGTCCACTGAGAGCTTTATAGGTGAGAAGAAGAATCTTGAATTCTATTCTATATTTAATGGGAAGCCAGTGCAGAGAGGCTAATACTGGAGTAATGTGGTCTCTTCTCCTAGTTCTAGTCAGCACACGTGCTGCAGCATTTTGGACCAGCTGAAGCGTCTTAAGCGACTTACTGGGACAGCCTGAAAGAAGAGAATTACAGTAGTCCAGTCTAGAGGTAACAAAAGCATGGACAAGCTTTTCAGCATCGCTCTGGGACAGGATAGGCCTAATTTTAGCGATGTTACGAAGATGAAAAAAGGCTGTTTTTGAAATTTGCTTTATGTGACAGTTAAAGGATAGATCCTGATCGAATAGAACCCCAAGATTTCTAACAGTTGTGCTTGGCGTCAGGCTAATGCCATCTAGGGCACTTAAATCATTAGAAAAGATTTCTCTAAGGTGTCGAGGGCCCAGCACAATGATCTCTGTCTTGTCTGAGTTAAGAAGAAGAAAATTTTGGGCCATCCATGTCCTAATGTCCTTTAGACACGCGTCTAGTTTAGATAACTGATTTGTCTCACCTGGCTTCATCGATACATACAGCTGAGTATCATCAGCGTAACAATGAAAATTAACGGAGTATTTCCTCATGATATCACCGAGGGGAAGCATATAAATGGAGAAGAGAATTGGACCTAGCACAGAGCCTTGAGGAACTCCGTAACTTACTTTAGTGTACACAGAGGACTTGTTGTTCACGTGTACAAACTGGTATCTATCAGATAAGTAGGACTTAAACCAATTTAAGGCAGTCCCTGTAAACCCGAGTAATACCTCTAATCTCTATATAAGAACATCATGATCAATGGTGTCAAAAGCTGCACTAAGATCTAATAAAACAAGTACTGAGAGAAGTCCCTCATCTGAAGCTGAGAGTAGGTCGTTAGTTACTTTAACTAGAGCAGTCTCTGTGCTGTGATGAGCTCTAAATCCTGACTGAAAGTCCTCAAAAAGGCTGTTGTCTTGAAGGAAGTCACATAGCTGATTAGCCACTACTTTCTCCAGGATCTTTGAAGTAAATGGAAGGTTTGATATAGGCCTGTAGTTAGCCAATGTTCCCGAATCGAGGTTAGGTTTTTTAAGGAGAGGTTTGATTACAGCTACTTTAAAAGACTGTGGCATGTAGCCTGTTGATAGAGATATATTTATTGTCTCCAGCAGGGATGGACAAACTAGGGGAAAGACCTCCTTGAACAGTTTAGTTGGGATCGGGTCTAAAAGGCAGGTAGATGGTTTGGAGGAGGAGACAAGAGAATTTAGCTCCTGAAGGCTAATTGTAGAAAAATGATCTAACGCAGGTCTGACTACAAGTAATGGTACGGTAGGTTCAGGTGAAAGCAGGGAGTTGCTAATTTTATCTCTAATTTTAAGAATTTTATCATTAAAAAAGCTCATAAAGTCCTCACAGCTAAGAGCTAGAGGAATCACAGTCTCCACAGAGCTCTGACTCTGTGTCAGCCTGGCTACAGTGCTGAAAAGGTACCTAGGGTTGTTTTTATTTTCTTCAATTAGTGAGGAGTAGTAGGCAGCTCGAGCATGTCGTAAGGCTGTCATGTAGTTATTATGACTTTCCCGCCAAAGTATACGTGACTCCTCCCTCTTATTGGAGCGCCATATTCTCTCTAATTTACGGGATGCTTGTTTAAGTTCACGAGTTTCAGGCGTAAACCAAGGAGCTGCCCTCTGACGTTTAATAGTTTTTTGTCTCAGTGGCGCAATTGAGTCCAAAGTGGATCTTAGTAGACTGGCAGAGTCGTCAACAAGCTGATCCAGCCGAGAGGGGCTATAGCTAATATCACAGTTATCAGTTGGCCAAGTTATTGAGTTTAAGGCAGCAGGAATCGCTTCTTTAAATTTAGCCACGACACCATTGGACAGATTTCTACTCTTCACAATTTTGTTACAAAACACAAAATCCTCTAAGAAGATGGTAAAAGTTACTAAGAAGTGATCGGATAATAAAGGATTCTCAGGAAAAACTTTTAGTCTATCAACATCAAGGCCATATGCTAGAACCAAATCAAGAGTGTGATTGAAATGATGAGTAGCTTCACGAACAGCCTGAATAAAACCAACAGAGTCTATTAAGGACATAAAAGCTGAGCTAAGGCTATCACTTTCTTTGTCAACATGAATATTAAAATCACCTACAATAAGTATTTTATCAGAGCTAAGAACCAAGTTTGATACGAACTCAGAAAATTCTGATAAGAATTCAGAATAAGGGCCTGGAGGACGGTAAATGATCACAAATAGGACAGGCTGGCAGGTTTTTGAATCAGTATGAGATAAATTTAGAACAAGGCTTTCAAAAGAGGAGTAATTAGCCTTTGGTCTCTGATTGATTTGGAGACAAGAATGATAAATAGCTGCTACACCACCACCACGGCCTGTGTCTTGGGGTATATGAGTATTTGAGTGACTGGGAGGAGTGGATTCATTTAAACTGACATATTCCTCCTGGCACAGCCACGTTTCTGTTAGACAGAGTAAATCAATGTGATTTTCTGATATAAGGTCATTCACTAGTAAAGATTTGGATCTCAGTGATCTAATATTTCAGAGACCACATATAATTATCTGATGTTTTCAAGCTTCTACATTTGAGGTTTTGATTTTAACCAGATTTCTATGATTGACACCTTTTTTACTTGTTTTTGTGCTAACATCTATGTGGCATTTGGGTCGGGGGACAGACACAGTCTCTATAGAATGATATTCATCTCTATTACAACTGTCATAGCTGTTATCATAGTGATGAACACAACTGTCATAACAGTAATGGGTGGAAAACTGTCCTAAAGCAAGCGCAGAGCAGCGTGGAGGACTGCAGCTCCGCAACATGGTTTCATCTCTGAGAGGTCATAAGTACGACTCTGCCATGTTTTTAGACAGGAGAGATGCTCCAGCCAAAGTAGGATGGATGCCATCTCTTCCTATCTATTGTGTATCAGCAGACAATGTCAAAGCAGCACCCGTGAAGCAGAGAAAAAGACAACCCTGTACATGATTGTTTGGAACAATCCAAATGAAGTTATTGAAAGAAAAACTGCAAGTCAGTGGGAGTGGATGAAAGTCACAATTCCTCAAAGCCAGAATTCTTCCAATGAAGTCAAAATTCAGGGTTTCATCTGAAAATTCTGACTAGTTTCCGAGAATTCTGATATTTCTAACTATTGTTGTTTCATCATCTGAATTTTTTTCTTTTGTTGTTGTTGTTTTTTTGAATAAACTTTTGCAACAAAAGAAATTATCCTCACTTTCTTTCAACTGGAACTCTAAAAATTTGACTGCTTTTTTTTTATCATTGTAGTGAATCATTGGCCCTTTTTGTCATTTTTATTATCAATTTAGAAGTTTATGTCGTGATTTTTATGACATGCTCTGGCAATAAATTCCCTACGTCCACGCCAATACAGCTATTTGAATTGGATTGAGTTGAAAATGTGTTGCAGGAGCAGCACCCTCTGCTGTGGACAAGGAGAAAAGCTTAAAGCACCTGGTATTCCCAGGCGGTCTCCCATCCAAGTACTAACCAGGCCTGACCCTGCTTAGCTTCCGAGATCAGACGAGATCGGGCGTGCTTTTTTTTTTTTTTTCATCTTTTATTATAAAAATATACTTTCATCTACAAACATTTACCACACTGTACATTGTAAGAAATCAGACAATTAAAAAATGACACAAAGGCAAATCTAAGTACTATAAAACAATCTAAGCCGAGTCAAAACACCAATAACTAAACCCCTTTCAAAATAAAACAACCGCCTCTATTACAAACTTAATGAACACCCATTTAGGTATTACCCCTAACTTAATCAAAACAAAACCTCAACACTCCAAAAGAATCCACCCAACAAAACCTGTCAATGCCCTCCACCAGTGCGTCCAGTTCTTCAGCGTGTTGAATTATGTTGAAGTGAGATTTTGTGATTCTTTTCCATATTGGTATGATGTCAACTGTCCGGTGTTCATGGAGTGTGATGTTCCTTCTTGTCCAAATGGCGAGCCTGGCCAGTGATAGTAGGGTGTTGATGAGCTTGTGTTTCCTGTCCGTTCCAAATAGTGCTGTCCATGGTGTGATCCTTTTTCCCGTGTACCTGCAGTGGTGAGATAAAACTTCAAAGAAAAACACCCAGAAATCCCTTACTTCCCCACAGTGCCAAAACAAGTGCGTGACATCCTCGTCCCAGACTAAGCACACCGCGCAGGTCCTGGAGAAAAGCTCGCGATGGACCTGGTGGAGGACGACTCCCGTGAAGACCCTCCTGTGCCTTATTTTAAAATCCAATGCGAATGCTGTTGCTGGTATGTGGGAGTTATGTAGGTTGCTCCAGATTTTCCTCGTGTCCTCGCCGGGGAAGAGCTCCCTCCACGCTTCCCCTGCGGCCGGCCTCCTCCCCAGCTTGGACACGAGGAATCTGTAAATGAGAGATGTTTTACATCTTTTTATTTGTATTGTGCTATTTTCAAGGCACAGGAGGAACTCCAGAGGAG
Source organism: Cetoscarus ocellatus (assembly GCA_037902135.1). Classification (NCBI taxonomy): domain Eukaryota; kingdom Metazoa; phylum Chordata; class Actinopteri; order Labriformes; family Labridae; genus Cetoscarus; species Cetoscarus ocellatus. The sequence goes on along the minus strand of JBAMNC010002039.1, from coordinate 411,119 downwards.
CGCCCCCACCCTGTCCAACCGCACACAGAGCTCTCCTCCAGGACTCTGGCAGTGCGCTATCTAACCTGTCACCCGTGTCTCTAATGTGCCCTGCCCTAAATTTTACCCTCCCTCTCTTTAATGCAGTGCAACCACGCACAAAATCAAAAAATCCCTCCCCGTTCATCACCTGACCTATCTTCGTGACCCCCGCTGCTTGCAATGGCGCGCAAGACAGCACCCTTCCTCCGTACTGGAGGAAAGGAGTCCCGAGAAAAGGTAATTTCAACAGCCAACTCCTATTCACCTCCTTAGGCTCGAGGTGGGGTAGCAATTTTCCCCATGCCTCCATTACCTCCCTGAAGAAAGGCGGCAGCCCTCCGCAGGCTTTTCCGGTAGGAAGAGTGCACAAGTCGTGCACGTCCCCCTCTCCGTACTCAGCCAAGCAGCCGACCAACGCCCCCCTCCACGGAGTCTGCCTGTCCAAATCCAAAAATTTCCTAATAATTTTCACCCGGAGTGCATCCTTCTTTGCCCCCATGTCAATCAATCCTAAGCCCCCCTCCTTTTTATCATTAATCAAAACCTTGTGAGCTATCACATTTCCCTTGCCTCTCCACAAGAAGGAGGAGAGGATGCCGTTTAAGGCTTTTAGTGCCCAATCTGGCAGCTCACAGGTACCCAAAACATGTAATGTAGTGGAGGCTACTAGAGCGTTCCATACAATTACCTTTCCTCTGAGACTCAGGCCACGAAGCCTCCACCTATTAACCATGAATTTCACCCGATTAATTACCTTATCCCAATTGCTTTTAGTAACTTCATCTCTACCTATGCCCACTGTGATGCCTAATACCTCTATTTTTTTATTTACTACATTAAACCCCCACTTATCATTTTTATTGTCGTTTCTATTTATTATTAATATATTGGTTTTATTATTATTTAATTTGCTCCCTGATGCCCGTTCAAAACACTTTATATATTTTAATATTATTTCTACCTCCCCGGTCGCCGAGGCCATGATGGTGACGTCATCCGCGAATGGTACTACCGTCACCCTCTCATGTCCCGGCGACACGGGGAGTCCCACTAAGTTTTTGTCTTTATTTATAATATTTGCTAAAGTTTCTATGATTCATGAAAAAAGTAATGGCGATAAGGGACATCCCTGCCTTACTGATCTTTGTATTTCAAATTTTTTACTTATTCTTCCATTAATTTTAATTTTTGATATTTCTTTATTATATAATAATTTAATTATTTTAATAAAACCCTCCCCAAATCCCATTTTCCCTAGTACCTCCCACATATATTTGTGATTAACTTTGTCAAATGCTTTTTCTAAATCTAAATTTATTAAATATCCGCCCTCCTCTTCTATCGCCCTTACACACCCTTGTATTGTTATAATTGAATCTGTAATGTCTCTGCCGGGGATACCGTACGCCTGCAGGCTTTGTACCGCATCCCCAACCACTCCCTTCATCCTATTTGTTATTATTTTGGATAGTATTTTGTAATCATTATTAAGTAAAGTTATTGGCCTATAGTTCTTTATGTTATTCCTTTCTCCTTTTTTATATATTAGAGTTATTATTCCTTCTGAGAAATTACTAGGGGTCTTGCCCGTTTTTATCATAATATTGAATATTTTTAACATTATTGGTGCTATGTCTTTTTTAAGTTTTTTATACAGTTCCGCAGTCAGCCCATCACTCCCCGGACTTTTCCCTCTATTAAGTTCTTCTATTGCTTTTTCTACTTCTTCTAATTTTATTTCTCTCTTTAAAGTTTCCCTATCCTCTATTCTTATTTTATTTTGTATATTATTTAATAGTTTGTCACCTTCTATTTTATCTATTCCTTCTTCTTTAAACATATTTTGATAAAATTTTACCACTATGTTTTCTATTTCATCTTTATCACTTGTTTTTCTTCCTTTATCATCTATTAATTCATTTATCATTTGCTTTTCTTGTTTCTTCTTTTCAAGGCCAAGGAAATATGCAGAGTATTTCTCTTCATAGAGGTGTGCATCCACCTTGGCCCTGATAGCTGCAGCCTCGCACTCTTTCTTTTGGAGCTGGACCAGCTGAGCTTTTATGCTGCTCAGCTGGTCCAGCTCCTCCACCGAGGCCGCATCTGCCTTCTCCACCACCTCCTTTAATTTCCTCCTTAAATCTTCCTCCACCTTTTTCTCTCTCCACCTCTTATTTTTACTATAATTTATAGCACATCTTTTAATTCTTTCTTTGAAATTTAGCCACTCACCCAGGATTTCTTCCTCTTCTTCCCCCCATTCGCTCTCCTGCTCAAAATATTTACACGTTTGTTAATTTTTTACAGAACATTTCATCTTTCAGCAGGCCCTTATTCAAAATCCACAGCCCCCCACCCCTGTTGCTTTCCCCTCCCTCCAGAAACCTACAATACAGGTAACTGTGGTCACTCCAGGGGCAGGGGTCATAGTTAACTTTATTAATTTTATTAATCAAACTGCCCGACGTTAATAATAGGTCTATCCTTGATTTACACCATTTCCCCTGTACTTTCTGCATTCTGCTATATTTTCTAATTCCTGGATTTAATGCCCTCCATATATCAATTAAATTATTTCTTATGCACATATCTATGAATTTATATCTACTTATATCATTTTTTAACCCCTCTTTATTCCCCACATCCTCTATAGTTTGTATTATATTTAGATCACCTACTATTATCGTTTTATCTGTTATCCATTTTTCTAAATTATATATTTTCTACCTTCCCAAGTTCTACAAATCACATCTACTATTAATACTCTTCCCATGTCATCCGCAAATACCTCTCGCTATTTAACTCCAGCCGCCTCCCCAAACAGCATGGCTACCCCTCCGGAGGTACCACCCCCGTTGTTGTAAGCCATGCTGCCACGCCACACTGACCGGGCCCCTTCCACGCTGACGGCATCCCACTTCGTCTCCTGCAAACATACAATAGAGTACCGGGACACTTCTGATAGGACCGCCCGGAGCTTCGTCACCGTGCGGAGTCCGCGAGCATTCAACGACACCAGGGAGGCCATCGGAGATACATGAGAGAGGCATTAATCATTTACTTATTTTTTCTTTCCTTTCCTTTTATTCCTTAACATACTTTTCCTGATTTTTACTACTGCCTCCATGTCCATCTCTGTTTCTGAGCTGTCCAGACCTCTTGCCTCAGGGATGTCGGGGACCCCTCCCTGTCCTCCCCCGGCTCCAGGCCCTCTCAAATCCCTCCCTTCCCTTTCCACTCGGGAGTTCATCATCATCCTCATCGTCTTCATCATCCTCTGCTTCCATGTCTTCTGCCCCTCTTTTGGGGACCCCCACCCCCGTCACCTTCTGCACCTCTAGGGCCTTTGCCAGAGCCGGGGGCTCAGTCCGACTCTGGCCACCCTTCAGTGCCTTGGGGGTCCTCTGGGGCAGGTGCTCGGACGGGGCCAGGTCAGCTCTCGCCGTACCCGCCCTTTTTTCGGCTGGCTCAGGCATCACGCCCACAGCTGCCTCGTCCGTCTCGGCCGGCTCAGGCATCACGCCCACAGCTGCCTTTTTCTGTGTGGCCGGCTCAGGCATCACGCCCACAGCTGCCTTTTTCTGTGTGGCCGGCTCAGGCATCACGCCCACAGCTGCCTCTTTAGCTCCATCCCTTCCACCTTCCTGTCCTTCCTCTCCTGATCCCTCCTCTCCTGAACTGCCCTCTTCTTCCATTCTTTCTACATCTTCTCCCTCTTCTTCCTCACTCTCATTACATATACATTCCTTTATGATGTTATAACAAATATCACACTTTCTTTTCTCTTTCTCCTGTCTCTTCACCTTGCACTCCCGTGCGTAATGGCCCTGGACTCCACACTTGTGACAGGAAAACTCCGGACAGTCCCTCAGAATGTGCCCCGGCTGCATACACATCCCGCAGACTTTAACCTGCCTGTCGTGAATTACCCTGAAATATTCAGGCCCTAATGCTGTTTCAAATTTTACTGAATATGGTAATGACTGAACATGATCCGTGAATTTGACCTTAAGAAAACGGGTGCCATCAGCGATTTTGGTCCCCGGCCACATGCGGTGCCTGATCGGGGAGGCGGCTGATACCCCCCAATTATCCAGCTTGCGTAATATCTCCTCATCCTGTATGTAAGCGGGTAAATTTAAAAAGGACACCACCAACTCATCATTGCACAGCCCTTTTCCGTGTATAGCAGTTCCATTTATTTTAAACCCGTCTAACAGCCTTTCTTTCCCCTTTATATGTGACATAGTCACCTCGAATGCTCTCGTTCCTGTAGCTCTACATGCAACAATCCCTCCACACAGCATCCTCACCACCCTCATCAGCTCCAAAGCTGAGATCTGCTCCTGTCCCTGTATTTCTAAAATTACTGCTTTTTCCTTTTTGTACATTATTCCCTCTTGTTCTTTCTCCGTATTCACCATCACATTTTTTTCTGCTCCACTCACCCCTTCCGCGTCCTTCCTGCCTCCTCCGTTCTGTCTCTTTTCCTCCTCCAAATGCGCCACTCTCGCCCGTTCTCCACCTGCTTCCCCCGTCGGCTCTCCGCAATCGGGTCCTCCTTCCTGCTGCCGAGGAGAAGGCTCTTTCCCTGCCGTCTTCCCCCCGTTCTGATCCCGCTTGGGTTGGCTCGCTGCTGCCAGCCGGCCACCACGTGTGCGCACCTCTTCCCATGCGTCCTGCCCGTCCTCAATTCCGCCACTCACACAAACTTTCCCATTCATACGATCGATCTCCTCACACATACTTTTAACCTTACCTTTGGATTTTTCTCCCTGCTTCAGCAGGCTCTCCTTCGAGAATGCCGAAGCAGGGGTCCGTGCGTCTTTGTCCGGTCCGTTTCCCTTAATCTTAATTCCTTTATCCTTAGCTTTGTTCGTCATTCTGAGTCCGTCCATAACTGAAAACTTCTCCTTTATTTTTTAAACAGAATCTGGCCTCACCCGAACAGTGCTCAGACTGTCGGGGGGTAAATCAAAAAGCCCAGAAAATCAACTTAAAGCACACGGAAACTAAAAATCAAAAGGTACAAAAGAGAGAAAATAAAGAAAGGAGAGAAAAGAGAGAAAAAGGAGTCCACTGGCTCCGCTCTCACACGTGCTGTACTCACCGCCGTCACTCTCACTCACTGACACACTGACCGGAAGGGGCGTGCTCAGGGTGGTATGGCCGTAAGCCATGACAGAGGTGACAAATGGCTCATTTAAGTGTGTCTCTGGGATTAAAGTCAGCATTATGAGGATACGGTCATAATTCTGGAAATAAAGCCACAATTCTAAGATCAAATCAAAGTCCCCAGATTAAAATCAGGATTCTAAAATCAAAGAAAAAATCCCCAGTTTTCTGTCAGGACTCTAAGATTACAGGAAAAAATCCTGAGATTAAAGCCAACAACCTGAGATGAAAGTCACAATTCCTCAAAGGCAGAATTCTGACATTAAAGGCAAAATTCTTGGATTCAAATCAACATCCTGAGATCAAAGCCAGAATTCTTCCAACTATTGTTGATTCATCATCTGATTTATTTTTGAAGTCAGCATGGACAGTGCCAGTGTCCGCACAAGCAGTCAAGCCGTCACGTCAAGCCGCAGTGCATGTGAGGTTTTTTTTTTTAAAGTTTTTTAAGTTTTTTTTTCCGTTTTTACATTTTTTTAGGCTAGTACTGTTTTTTGGATTGTGTATCAGCAGACAATGTCAAAGCAGCACCCGTGAAGCAGAGAAAAAGAAAACCCTGTACATGATTTTTTGGAACAATCCAAATGAAGTTATTGAAAGCAAAACTGCAAGTCAGTGGGAGTGGATGAAAGTCACAATTCCTCAAAGCCAGAATTCTTCCAATGAAGTCAAAATTCAGGGTTTCATCTGAAAATTCTGACTAGTTTCCGAGAATTCTGATATTTCTAACTATTGTTGTTTCATCATCTGAATTTTTTTTTTTGTTGTTGTTTTTTTTAATAAACTTTTGCAACAAAAGAAATTATCCTCACTTTCTTTCAACCGTAACTCTTAAAATTTGACTGCTTTTTTTTATCAGTGTAATGAATCATTGGCCCTTTTTGTCATTTTTATTATCAATTTAGAAGTTCATGTCATGATTTTTATGACATGCTCTGGCAATAAATTCCCTACGTCCACGCCAATACAGCTATTTGAATGGATTGAGTTGAAAATGTGTTGCAGGAGCAGCACCCTCTGCTGTGGACAAGGAGAAAAGCTTACAGCACCTGGTATTCCCAGGCGGTCTCCCATCCAAGTACTAACCAGGCCCGACCCTGCTTAGCTTCCGAGATCAGACGAGATCGGGCGTGCTTTTTTTTTTTTTTTTCTCTTTTTTATTATCAAAAATAGTAAAAAAACAGGCAATGATAACCAATATTCACATTGCAACAACTGGAGTTAATCTAACGGATCTTAGTTTACAGTCATTGATTACATCATGAATATTACCTTTTATAGTCCTACATAGATATAATTCACAACAACATGATGCTTTTACACAGTCCCATATCTACTCCCACATATATGGCTGCATTTAAACACAAGAAATACAGAAGTGGATATCATTCAACATGATGAAAAACATGATATTTCCTCACACACCTGACTAACAAAACCAAAAAGAAACAGAAATAGCTAAATAAATAAATGAACAATTAATTCATTTACTGTTCAAAATAATTCATATTCAAAACGTAAACATCCATCATCAGTTTTCTGTATTATCGTACTCCCTTCTTCAAACCCATCTTCAAAGTCTGCTTTGTCCATGTGTCTGTAGAGTGCCTTCACGTCACTTTCAAATGTTCCTTTAAAGACTGTCCAAACGTCAATCTGCTTCCCGTCAAAGTGAGCCATATTTCTCCTTAGTTTGACCGCATACCTGGCGTGACTTAAAACAAGATTCAGCAGATTGACATTACATCTTTTATTTTTCCCATTATACCCAAACAGCCAAAGATCGATCCATTCAATTTTTTTTAAATCCTCCAGCTTCCAACATCTATATATGAGTTCCTTCAGTTTGTCAAAATAAATAGTCAGTTCAGAGCATTCAAAGAATTAATGAATAAAACTCTCCACGCCTCTTTTACACACATCACATATGTTACTGACATTAACGTCAAAACGACTAATTATTAAATTGTTGAAAATCCTGTTGTGCCTAAACAAAAAATCAAAATTCTCACACTCAACGCTGTTGTATTTTACTCTAAGATTGATCCATATTTTTTCAACATTGAGGGTGCGTCTCAATTTCAACCACACTTTCTCAGCTGCGGGCCTCCGTATGGTCTTATTATTCAGACATTTATACACAGTCCTATTCTTAATGTTTGTCACATTCACTCGCTGATCTCTGTCCCCAACATACAACTCTACTCTGCCTCCCAATCCTCGTCTTTTATCTTTCTCTATTAATTCTGTCCAGTGCTTTGGCATTCCTTCTTTGAGTTTAATCATTATTTCCTCAGCCTTTTCCAATGTCATGTCTCCCCCTTTGTCATGAACCTCATCTATAAACACTTGGCTGCTTAAGAAACCCGGCACGAATTCATAGACTATGTCTTTCACTTTTCTAAATCCTGCATCCCACAACACCTTATTGAAAATAGTTCCATTATTATGTTTGATTTTAGGGTTTAAGAATATTGGCTGTTCCCATATCTGCTCCACACTGTTACAGTCAAACTGAACCTTCTCAATAAATTTGCCCCAGGCCTCCAACACTTCTTTGTAATAGCTTGAAATGTCGCTTATCATATCTTTCCTCATCTGCATATACACTCCACTATTCCCACAGTTTCCACATTTATTCATGGCATCAAACAAAAATAATTTCCATATATGATCATTTTTATTTGTTAAATATTTCAACATTGTTTTAATTCTCAAAGCTTCTTTCTTTTTAGCAATGTTCATCAATTTTAATCCACCATCTTTGTAATCATTTTCCATAACTTCTCTTGCAATTCTGACCCCTTTACCGTCCCACAAAAAGTCACTTATTATTCCATCTATACTTTTAATTACTTTGTCTGGGACATCCAGCACTGCTATCACATACACAAACTTACTCATTATAATATTATTAACCACTAATACTTTACCTCTCAGTTTTAACCCCCTTGGTTTCCATGACTGAAGTATCCTTGTGATGTCATTTAGTAAACCTTCATACATTCTATCTCTTCCTTTTTCACTCTCTATTCCCAAATTAATACCTAATATTTTGAAATAATCCTTCTTTTCTTTTAATCCTATGTCTATTTTTTCCTCCTCCTTCATACCAATATACAAGATCTCTGACTTGTCAACGTTTACTTTTGCCCCAGAAATGCCTTCATATATTTTTAACATTTTGATAGCTTCCAATAAACTAACCTTATCTTTTATTGTGATTGTTGTATCATCCGCATATTGATAAATTAGACTTTTTTTACCTGACGGTAGTTCTATCCCTTTGATATCGTTGTTTGAATACAGCAAAGCAGCTAAAGGCTCCGCTGAAATAGAATAGAGCAAAGCTGAGAGAGGACAGCCCTGCCTTACTGACCTTTCTAATTGGAAAGAATCAGTTATTATTCCATTTATTTTCACACAGCTATAGGCATTGTTATATAATTGCTTTATCCAGTTGATTAACCTATTGCCAAACTCAAATCTTTCCAAAACTTTGTACAGGTATGTATGATCCACCCTGTCAAATGCTTTATTTAAATCCAGACTTACAATGATCCCACTTTCTTTCTCCTTCATGTACTGTATTACGTCTCTGATACTATGTATATTGTCTGATATATCCCTGCCTGGAATGCTGTATGCTTGCGTATCCCTGACAATTTGGTGTATTACTTTTTTAATCCTATTAGCCAATACTTTTGCGAGTATTTTATAATCATTATTCAACATTGTCAGTGGCCTATAGTTTTCAAGTCTTTCTTTACTACCCTTTTTAAAAACAATGCTTATTAAGCCCATTGTTATGTTCATAGGCACTTTATCTTTTATTTCTATAGATTTATATAATCTATCCAGAATAGGTATCACATCATCTTTGAACTCTTTATAAAATTCACCAATTAATCCATCAATACCTGGACTTTTATTTCTACTTAGATTTATAATAGCAGTCTCTATTTCTCCCTCTCCTATATCTTCATCACACATTATTTTACCATCATTATTTATTTTATTATTTATGATATTCAGAGTTTCGCTCACTCGTTCAGCTAAAATACACTCTTTTTTGAATAAGTTTCGATAAAATTCTTCAACTCTTTCTGCAATCCCTACCAAATCATCTATCATATCACCATTTTTACCTACTATCTTTCTAATGTAATTCTTTTTCTGTTTTGCTTTTTCCATTCCCAAGAAAAAACTGTTACATTTCTCACCCTCTACTATGTATTTTGCTCTATTCCTGATAATAGCACCCATACACTTTTGTTGTTCTATTCTTTTCAGTTCATCCTTATATTTTAAGTACATATCTAACCCTCTTCCAGGATCCTTGTCTATACTCTCCTCTTCTCTCTTCAGATGTTCTTTTAATTTCCTTTCCCTCTCTCTCTCTTTCCTGTTTACTGCCTTGCTAAATTTCATGCTTATGTCCTTAATTTCTGTTTTCATACGTTCCCACCATAACTCAACATTTCCCTCATACATTCTTTCATTCATTCTCTTTTTGATACATTCCCTCACCAATATTTTATAATCTTCATTTTTCAGTAATGTAGCATTTAAACACCACACACCCCCACCTTTTTTGTTACCAACCTCCCCAAATTGAAAATAAACTATTTTATGATCACTGATCATAGTAGGACGAAAACCAATATTATTTATATTATCTGACAACTTTTTGGAACACAAAATTAAATCTATCCTACTTTTCTTGAGGGTTCCCCTGACCTCTTGCACACGGGTAAATTCAATAGTATCAGGATTCCTCTCTCTCCACACATCACTCAGTCCATTCACACTCATCGCTTTCTGCAGGGCAGTACTGGATATATATTAGGAGCATATATATTAATTATTAATTCATTTATATTTTTTTTCCTTATATTTAAACTCTATCCCTAGTATCCTCCCCTCACCATCATTCTCACACACATTCACATCTTCAATCACTCCCTTTCGTACCAAAATACCCACCCCTCTAGATTTAATAGTCCCATTGTTCACATACACTTCTCCCATCCACTCTTTCCTCACCTCTCTCTCACACACACTGTCCCAGTGGGTTTCCTGAATACAAATAATGTCAGCAGCACAACTAGAAAACAAAAGCTGCCTGCGACTGTAAGTTCTCAAGCCATTTGAATTGAATGAAATAATTGAAACCATTTGAGGAAAAATAAATAAGTGAGAAGGAAACTCAAATATCCAACATAACGTTTCAAACTTTTTTAATTTCCCTTTCGCCGAATCCCTCCTCCCTCTTGGTCTTTTCCTGTTTTTTACAATCTCTTCCATGGTCTCATCATCTCCTGACTCCCCTGTAACCCCACCATCAGAGTCCCTCACTCCTTCCACTATGTCCATTTCAGCATTACTGCTGCTCCCTCCATTGTCCTCACCTCCATCCACAATTGTCCCTTGTCCTCCTTCCCTCAGAGACTCCTCTCCTCCTTCCTCCTTCTGGCCGTGGGGCCCTGGATCCTCCGAGTCCTCCTCTGCAGACTCAGTCTGCCTCCTCTTCTCCACCATCTCATCAGCCTGCTCTCCGTTCTCCTCCACGTCAACCACCATTTCGCTCTCTTTGTGTTGCTCTTGTCTTCCTCCCTGTGTCTCTTCTTCCTCAGCCTCTGGTGTGTCTTGCCTCCTCTCTCCGTCCTGGTCAGACCTCACCTCAACCTCCTCTCTGCATTCGCAGCTGCTCCCTTCTTCTCCACATATTTTGCAGCAGGAGCACTCTCTTGCATAATGTCCCTGAATGCCACATCTGTGGCATTTAAAATTTGGACAGTCTTTCAGGATGTGTCCCGGTTGAATGCAGAGTCTGCAGACTCTCTCCTGGCGGTCATGGATCACCCTAAAGTATTCTGCGCCCTCTGCCGTCTCAAATTTAGTGGAGTAAGGGAGGGAGCGGATCTGCTCCCCAAACTTCACCCGAAGGAACCTCGTCCCGTCAGCGACGTCGGTTCCCGGCCACATCCGTCTCTTGATGGGGGAGACTGCCTCTACTCCCCAGCTCTTCAGTTTGTGCAATATGTCCTCATCTGTTATGTAAACTGGTAGGTTTAAGAAAGAAACTGTCATGTCATTTTTGCTAATGTCCCTTGTGATCACAGATGTGTTTCTTATTTTGAGTCCATCTAGCAGTTCCATTTTCCCTTCTTCTTGAGAGAGTGTTATCTCAAATTTCTTCCCTTCTCGTTTTCGACAGCCCTCAACTCTCCCGCATTCCTTTTTGATTCCCTTCAGTAGCTCCATTGTGGTTATTTTATTTTTGAAGTCAGCATGGACAGTGCCAGTGTCCGCACAAGCAGTCAAGCCGCCACGTCAAGCCGCAGTGCATGTGAGGGTTTTTTTTAAGTTCTTAAGTTTTTTTTCCGTTTTTACAATTGTTTTAGGCTTGTACTGTTTTTTGGATTGTGTATCAGCAGACAATGTCAAAGCAGCACCCGTGAAGTCGAGAAAAAGAAAACCCTGTACATGATTTTTTGGAACAATCCAAATGAAGTTATTGAAAGAAAAACTGCAAGTCTGTGGGAGTAGATGAAAGTCACAATTCCTCAAAGCCAGAATTCTTCCAATGAAGTCAAAATTCAAGGTTTCATCTGAAAATTCTGACTAGTTTCCGAGAATTCTGATATTTCCAACTACTGTTGTTTCATCATCTGAATTTTTTTTTTTGTTGTTGTTGTTTTTTTGAATAAACTTTTGCAACAAAAGAAATTATCCTCACTTTCTTTCAACCGTAACTCTAAAAATTTGACTGCTTTTTTTTTATCATTGTAATGAATCATTGGCCCTTTTTGTCATTTTTATTATCAATTTAGAAGTTTATGTCATGATTTTTATGACATGCTCTGGCAATAAATTCCCTACGTCCATGCCAATACAGCTATTTGAATTGGATTGAGTTGAAAATGTGTTGCAGGAGCAGCACCCTCTGCTGTGGACAAGGAGAAAAGCTTACAGCACCTGGTATTCCCAGGCGGTCTCCCATCCAAGTACTAACCAGGCCCGACCCTGCTTAGCTTCCGAGATCAGACGAGATCAGGCGTGCTCAGGTTGGTAGGGCCGTAAGCCATGACAGAGGTGAAAAATGGCTCATTTAAGTGTGTCTCTGGGATTAAAGTCAGCATTATGAGGATACGGTCAGAATTCTGGAAATAAAGCCACAATTCTAAGATCAAATCAAAGTCCCCAGATTAAAATCAGGATTCTAAAATCAAAGAAAAAATCCCCAGTTTTCTGTCAGGACTCTAAGATTACAGGAAAAAAATCCTGAGATTAAAGCCAACAACCTGAGACGAAAGTCACAATTCCTCAAAGGCAGAATTCTGACATTAAAGGCAAAATTCTTGGATTCAAATCAAAATCCTGAGATCAAAGCCAGAATTCTTCCAACTATTGTTGATTCATCATCTGATTTATTTTTGAAGTCAGCATGGACAGTGCCAGTGTCTGCACAAGCAGTCAAGCTGCCACGTCAAGCCGCAGTGCATGTGAGGTTTTTTTTTTTAAGTTTTTTAAGTTTTTTTTCCGTTTTTACATTCTTTTAGGCTAGTACTGTTTTTTGGATTGTGTATCAGCAGACAATGTCAAAGCAGCACCCGTGAAGCAGAGAAAAAGAAAACCCTGCACTGTAAACCCCGAATGTTCAAAGTACTTAAATAAATTAAGTTATGCATACTCAAAGTTTAAACAAAAGTTCTAATAACTTAATTATGTCAAGTTCATTTAACATGTTGTTCCATTTTGAGTAATCTTAACTAATATGATTTGATTAAATTGAACTATGGCTATATTAAGTCAGAGTAACTTAAAAACATAGCTTACATACCACTTAATACACTGTAAATCCGAATGCTCAAAATAATTATTTGGTATAAGTATAGTTAACTTAAAATTTTCTCAAACGTTCTACTTATAAATTTTGATTGCCAGTAGCATTGTCCGTTTTTTCAGTTTATTAAACTTGTAAATTTTGATTAATATGAACTTCTTGTAGATTTGTGTAACATACTTAAAATAATTAGCTCATAGTTACTTATAGAAAAACGTATCTATTAAACATGAATAAATCAAACCAAGAATCAATTAAGAATAAATCCGTTGCATCAGATAGATTTGTACTGTGTTGGTTACACACGCGCACCTTCCACCGGAAGTGTTCACACGATTTTATTTTGTAGTATTTGCTTGCACTTCCTCTTCAGACAGTGAGGCAGAGGACTGAGGAGTAGAGCGGGTTCAACAGACCAGCCGACCGAAGGAGGCAACATTAGCACTCAGCTCTGCGCCATTGGATTAAATGTAAGTAGTCGACATAAAACTCGCTTGAATGTTTGTTTCAGGCGGTTCAACGTGTTTTTAAAACGGACTAAGTGAGTCACGTTAGCCATGTAAAATTGTTAACCGTTAGGTTAGCAGCAAGCTAACATGCAAAGTCATCTCGTCAGTGAACGTTAGCTGTGTTGCATGGCGAACGTTATGTAGTTGTAAAAACTGGTAATGCCAAACATGCAGTGACTGCTCATAATTAAAACTCGTAATCTGTGTTGAAGCTGCGTCAGTGTGTGAAAGCAGAAAGCTAACTCTAGCACCACGTGTTGTGTCTAGCTAAAAGTTAAATTAGCATGTTAGCTGGTTAAATAAAATTGTTTTATTCTTTGTGTTTACTAAGATTAGAATTTATGAATTTTACCTGCCCAATTTTCTGCAGTTCAAATGAGTGGTTTTGGTTCACTGCACAGATAGGTGATACGTTTTTTTTGTTTTGTTTTTTTTCACCTGTTGGCAAATTCTGGTTCAACTGACAGGCTGTGTGTGGTAATCTGTGTTGAAGCTGCGTCAGTGTGTGAAAGCAGAAAGCTAACTCTAGCACCACATGTTGTGTCTAGCTAAAAGTTCAATTAGCTGGTTAAATAAAATTGTTTTTTTTTTCTTTGTGGTTAGTACAGATAGGTGATACGTTTTTTTTCCCTGTTGGCAAATTCAGGTTCAACTACCAGGCTGTCTCTGTGTGTGTGGTAATCTGTGTTGAAGCTGAACTGTAGCATCACGCTTTGTTTCTAGCTAAAAGTTCAATTAGCTGGTTAAATAAAATTGTTTTTTTTTCTTTGTGGTTAGTACAGATAGGTGATACGTTTTTTTTCCCTGTTGGCAAATTCAGGTTCAACTACCAGGCTGTATGTGGGTGTGTGTAATGTAGGCTATTTGTGTAAAATGTTGAAGATTGAATAGTCTAACAGGCTAACACATCTAATATTGTTTTAAGCAATGTTGGTGTATTTTGTTGTACTTTGATAGTTCTGATAGAGGTTTAAACTTCATAACAGGTGTCCTGTAAAATAATATATTTTTTGTGTGTTTTCAGGTTGCTGCAACAAACATGACTTGGCACTGTAAGTTATGTTCAGCTTTTTTTTTTACCACTAGAACATATCTATTTAAACACTGTAGATTGCAGCACAGCCACTTTTCAAAAATTAGCCCACTCCCATGCCTCCATGATGATTGCATGTGCACATTTCAGACACTTAGTGCACTGAGTACTCATTTGTCAAGATATCATACTCAAAAACAAAACAGCAGTGCAAGGGAAAATCAGGAACTTGTAACTTTCAAGTGTCCTTTATGCACATTTGAGCAACCATTTTCAGAGTCTGTACTCCTCAGTCACATAAGATCACACTTAAAAAAGCATGAGACAGTTGTATGCCCATACAGAGGTTGTGACTATAGCACAAATGTGTACTCTTCATTTAACTCCCATAAAAGTAGAGTGCACCAAGGGAGTCTTGCATCAGACTTTTCTAGTGACATTGTCTATGAGCATACTCAGAATCTCCATGCTACTAGCTCTAATGTCACTATTGATTCAGATGAAGAGCGTCCAGTTCAGAGCACACAAATGCAGGATGATGAGCAGTGTGATACTTCGAAGCTGAAAAATCAGCTCAAACTTAATGCAGCTTCTTTATTTCTAAAGATGCAGGCTATCCTTCATGTGTCGAACACAGCTACACAAGAAATAGTTGACAGCTTGAATCAGATCTTCTCTTTATCTCAGCCCTTAATCAAGGATGCCATTAATGATATATTGCAGAGACATGGTCACAATATCACAGATTCCACACTCAATGATATTGTCAGTGCTGTCATGGACTCTAATGTTGTATTTAGTGCTACCTGCAAAGGTGCAGAGTTGTCCTCTTACAAGCGAAGAAAGACATTTATAGAGCACAACTATCCATTGGTAATGCCAGTAGAGTACCATTTAGAATCCCCTGGTCATACCATCATGTATGTGCCAATCCTTCAAATGCTTCAGGAGCTGTTTAGAAACACAGATATTCTGAGCAAGATCAGAGAACCAAACGCTGACCCTGGTTATTATGTGTCATATCGTGATGGATCTCATTTCCAGGAGAATGAATTACTCTCAACAGAAGATCTACACCTAGCAATCCAGCTATATATTGACGATCTGGAAATAGCTAACCCTCTCGGCACATCACGTAAAGTTTACAAGCTTTGTGCTGTATACTGGGTCCTAGCAAATGTGCCGCCCAAGTATCGATCAGCAATGCACACTATACAACTGGCTGTGCTAGCTAAAGTGACAGACCTCCAGAAATATGGATATGCAGCTGTACTTGCTCCACTGGTCCGTGATGTTCACACACTCGAACAGGATGGTGTTTTCATTGAATCTGTAGGTCAGAATGTGAAAGGCACCATCTTCTGTGTTTCTGCTGACAATCTGGCTGCACATGGGTTAGGCGGCTTTATGGAGTCATTCAGAGCAGATTATGTTTGCAGATTCTGTATGGCCACAAGTGAACAGTTTCAAGCAACTGAGAGTAAAAAAGGATGAATTTGTCCAGAGAACCAAAGCTAGTCATGACCTTCATGTACAAAATGTCCTCCAAGATGAGAGTTCAAGCAGCCAATTTGGAGTTAAAGGTGGTTGTGTCTTGCGTGAGTCACTTGATTACTTCCACCCTATCACAGGTCTTCCTCCAGATCTACTACATGATCTTTTGGAAGGAATCGTTCCAATCGAGCTTGCACTTTGCATTAAAGAAATGATTCGGCTTAAGTTCTTCACTTTAGACTATTTGAACCAAAGGATCACATCTTTCCCATATCAGCACACTGATAAAGTAAATAAACCTCATCCAGTTCCCAAAACATTCATGACCCGAGGAACAATAGGAGGCAACGGGCATGAAAATGCCACTCTCTTGAGACTACTTCCGTTACTTGTAGGCAGTAAAGTACCAGAGAGTAATGCTGCATGGGAGGTTTTGATGGACTTGAAGGAGGTGGTGGAATTAGCATTGTGCCCATCATTTTCTGATGAAACACTTGACTACTTTGTTTGCAAAATCAGTGACCACAGACAGATACTGCAAGAAGCTTTCCCCGAGTTTAGACTTCGTTCTAAACATCACTATGTAGAGCATTATCCCACCTTAGTTAAGTGCTTCGGGCCCCTGGTGCATGTTTGGACGATGCAATTCGAGGCTAAGCATCGCTTCTTCAAGAGAGTGGTGCATGATGTGCAAAACTCCAAAAATGTCTTGAAGACAATGGCAGTGAGACACCAGCACATGATGGCCTATCACCTTGCTTCACCGTCGTTTTTCAAGCCAAAAACGCAAACATCCAGGGTTGAGTCTGTTTTGGTTTCAGCTCTACCAGAAGTAGCTCAGGCTCACATCAGAGGTCAAACAACTAGTGACACTGTCTATCGTACATCAAAGGTGACCATTAATGGCATAGACTATACCAGTGGAATGTTTGTGTCTGTTGGAGTCAGTGGGGGACTGTCTAAATTTTGCAGACTAACACAGATCTACCTTGTGAATCACAATGTCTCTTTTCTCTGTTATGATTATGACTCCTGGTATGTAGAGCATCTTCGATCCTACGAGCTGTCAGCCACACAGGGAAGCCTGTCTATCCACCTGCAATCCGAATTCAATGATACAAGCCCACTCTCTGCATACAAAATAGATGGGCTGCTGTTGGTGACTCCAAAGAGGTTCATACAAGTGAGACAAAATTAAGACCACTCTATGGTAAGTAATTCTTCACAAATCAGTAATTGTACATTTATTGGAAGATGTGCTCAGTATGATCAATCATTATACATCAATTTTGGGATTGCACTCTTTGGTAACACATTCTAAAGAACATACTGCATTAAAAGCGCATTAATATAGCTGGCTAATTTTATGGTAGTTACAATGTACTGTGTAACCCAGGTCTCACAATTTTCTGTCACTTTGGCATGTAAGGTATAAAGCACTGTCAATGCTGAACACATTAGAGGTTGTCATAAATGATTATAAACATTTAAAAAGCCTTATAAATGCACCATAATACATGTTGATGTGCTTTTAACCTCTCATTTCATTTATTAAAGCGATGGCAGCTGAAGCCCCACAAAACATGATCCTTCGTGTCGTCGAGGCGGACCGTGTCAGAAAATTAAAACTCAGCTCCCGTCCAGCCTCTGTTGATGGATTGATTGAGATTTTAAAAGAACAACTGGGATTGGACTGTGACTTCACTTTGAAATATGAAGATCCAGACTTCGATGGAAAACTCACTTGCCTCATTGACATTCAAGAATTATGACAAAACGCCTGTGTTCATATTTCACTTACAGAGGATTCCAGTTCTGTTGCATCGACTGATACCTTTTCAGACGTGTCATCCCCAGAACGTCTAAGCAGATGGCCTCCAGGTGCTTTTGAAATTCCCACATTTGCATATGACGTTGAGCTGACACTTCGAGATGGGACTGCTGAATTTGAAAAGAATGAAAAAACTCTTCAGCTGTCAAGGGATCAAAAGCATAATATCTTAGACAAACTGGCATCTACCATATATGGTTTCAAGGCATACCCTAGTGATAAAGAGATAGCAGTCGTAGCTGAAGCTCTTGTGAGGAAACATCCCTGTTTGAAAGAAGCAGGATCTGACAGTGGATGGAATGGCTGGAAAAACAGCATCAAGTTTAAAATAGGTAACTACAGGACCAAGATGAGAAGAGCTGGATGTCAGGAGGTCACTGTAAATGCTGGGAAAAGAAGTCAAAGAAACCCTGAGAATGAACCCTCACACTCCAGCATCAAAAGACCTAGGCGTGCAGAAGTCAACTTTCTGCCCAACTTTCCTCAAGGAGAGGATCCCTCAAGTCTTGACGTTTTGAGGCAGGCTATTGTGGAGGAAGTAAAGAAGACTGAGAGAAATCTCCCACTTATTAGCAAGATGATGCAGACCACATTTGCCTTGCGACGACAGACTATTGTGACGTCCAGCCCACCAGTCAAAGAGCTCATGGAGCTCTGGCCTGCTCTTCGTATGCAGTCTGAGGTAATGTTGATCAACTCATTCATCTGTTTTCATCTGTACCAGACAGTACTGTATATCACATGGTGTGCAGTGTTATCCATGCATTCATCCTAGATTAAATGATGTCTTTTCTCTTTCTCTCTGCTTTCTGTACTGTCCTTTCCACAATGCAGGTGTATGCAGAATTTCAACGCATTACTAACCAGAACCTTCCCAATACTTTCTATGCCGAACTTGATTGTCACACTCCTCGTTTAATGGCCTTGTTTAGGCAGAAAGCTTCCAGAATGGGAAAAACTGCAGACGCGTTGGCTGACATATTCAAAGTCCATGATACACAGGTGATTATAAATTTCACAGGTGAAGTCTTTGTGTAATGTTGAGAATTTAAAGGTTTAAATAAGTGTTTGAATTCCACAAATGCACCAGATAAGTCAGCAGGTTATTAGTGGAATTATGTCCAGATATTATTGTGGTAGCTAATATAATGCGTTGACTGGTATTGGGTTTGATTAGTAAACTTGTCACAGTATTTACACTATTTTAATCTTCTTAGGAAGTACATGATGTCCACACAAGGCGTATCACTATTCTCCATGCCCTTCCCGTGTATCTGTGTGAGGAAGCGTCAGGATTTTTCAGAACATGTGTGGTAAGTCCCAGTTAAGAATTATCAAGCCTATTGCACTGTAAATTAACCTACTCATATTTTCATTTCATTTACTTATGTATAAGGAAAACACACATTAACATTTATGTAAATGGGCCAGTGTTCAAACTGCAAACATTTGGCAAGATGTTTAGAAACCTTAACCCTCTTTCAAAATCCATCCTTTGAGACCCTTGAGGACATTTTGTCCACTCAAAACAACTGCTCTAAAAATGTATGAGATAAATATTTTTTCAGATTTTTTTTCACAGCTCCTTCAGTCAACCTCTGTTCTTTCCAAAAATACTAAATATTGTATTTTTTCTTTGGTTTTTAATATTTTTATTGGCCCTTTCATTTTTTCAGGATGATATGGATGAGCCAGACCTGGGGGATGCGTCAGTGGTCCTCCTTACAACCGTGAGTGACGATGCCACAAGCCCAGTTCACTACCACCCAGCGAAAATCTCCGTCATCCTAGAGGGTGATGTGGTGGTCGACCTCCCCAGGCTCGCTGATGCCTTTCTGGTAATGTTCGGCCTGATTTATGCTCTACATCTCGGCTATCCGAAGGGACTGACCAACACGTCTGAGTTCACACAGAAAATCTTGCTTGGTCTGGATAACTCTAAATTGTCACCAAAGCTACAGACTCTCAAAAATGACCTCATGTTACATGTGTAACTCAAGATCTGAAAAGGAGTTGTGGATTCTGAGGGCTCACCCTGGTAGAGCATAGTCCACAACAAGAATATATCATGGTCCATGGTGACTATTGTGCAACTGTGCAAGTTGTTCAAGATGTTCAAGTTGCTGCCCCACAGTATTCAGGTGGTTTTCAGCCAAATGGCACAAAGTTGTTAATGTAATTTAATTTACATTTTATTGTTGTTGAACCGGTGCTAAGTGTTTACACTATGACATTTTGTTTTTAGAAGGTGTAGTTTGGGGAGAGAATCTGGCCTCAAAGTTTCAGGCTGTTTTACTGAAGTAAAGTAATTTTGCACTACTACTTTTAAGTCAAGAGTACTTGATAAGCTACAGACTCTCAAAAATGACCTCATGTTACATGTGTAACTCTAGATCAGAAAAGGAGTTGTGGAATCTGAGGGCTCACCCTGTTAGAGCATAGTCCACAACAAGAATATATCATGGTCCATGGTGACTATTGTTCAACTGTGCAAGTTACTGCTCTACAGTGTTCAACTGGTTTTCAGCCAAATGTCACAAAGTTGTTAATGTAATTTACATTTTATTGTTGTTGAACCGATGTATAAGTGTGGTATAAGTGTTTACACTATGACATTTTGTTGTTTTTACAAGATGTAGTTTGGGGAAAGAATCTGGCCGTTTTACTGAAGTAAAGTAATTACCTACCTAGTTGCACATAGTGTTATAGAGACTTTATTATCCCCCGAGGATGGCATTTTGGGATATTGTGACTTTTGCTTTTGAATTTCTTTTCTAAAATGTATATTTAAACCAGATAGCCAAAGGAAAGCTACACACTGTGCATGTATGTATGGTTTTGTAAACTGTTTACATTGTTGCACTTCAAGTTTACAATGGCCCAAATTGTGCCTTTGTCTTTTGAAACATTATTTATTTTATTTTATGCTACACGGCACAGATGTGAGTAAATAATTCTTCTAAACAAAGGGTAATGTTTGTATTAAGGGTTTCCTGATTTTGAGTATTTTGGCACTACTACGTTTAAGTTAATAGTACTTAATATGTGTAAGGCAATCAATTGCCACAAATATTTTAAGTTTGAAAATAAATAATTTCGAGTTTAAGCAAGTCAATGTTTTTGAGTCATGTGTAAGCAGAAGATTGAAAGAAAAAACTAATAAATGTTAAGTTCATTGAACATGAAATCCTGAGTTTTCATACTTGAAATTATTAAGTTATCTTGAGTTATTGCAATGAGAAAGATGAATGAATTATTTGAGTACCATTTACTGACAATTTTTGAGTTGGCCTAATCAGTAATTCAATTTATGAGTAATTTAAAAGTATATCTAATATCAACTCCAAATATTTAAGCTCTGATATACTCAAATGTTTGAGTTTGTGAACTCAAAAAAAAATGTGGCAACTGATTGCCTCACTTTTTTTGAGTTCTGCTAACTTATTCGGGTTTACAGTGTGGCTTGACGTGGCGGCTTGACTGCTTGTGCGGACACTGGCACTGTCCATGCTGACTTCAAAAATAAATCAGATGATGAATCAACAATAGTTGGAAGAATTCTGGCTTTGATCTCAGGATTTTGATTTGAATCCAAGAATTTTGCCTTTAATGTCAGAATTCTGCCTTTGAGGAATTGTGACTTTCATCTCAGGTTGTTGGCTTTAATCTCAGGATTTTTTCCTGTAATCTTAGAGTCCTGACAGAAAACTGGGGATTTTTTCTTTGATTTTAGAATCCTGATTTTAATCTGGGGACTTTGATTTGATCTTAGAATTGTGGCTTTATTTCCAGAATTCTGACCGCATCCTCATAATGCTGACTTTAATCCCAGAGACACACTTAAATGAGCCTTTTGTCACCTCTGTCATGACTTACGGCCATACCACCCTGAGCACGCCCCTTCCGGTCAGTGTGTCAGTGAGTGAGAGTGACGGCGGTGAGTACAGCACGTGTGAGAGCGGAGCCAGCGGACTCCTTTTTCTCTCTTTTCTCTCCTTTCTTTATTTTCTCTCTTTTGTACCTTTTGATTTTTAGTTTCCGTGTGCTTTAAGTTGATTTTTGGGCTTTTTGATTTACCCCCCGACAGTCTGAGCACTGTTCGGGGGAGGCCAGATTCTGTTTAAAAAATAAAGGAGAAGTTTTCAGTTATGGACGGACTCAGAATGACGAACAAAGCTAAGGATAAAGGAATTAAGATTAAGGGAAACGGACCGGACAAAGACGCACGGACCCCTGCTTCGGCAGGCTCGAAGGAGAGCCTGCTGAAGCAGGGAGAAAAATCCAAAGGTAAGGTTAAAAGTATGTGTGAGGAGATCGATCGTATGAATGGGAAAGTTGGTGTGAGTGGCGGAAGTGAGGACGGGCAGGACGCATGGGAAGAGGTGCGCACACGTGGTGGCCGGCTGGCAGCAGCGAGCCGACCCAAGCGGGATCAGAACGGGGGGAAGACGGCAGGGAAAGAGCCGGCTCCTCGGCAGCAGGAAGGAGGACCCGATGGCGGAGAGCCGACGGGGGAAGCAGGAGGAGAACGGGCGAGAGTGGCGCATTTGGAGGAGGAAAAGAGACAGAACGGAGGAGGCAGGAAGGACGCGGAAGGGGTGAGTGGAGCAGAAAAAAATGTGATGGTGAATACGGAGAAAGAACAAGAGGGAATAATGTACGAAAAGGAAAAAACAGTAATTTTAGAAATACAGGGACAGGAGCAGATCTCAGCTTTGGAGCTGATGAGGGCGGTGAGGATGCTGTGTGGAGGGATTGTTGCATGCAGAGCTACAGGAACGAGAGCATTCGAGGTGACTATGTCACATATAAAAGGGAAAGAAAGGCTGTTAGACGGGTTTAAAATAAATGGAACTGCTATACACGGAAAAGGGCTGTGCAATGATGAGTTGGTGGTGTCCTTTTTAAATTTACCCGCTTACATACAGGATGAGGAGATATTACGCAAGCTGGATAATTGGGGGGTAACAGCCGCCTCCCCGATCAGGCGCCGCATGTGGCCGGGGACCAAAATCGCTGATGGCACCCGTTTTCTTAAGGTCAAATTCACGGATCATGTTCAGTCATTACCATATTCAGTAAAATTTGAAACAGCATTAGGGCCTGAATATTTCAGGGTAATTCACGACAGGCAGGTTAAAGTCTGCGGGATGTGTATGCAGCCGGGGCACATTCTGAGGGACTGTCCGGAGTTTTCCTGTCACAAGTGTGGAGTCCAGGGCCATTACGCACGGGAGTGCAAGGTGAAGAGACAGGAGAAAGAGAAAAGAAAGTGTGATATTTGTTATAACATCATAAAGGAATGTATATGTAATGAGAGTGAGGAAGAAGAGGGAGAAGATGTAGAAAGAATGGAAGAAGAGGGCAGTTCAGGAGAGGAGGGATCAGGAGAGGAAGGACAGGAAGGCGGAAAGGATGGTGCTAAAGAGGCAGCTGTGGGCGTGATGCCTGAGCCGGCCACACAGAAAAAGGCAGCTGTGGGCGTGATGCCTGAGCCGGCCGAGACGGACGAGGCAGCTGTGGGCGTGATGCCTGAGCCAGCCGAAAAAAGGGCGGGTACGGCGAGAGCTGACCTGGCCCCGTCCGAGCACCTGCCCCAGAGGACCCCCAAGGCACTGAAGGGTGGCCAGAGTCGGACTGAGCCCCCGGCTCTGGCAAAGGCCCTAGAGGTGCAGAAGGTGACGGGGTGGGGGTCCCCAAAAGAGGGGCAGAGGACATGGAAGCAGAGGATGATGAAGACGATGAGGATGATGATGAACTCCCTTGCGGCCAAGTGGAAAGGGAAGGGAGGGATTTGAGAGGGCCTGGAGCCGGGGGAGGACAGGGAGGGGTCCCTGACATCCCTGAGGCAAGAGGCCTGGACAGCTCAGAAACAGAGATGGACATGGAGGCAGTAGTAAAAATCAGGAAAAGTATGTTAAGGAATAAAAGGAAAGGAAAGAAAAAATAAGTAAATGATTAATGCCTCTCTCATGTATCTCCGATGGCCTCCCTGGTGTCGTTGAATGCTTGCGGACTCCGCACGGTGACGAAGCTCCGGGCGGTCCTATCAGAAGTGTCCCGGTACTCTATTGTATGTTTGCAGGAGACGAAGTGGGATGCCGTCAGCGTGGAAGGGGCCCGGTCAGTGTGGCGTGGCAGCATGGCTTACAACAACGGGGGTGGTACCTCCGGAGGGGTAGCCATGCTGTTTGGGGAGGCGGCTGGAGTTAAATGGCGAGAGGTATTTGCGGATGACATGGGAAGAGTATTAATAGTAGATGTGATTTGTAGAACTTGGGAAGGTAGAATAATAACGGTGCATGCGCCTAATAGTGAAAAAGATAGAGTAGAATTCATATATAATTTAGAAAAATGGATAACAGATAAAACGATAATAGTAGGTGATCTAAATATAATACAAACTATAGAGGATGTGGGGAATAAAGAGGGGTTAAAAATGATATAAGTAGATATAAATTCATAGATATGTGCATAAGAAATAATTTAATTGATATATGGAGGGCATTAAATCCAGGAATTAGAAAATATAGCAGAATGCAGAAAGTACAGGAGAAATGGTGTAAATCAAGGATAGACCTATTATTAACGTCGGGCAGTTTGATTAATAAAATTAATAAAGTTAACTATGACCCCTGCCCCTGGAGTGACCACAGTTACCTGTACTGTAGGTTTCTGGAGGGAGGTGAAAGCAACAGGGGTGGGGGGCTGTGGATTTTGAATAAGGGCCTGCTAAAAGATGAAATGTTCTGTAAAAAATTAACAAACATGTGTAAATATTTTGAGCAGGAGAGCGAATGGGAGGAAGAAGAGGAAGAAATCCTGGGTGAGTGGGTAAATTTCAAAGAAAGAATTAAAAGATGTGCTATAAATTATAGTAAAAATAAGAGGTGGAGAGAGAAAAAGGTGGAGGAAGATTTAAGGAGGAAATTAAAGGAGGTGGTGGAGAAGGCAGATGCGGCCTCGGTGGAGGAGCTGGACCAGCTGAGCAGCATAAAAGCTCAGCTGGTCCAGCTCCAAAAGAAAGAGTGCGAGGCTGCAGCTATCAGGGCCAAGGTGGATGCACACCTCTATGAAGAGAAATACTCTGCATATTTCCTTGGCCTTGAAATGAAGAAACAAGAAAAGCAAATGATAAATGAATTAATAGATGATAAAGGAAGAAAAACAAGTGATAAAGATGAAATAGAAAACATAGTGGTAGAATTTTATCAAAATATGTTTAAAGAAGAAGGAATAGATAAAATAGAAGGTGACAAACTATTAAATAATATACAAAATAAAATAAGAACAGAGGATAGGGAAACTTTAAAGAGAGAAATAAAATTAGAAGAAGTAGAAAAAGCAATAGAAGAACTTAATAAAGGGAAAAGTCCGGGGAGTGATGGGCTGACTGCGGAACTGTATAAAAAACTTAAAAAAGACATAGCACCAATAATGTTAAAAATATTCAATATTATGATAAAAACGGGCAAGACCTCTAGAAATTTCTCAGAAGGAATAATAACTCTAATACATAAAAAAGGAGAAAGGAATAACATAAAGAACTATAGGCCAATAACTTTACTTAATAATGATTACAAAATACTATCCAAAATAATAACAAATAGGATGAAGGGAGTGGTCGGGGATGCGGTACAAAGCCTGCAGGCGTACGGCATCCCCGGCAGAGACATTATAGATTCAATTATAACAATACAAGGGTGTGTAAGGGCGATAGAAGAAGAGGGCGGATATTTAATAAATTTAGATTTAGAAAAAGCATTTGAGAAAGTTAATCACAAATATATGTGGGAGGTACTAGGGAAAATGGGATTTGGGGAGGGTTTTATTAAAATAATTAAATTATTATATAATAAAGCAATATCAAAAATTAAAATTAATGGAAGAATAAGTAAAAAATTTGAAATACAAAGATCAGTAAGGCAGGGATGTCCCTTATCGCCATTACTTTTTTCATGCATCATAGAAACTTTAGCAAATATTATAAATAAAGACAAAAACTTAGTGGGACTCCCCGTGTCGCCGGGACATGAGAGGGTGACGGTAGTACCATTCGCGGATGACGTCACCATCATGGCCTCGGCGACCGGGGAGGTAGATATAATATTAAAATATATAAAGTGTTTTGAACGGGCATCAGGGAGCAAATTAAATAATAATAAAACCAATATATTAATAATAAATAGAAACAACAATAAAAATGATAAGTGGGGGTTTAATGTAGTAAATAAAAAACTAGAGGTATTAAGCATCACAGTGGGCATAGGTAGAGATGAAGTCACTAAAAGCAATTGGGATAAGGTAATTAATCGGGTGAAATTCATGGTTAATAGGTGGAGGCTTCGTGGCCTGAGTCTCAGAGGAAAGGTAATTGTATGGAACGCTCTAGTAGCCTCCACTACATTACATGTTTTGGGTACCTGTGAGCTGCCAGATTGGGCACTAAAAGCCTTAAACGGCATCCTCTCCTCCTTCTTGTGGAGAGGGAAGGGAAATGTGATAGCTCACAAGGTTTTGATTAATGATAGAAAGGAGGGGGGCTTAGGATTGATTGACATGGGGGCAAAGAAGGATGCACTCCGGGTGAAAATTATTAGGAAATTTTTGGATTTGGACAGGCAGACTCCGTGGAGGGGGGCGTTGGTCGGCTGCTTGGCTGAGTACGGAGAGGGGGACGTGCACGACTTGTGCACTCTCCCTACCGGAAAAGCCTGCGGAGGGCTGCCGCCTTTCTTCAGGGAGGTAATGAAGGCATGGGGAAAATTGCTACCCCACCTCGAGCCTAAGGAGGTGAATAGGAGTTGGCTGTTGAAATTACCTTTTCTCGGGACTCCTTTCCTCCAGTACGGAGGAAGGGTGCTGTCTTGCGCGCCATTGCAAGCAGCGGGGGTCACAAAGATAGGTCAGGTGATGAACGGGGAGGGATTTTTTGATTTTGAGCGTGTTTGCACTGCATTAAAGAGAGGGAGGGTAAAATTTAGGGCAAGGCACATTAGAGACACGGGTGACAGGTTAGATAGCGCACTGCCAGAGTCCTGGAGGAGAGCTCTGTGTGCGGTTGGACAGGGTGGGGGCGCTCCTCTGGAGTTCCTCCTGTGCCTTGAAAATAGCACAATACAAATAAAAAGATGTAAAACATCTCTCATTTACAGATTCCTCGTGTCCAAGCTGGGGAGGAGGCCGGCCGCAGAGGAAGCGTGGAGGGAGCTCTTCCCCGGCGAGGACACGAGGAAAATCTGGGGCAACCTACATAACTCCCACATACCAGCAACAGCATTCGCATTGGATTTTAAAATAAGGAACAGGAGGGTCTTCACGGGAGTAGTCCTCCACCAGGTCCATCGCAAGCTTTTCTCCAGGACCTGCGCGGTGTGTTTAGTCGGGGACGAGGATGTCACGCACTTGTTTTGGCACTGTGGGGAAGTAAGGGATTTCTGGGTGTTTTTCTTTGAAGTTTTATCTCACCACTGCAGGTACACGGGAAAAAGGATCACACCATGGACAGCACTATTTGGAACGGACAGGAAACACAAGCTCATCAACACCCTACTATCACTGGCCAGGCTCGCCATTTGGACAAGAAGGAACATCACACTCCATGAACACCGGACAGTTGACATCATACCAATATGGAAAAGAATCACAAAATCTCACTTCAACATAATTCAACACGCTGAAGAACTGGACGCACTGGTGGAGGGCATTGACAGGTTTTGTTGGGTGGATTCTTTTGGGGTGTTGAGGTTTTGTTTTGATTAAGTTAGGGGTAATACCTAAATGGGTGTTCATTAAGTTTGTAATAGGGGCGGTTGTTTTATTTTGAAAGGGGTTTAGTTATTGGTGTTTTGACTCTGTTTAGATTGTTTTATAGTACTTAGATTTGCCTTTGTGTCATTTTTTAAATGTCTGATTTGTTACAATGTACAGTGTGGTAAATAGTTGTAGATGAAAGTATATTTTTATAATAAAAGAAAAAAAAAAAAGCACGCCCGATCTCGTCTGATCTCGGAAGCTAAGCAGGGTCGGGCCTGGATGGGAGACCGCCTGGGATTACCAGGTGCTGTAAGCTTTTCATCTTATCCACAGCAGAGGGTGCTGCTCCTGCAACACATTTTCAACTCAATCCAATTCAAATAGCTGTATTGGCGTGGACGTAGGGAATTTATTGCCAGAGCATGTCATAAAAATCATGACATAAACTTCTAAATTGATAATAAAAATGACAAAAAGGGCCAATGATTCATTACAATGATAAAAAAAGGCAGTCAAATTTTAAGAGTTACGGTTGAAAGAAAGTGAGGATCATTTCTTTTGTTGCAAAAGTTTATTCAAAAAAACAACAACAACAAAAAAAAAGATCAGATGACGAAACAACAATAGTTAGAAATATCAGAATTCTCGGAAACTAGTCAGAATTTTCAGATGAAACCCTGAATTTTGACTTCATTGGAAGAATTCTGGCTTTGAGGAATTGTGACTTTCATCCACTCCCACTGACTTGCAGTTTTTCTTTCAATAACTTCATTTGGATTGTTCCAAAAAATCATGTACAGGGTTTTCTTTTTCTCTGCTTCACGGGTGCTGCTTTGACATTGTCTGCTGATACACAATCCAAAAAACAGTACTAGCCTAAAAAAATGTAAAAACGGAAAAAAAACTTAAAAAAAAAAAACCTCACATGCACTGCGGCTTGACGTGGCGGCTTGACTGCTTGTGCGGACACTGGCACTGTCCATGCTGACTTCAAAAATAAATCAGATGATGAATCAACAATAGTTGGAAGAATTCTGGCTTTGATCTCAGGATTTTGATTTGAATCCAAGAATTTTGCCTTAAATGTCAGGATTCTGCCTTTTAGGAATTGTGACTTTCATCTCAGGTTGTTGGCTTTAATCTCAGGATTTTTTCCTGTAATCTTAGAGTCCTGACAGAAAACTGGGGATTTTTTCTTTGATTTTAGAATCCTGATTTTAATCTGGGGACTTTGATTTGATCTTAGAATTGTGGCTTTATTTCCAGAATTCTGACCATATCCTCATAATGCTGACTTTAATCCCAGAGACACACTTAAATGAGCCATTTGTCACCTCTGTCATTGCTTACGGCCATACCACCCTGAGCGTACACACCTGTGGACAATCAGGAGAGCAGAGGCAGAAGCACCAGAGTGAGCAGTTTTATCCCTGAAGGTTTTTTTGGTTGTTTTTTATCCTGCTTTAACAGTTTTTTCTATTCTTTTTGAGTGATTTGCGCCCCCAGCAGTGCTTTTACACTGCTTGGGGGTAGATTTTGTTCCCACTGCCCTTTTCCCTCATTTTAGAGGTGATTTTTTGTTCTAGCTCATGGCAAGCAGCATGGCTGATACAATGAAGATGGCTGACAAGAGGACCTTTGATAAGACGCTGACTGTCTTGGTATAGTTGAATGGAGATGAGGAGATCACCACCATGGATCTTCTCAAAGAAATCAAGAAAGAGTGTGGGAGAGTGGATGGCTGCAGGAAAAGAGAAGGAAAGAAGTTTGAGGTAAAGATGGCTCAAGAAGACGGGAAAAAGAAACTGCTCAACGGACTCAAGATCAGGAACACATCTGTGCTGGCAAGAGACATCAACAACAATGAAATGACAGTTTCTTTCTTAAATCTGCCAGTTTATATATCAGACGAGGAAATCCTGAAAAAAACTGCAGAGCTGGGGAGTCGAGGCCCTCTCCCCCATAAAGAGACGGATGTGGCCGGGCACTGATGTGGCCGATGGAACAAGGTTCCTGAGGGTGAAGTTTGGGGAGCAGGTCCGCTCCCTCCCTTACTCCACCAAATTCGAGACGGCAGAAGGCTCGGAATACTTTAGGGTCATCCATGACCGACAGGAGAGGGTCTGCAGACTGTGCATCCAACCGGGACACATCTTGAAAGACTGTCCCAGTTTTACATGTCATCGATGTGGAAGACAAGGACATTATGCCAGAGAATGTACCCGGTGCAAAACCTGCGGGGAAGAAGAGAACAACTGCAAATGCAGGGAGGAGGTCGAGGTGAGGGCTGACCAGGACGGAGAGAGGAGGAGAGAAACACCAGAGGCTGAAGAGAGAGGGAGACAAGATGGAGGACAAGTGGAGCCCGAAGAGGCTGAAATGGTGGTCGACCTGGAGGAGAACAGGGAGCAGACTGCTGAGATGGTGGAGAAGAGGAGGCAGGCTGAGGCTCCAGGGCCCCACGGCCAGGAGGAGAAAGGAGGAGAGGAGTCTCTGAGGGAAGGAGGAAAAGAGACAACTGTGGATGGAGGTGAGGACAATGGAGGGAGCAGCAACAATGCTGACATGGACATAGAGGAAGGAGTGGCGAATGATAGTGAGGATACAGGGGAGTCAGGAGAGGACAATGAGAGCATGGAGGAGATGGTCAAAAATAGAAAAAGACCAAGAGGGAGGAGGGAGCAAGCAAAAGGGAAATTTAAAAAGTTTAAAATGTCCGATTGAATATTTAAGTTAATTTTTCTTCTTATTTCTTAAATGGTTTCCATTATTTCATTTAACTGTAATGGCTTAAGGAATTACAGCCATAGGCAGCTTTTCTTTTCTAATTGTGCTGCTGATTTAATTTGTATTCAAGAAACCCACTGGGACAGTGTGTGTGAGAGAGAGGTGAGGAAAGAGTGGATGGGAGATGTGTATGTGAACAATGGGACTATTAAATCTTGAGGGGTGGGTATTTTGGTACGAAAGGGAGTGATTGAAGATGTGAATGTGTGTGAGAATGATGGTGAGGGGAGGATACTGGGGATAGAGTTTAAATATAATGAAAAAATATATAAATTATTTAATATATGTGCTCCTAATGAAGAGAAGGACCGAAAAATCTTTTTTGACAAGTTAGGAGGTATGTGTCAGAGTGAGTGTGTGATTGTGGGTGATTTTAATGTGTGGTGTGAGAGGATTGATGCGGGTGAGAGGGCAGCCTTTAGGAGTGATTCATCCAGGGCTGCCCTGCAGAAAGTGATGAGTGTGAATGGACTGAGTGATGTGTGGAGAGAGAGGAATCCCAGTGTAACAGAATTTACACGAGTGCAGGAGGTCGGAGAGACCCTGAGACAAAGTAGGATAGATTTAATTTTGTGCACTAAAAACTTATCTGATCATATAAGTAGAATTGTTTTTCGTCCTACTGTGATTAGTGACCACAAATTAGTTTGTTTTCATTTTGGGAATTTCTGCACAAATAAGGGTGGGGGTGTGTGGTGTCTTAATGCTACTTTACTGAAAAATGAAGAATATAAAGTAATGGTGAGAGAGTGTATTAAAACAAGAATGAATGAACAAATGCTTGACCTATGGTGGGAAAATCTGAAAATAGAAATAAAGAATAAAAGCATTCAATTCAGCAAGAAAATAAACAAAAAGGAGAGAGGGGAAGAAATAAAGTTAAGAAAACTCTTAAAGAGAGAAGAGGAGTTAATAGATAAAGATAGAGGGAGAGGTTTAGATCATTACTTAAAATATAAGGAAGAACTAAGGAAAATAGAACAAAAAAAGTGTATGGGTGCAATTGTCAGAAGCAGAGCAAAAAACATAATAGATGGGGAGAAATGCAATAACTTCTTCTTAGGGCTGGAAAAAACAAAACAGAAAAAGAATTATATAGAACAAATAGAGGGTAAGAACAGTGAAAAAATAGATGATCTAGTAGATATTGCAGAAAGAGTAGAAGAATTTTATAGCAACTTATATAGAAAAGAAACAATTAATGAGGAACAAATAGATGAAACCCTTAAACTATTAAACAATAAAATAGATAATAAAGGTAAGAAAATGTGTGATGAAGATATAGAAGAAGGAGAAATAGAAAATGCCATCATGAGCCTGAACAGAAATAAAAGTCCAGGTATTGATGGGCTAATTAGTGAATTTTATGTAGAGTTTAAAGATTATATGATACCTATTTTAGATAAACTGTATGAACATTTAGAGATTAAGGATATAATGCCTCATAATATAACAATGGGCTTAATAAGTATTGTTTTTAAAAAAGCGAGTAAAGACAAACTAGAAAACTACAGACCTTTAACAATGTTGAACAATGATTATAAAATATTGACTAAGATCTTGGCAAACAGGATCAAAAAAGTAATAAAACAAGTAGTCACAAGTACACAGGCCTACAGTATTCCAGGAAGGGACATATCAGACATCATACATAATATTCGAGACACAATAGAATACATGAAGGAGAAAGAAAATGGAATTATAATAAGCCTCGATTTAAACAAAGCCTTTGATAGAGTTAACCACACATACTTGTTCAAAGTACTAGAAAAATTTGGATTTGGGAATCACATTCGAGAATGGATCAAAAGATTATATAACAATGCATACAGCTGCGTCAAAGTTAATGGTATAACAACTAATGCCTTCAAATTGGAAAGGTCTGTAAGACAGGGATGTCCACTGTCAGCTCTTTTATATTCCCTGTCAGCAGAGCCTTTAGCCGTACTGCTACATTCAAATAGTGCTATCAAAGGTATTAAGTTGCCAACAGGTAAGAAAAGCTTAATTTACCAATATGCTGATGACACCACTATAACAATAAAAAATAAGGACAGTTTATTAGAAAGTATTAAAATGTTGGAAAGATATGAATGCATATCTGGAGCTAAAATAAACATAGAAAAATCAGAAATAATGTATATAGGCATTGCAGAGGAGGAAAAGATAGATATAGGATTAAAGGAGGAAAAACAGTATTTCAAAATACTGGGTATTAATTTAGGTATAGCAAGCAAAGAAGGTAGGAACAAAATGTATGAACGATTATTGAGTGATGTCAAAAAGAAACTGTGTTTCTGGAGACTAAGACAGTTAAAAATTAGAGGTAAAGTAATAGTGATTAATAGTCTCATTATGAGCAAGCTTTTGTATGTTGTAACAGTGCTGGATGTTCCAGAAACAATAATTAAAAGTATTAATACAATTATAAATGACTTCCTTTGGGAAGGGAAGGAGTGAGAATAGCTAAAGAGGTCTTAGAAAACGAATACAAAGATGGAGGATTAAAATTAATAAACACTGTGAAAAAGAAAGAAGCTCTAAGAATAAAAACAATGTTAAAGTATTTAAAAAATAGTGATGACCATGTATGGAAAATCTTTTTGCAAGATGCAATAAATAAGTGTGGTAAATGTGGGAATAGTGGAATCTTTATGCAGATGAAGAAAGAAATGTTAAATGGAATACCAGAATACTATAAAGAAGTGCTGGAAGATTGGGGTAAGTTTAGAGACAAGATTCACTTTGATTGTACCAATGTTGAGCAAATCTGGGAACAACCAATATTCTTAAACCCAAAAATAAAACATAACAACACAACTTTGTTCAACAGGAGTTTATGGGATGCAGGTATCAGAAAAATAAAAGATATAGTTTATGAATTCATTCCCGGTTTTTTAAGAAGTCAAGTGTTTATTGATGAGATAAACGAAAAAGGAGGAGAGATGACACCAAAAACAGCAGAAGAAATAATGAGTAAGATAAAAGAAGGAATGCCAAAATACTGGAACGACTTCATCGAGAAGGATGAGAGAAGAGGGATGAGTAACAAAGTGGAAATGTATGTTGGGGAAAATGATAGATGTGTGAATATAAAAAACATTAAAACAAAGACTGTGTATGCATGCTTGAGTAATAAAACTATACGAAGACCTGCTGCAGAAAAAGTATGGAAAAAAATTAGACCGAATTTAAATGTTGAAAAAATATGGAGAAATCTGAGGGTAAAGTATAATAGTATTGAGTGTGAGAACTTTGATTATTTTTTAAGACATAATAGAATTTTCAATAATTTAATTATTAGCCAATTTGATAGAACCAAAATCAATATTTGCGATGTATGTAAAAAAGGAGTGGAAAATTTTACACATGAATTCCTTGAATGTATAGAACTTACAAGTTATATTCATAAAATAAAGGAAATTATTTATAGGTGCTGGACGATGGAAGATCTAAAACAAGTAGATTGGGTGGATCTATGGTGGTTTGGTTATAATGGGAAAAATAAAAAATGTAATGTGAACTTGTTAAATTATGTTCTTAGCCACGCAAGATATGCGGTGAAGCTTAGAAGGAACATCGCACATTATGAAAAAAGAAAAATTGATGTGTGGACAGTTTTCAGGGGAACATTTGAAGGAGATGTTAAATCACTTTATAGAAACATACAGAAAGATGAATTTAATGAAGAATTTGAAACAGGGAGCATGCTTCTGAAGAGAACTGAGAATGGAGATCTGAGTTTTGAATATGAATGACTCTGTGTAAATATGTAAATGTATTAATTTTTGTGTGAAGATGGTTGAGGAACATGTATGATCAAGTATGTTTTATGTAAATGTATGTTGAAGATGGAATTGAAACGCATAGAGCGTGCCTTATTGTGGTGAGATGGAAAAATATTCCTTTTGTTCTTAATGTGAAAAATGAGACATGTACTTATCGTTTTTCTTTTGTATTGAGAAACTATATATTTTGTAAAAACTGTGTAAATTATTTGTATTTGTGATAATAAAAGACAAAAAAAAAAAGCGCGCCCGATCTCGTCTGATCTCGGAAGCTAAGCAGGGTCGGGCCTGGTTAGTACTTGGATGGGAGACCGCCTGGGAATACCAGGTGCTGTAAGCTTTTCTCCTTGTCCACAGCAGAGGGTGCTGCTCCTGCAACACATTTTCAACTCAATCCAGTTCAAATAGCTGTATTGGCGTGGACTTAGGGAATTTATTGCCAGAGCATGTCATAAAAATCACGACATAAACATCTAAATTGGTAATAAAAATGACCAAAAGGGCCAATGATTCATTACAACGATAAAAAGCAGTTACGGTTGAAAGAAAGTGAGGATAATGTCTTTTGTTGCAAAAGTTTATTTAAAAAGAAAAAAAAAATCAGATGATGAAACAACAATAGTTAGAAATATCAGAATTCTTGGAAACTAGTCAGAATTTTCAGATGAAAGCCTGAATTTTGACTTCATTGGAAGAAATCTGGCTTTGATCTCAGTATTTTGATTTGAATCCAAGAATTCTGACTTTGATGTCAGAATTCTGCCTTTGAGGAACTGTGACTTTCATCCACCCATCCACTCCCACTGACTTGCAGTTTTTCTTTCAATAGCTTCATTTGGATTGTTTCAGAAAATCATGTACAGGGTTTTCTTCTTCTCTGCTTCACGAGTGCTTCTTTGACACTGTCTTCTGATACACAATCCAAAAAAACAGGACTACCCAAAAGAGATGTAAAAATAGAAAAAAACGTAAAAAAAACCCCAAAAAAAACCAGAACTCACGCGCACTGTGGCTTGACGTGGCGGCTTGACTGCTTGTGCAGACACTGGCACTGTCTGTGCTGACTTCAAAATAAAAATCAGATGATGAAACAACAATAGTTAGAAATATCAGAATTCTTGGAAACTAGTCAGAATTTTCAGATGAAAGCCTGAATTTTGACTTCATTGGAAGAAATCTGGCTTTGATCTCAGTATTTTGATTTGAATCCAAGAACTCTGCCTTTGATGTCAGAATTCTGCCTTTGAGGAACTGTGACTTTCATCTCAGGATATTGTCTTTAATCTTAGAGTCCTGACGGAAATCTGGGGATGTTTTCTTTGATTTTAGAGTCCTGATTGTTATCTGGGGACTTTGATTTGATCTTCGAATTGTGGCTTTATTTCCAGAATTCTGACTGTATCCTCATAATGCTGACTTTAATCCCGGAGACACACTTAAATGAGCCATTTGTCACTCCTGTCATTGCTTACGTCTGTGGTGTAAAATTATCGTACGATGTCTTGTTGGTATCACTGTTTATTAATGAGTTTTACTTTACTCATATTGTTAATGTTTTTAGCTTTCTAAACATACTTTCAATAATGGAATGTTTAATGTTGGCATGTTGGTCATTATAGTAACTCAAGTAACTTTCTTTTTTTAGCATTAGCTGGGAGTAGTAGTTATATAGTATCGTACAAATACAGTGTTTGTAACATTGTTGATATTACCAGGCACATATTTTACCTTATGTTGGGTTTTGCATTCAAGGACAGATTACCGTATATACTGGTCCTGTACGACACCTAAGCCTTTTATGTGTAATTTTATATCAGCCATAATAATATTATTATAATATTCCTACATTTACATTTTATAATGTTTATATATTCTCTGGAATATTTGGTCACATATACACGTCAAACGCCAGCATTTAATGTTATTGAGAGGTCCTTACTGAATGTAGAAATGGGTTCAGAGTGTATTGACTACTCAGGGTCTTACATTAGTTAGAAATGACCACAGAATGTATGTTTCAAGATTGTTTTAATAACATATCATAATCTCACAATGTAGTTAGAAGTATCACACAGAATATTATGCCTGTAAAGGTTTTTTGGTCATATTAAGGTAATTTTTTTATATGTGAGTAAATATAAGGATCTCACCAACATAATTAAAAGTTTTCCTCCTACACCATAGAGCCTTGATACATATCTAATGGAGTACATGGTTCAAAGTTGTAAATATTAAACTCAGGACAAGTATTCAGAGAAAGAACATCATGTACAGAACATTCTGTTCCAAAGCCAGGAGCAGGAAAAGCACGACCATATTTGGAACCAAGTGGGAAGCCATCTTGGAGCATGTCAGCCATTTTGTGTAACACCATAGAATTAAGAAAGAAATATGCCTGGTTGTGCCTTATAGCTGAATATAAATAACTTCTGGACTCCATGGGATTGTATAAAGGCCTATGGGAGGATAAATTACAAAATTATAATTAAGAATTAAAGAAAGTGAATGTTAAAAGGAGAGAGGGAGGGACCCTTCTGGAGCCTTCGAGAAGACGGGAGGAGACCCTCCCATCGGCTATATAACGTACATACCATAACTCAAGGTTCAGTTGTTGAGGAGTTGTTCAGTAGTTGTTCAGGAGTTGTTCAGGAGTTGTTCTAGGGTGTCGTGACACATATCATCTCCCGTTTGTTATTTTTCACCTTGTGACAGTAATAAACGAGTTTCTGGAAAGTGGACTTTGCCTGCGTTCATGCTTCTGTGAACAGCGAAAGGACAGATTTTTACATCTGTTTTTCATCTTAGCTGCCATTCCTGCACAGAAGTTACGAGCCAGCTCATTCGGTATTTACTGAGAAAATGAGACACTACACGGCCATACCGCCCTGAGCACGCCCCTTCCGGTCAGTGTGTCAGTGAGTGAGCGAGAGCAGTGAGCACAGCACGTGTGTGAGCGGAGCAAGCGGACTCCTTTGTTTCTTATCTCTCCTTTCCTTATTTTTCTCTTTTTACCTTTTGATTTTCAGTTTCCATGTGTTTAAGTTGATTTTTGGGGCTTGTAATTTACCCCCCGACAGTCTGAGTACTGCTCAGGGGAGGCCAGATTTAGTTTAGTGTTTAAAGGAGAAGTTTTAAGTTATGGACGGACCAAAAATGACAAACAAAGCTAAGGATAAAGGGATTAAGAGTAAGGGAAATGGAATGGATAAAGATGCACGGACCCCTGCTTCGGCAGGCTCTCGAGCCTGCCGAAGCAGGGAGAAAAAACAAAAGGTAAGGTTAAAAGTATGTGTGAGGAAATTAAGAGAATGAATGGGAAGGTGAGTATGAGTGGCGGAAGTGAGGACGGGCAGGACGCATGGGAAGAGGTGCGCACACGTGGCGGCCGGCTGGCAGCAGCGAGCCGACCCAAGCGGGATCAGAACGGGGGGAAGACGGCAGGGAAAGAGCCGGCTCCTCGGCAGCAGGAAGGAGGACCCGATGGCGGAGAGCCGACGGGGGAAGCAGGAGGAGAACGGGCGAGAGTGGAGCAGATGGAGGAGGAAAAAAGACAGAACGGAGGAGGCAGGAAGGACGCGGAAGGGGTGAGTGGAGCAGAAAAAAATGTGATGGTGAATATGGAGAAGGAACAAGAGGGAATAATGTATGAAAAGGAAAAGACAGTAATTTTAGAAATACAGGGACAGGAGCAGATCTCAGCTTTGAAGCTGATGAGGGCAGTGAGGATGCTGTGTGGAGGGATAGTTGCATGTAGAGCAAGAGGAACGAGAGCATTTGAGGTGACCATGTCACATATAAAAGGGAAAGAAAGGCTGTTAGACGGGTTTAAAATAAATGGAACTGCTATTCACGGAAAAGGGCTGTGCAATGATGAGTTGGTGGTGTCCTTTTTAAATTTACCCGCTTACATACAGGATGAGGAGATATTACGCAAGCTGGATAATTGGGGGGTAACAGCCGCCTCCCCGATCAGGCGCCGCATGTGGCCGGGGACCAAAATCGCTGATGGCACCCGCTTTCTCAAAGTTAAATTCACGGATCACGTTCAGTCATTACCATATTCAGTAAAATTTGAAACAGCATTAGGGCCGGAATATTTCAGAGTAATTCACGACAGGCAGGTTAAAGTCTGCAGGATGTGTATGCAGCCGGGGCACATTCTGAGGGACTGTCCGGAGTTTTCCTGTCACAAGTGTGGAGTCCAGGGCCATTACGCACGGGAGTGCAAGGTGGAGAGACAGGAAAAGGAGGTAAAAAAGTGTGATATTTGCTATAACATTTTAAAGGAATGTATATGTAATGAGAGTGAGGAAGAAGAGAGAGAAGATGTAGAAAGAATGGAGGAAGAGAGCAGTTCAGGAGAGGAAGGACAGGAAGGGGGAAAGGATGGTGCTAAAGAGGCAGCTGTGGGAGTGATGCCTGAGCCGGCCACACAGAAAAAGGCAGCTGTGGGCGTGATGCCTGAGCCGGCCGAGACGGACGAGGCAGCTGTGGGCGTGATGCCTGAGCCAGCCGAAAAAAGGGCGGGTACGGCGAGAGCTGACCTGGCCCTGTCCGAGCACCTGCCCCAGAGGACCCCCAAGGCACTGCAGGGTAGCCGGAGTCGGACTGAGCCCCCGGCTCTGGCAAAGGCCCTAGAGGTGCAGAAGGTGACGGGGGTGGGGGTCCCCAAAAGAGGGGCAGAGGACATGGAAGCAGAGGATGATGAAGACGATGAGGATGATGATGGACTCCCTTGCGGCCAAGTGGAAAAGGAAGGGAGTGATTTGAGAGGGCCTGGAGCTGGGGGAGGACAGGGAGGGGTCCCTGACATCCCTGAGGCAAGAGGCCTGGACAGCTCAGAAACAGAAATGGACATGGAGGCAGTAGTAAAAATCAGAAAAAGTATGTTAAGGAATAAAAGGAAAGGAAAGAAAAAATAAGTAAATGATTAATGCCTCTCTCATGTGTCTCCGATGGCCTCCCTGTTGTCATTGAATGCTCGCGGACTCCGCACGGTGACGAAGCTCCGGGCAGTCCTATCAGAAGTGTCCCGGTACTCTATTGTATGTTTGCAGGAGACGAAGTGGGATGCCGTCAGCGTGGAAGGGGCCCGGTCAGTGTGGCGTGGCAGCATGGCTTACAACAACGGGGGTGGTACCTCCGGAGGGGTAGCCATGCTGTTTGGGGAGGCGGCTGGAGTTAAATAGCGAGAGGTATTTGCGGACGACAAGGGAGAGTATTAATAGTATATGTGGATTGTAGTACTTGGGAAGGTAGAATAATAACGGTGCATGCGCCTAATAGTGAAAAAGATAGAGTAGAATACATATATAATTTAGAAAAATGGATAACAGATAAAACAATAATAGTGGGTGATCTAAATATAATACAAACTATAGAGGATGTGGGGAATAAAGAGGGGTTAAAAATGATATAAGTAGATATAAATTCATAGATATGTGCATAAGAAATAATTTAATTGATATATGGAGGGCATTAAATCCAGGAATTAGAAAATATAGTAGAATGCAGAAAGTACAGGAGAACTGGTGTAAATCAAGGATAGACCTTTTATTAACGTCGGGCAGTTTAATTAATAAAATTAAAGTTAACTATGACCCCTGCCCCTGGAGTGACCACAGTTACCTGTGTTGTAGGTTTCTGGAGGGAGGGGAAAGCAACAGGGGTGGGGGGCTGTGGATTTTGAATAAGGGCCTGCTGAAAGATGAAATGTTCTGTAAAAAATTAACAAACATGTGTAAATATTTTGAGCAGGAGAGCGAATGGGGGGAAGAACAGGAAGAAATCCTGGGTGAGTGGGTAAACTTCAAAGAAAGAATTAAAAGATGTGCTATAAATTATAGTAAAAATAAGAGGTGGAGAGAGAAAAAGGAGGAGGAAGATTTAAGGAGGAAATTTAAGGAGGTGGTGGAGAAGGCAGATGCGGCCTCGGTGGAGGAGCTGGACCAGCTGAGCAGCATAAAAGCTCAGCTGGTCCAGCTCCAAAAGAAAGAGTGCAAGGCTGCAGCTATCAGGGCCAAGGTGGATGCACACCTCTATGAAGAGAAATACTCTGCATATTTCCTTGGCCTTGAAAAGAAGAAACAAGAAAAGCAAATGATAAATGAATTAATGGATGATAAAGGAAGCAAAACAAGTGATAAAGATGAAATAGAAAATATAGTGGTAGAATTTTATCAAAATATGTTTAAAGAAGAAGGAATAGATAAAATAGAAGGTGACAAACTATTAAATAATATACAAAATAAAATAAGAATTGAGGATAGGGAAACTTTAAAGAGAGAAATAAAATTAGAAGAAGTAGAAAAAGCAATAGAAGAACTTAATAAAGGGAAAAGTCTGGGGAGTGATGGGCTGACTGCGGAACTGTATAAAAAACTTAAAATAGACATAGCACCAATAATGTTAAAAATATTCAATATTATGATAAAAAAGGAGGAAGGAATAACATAAAGAACTATAGACCAATAACTCTACTCAATAATGATTACAAAATATTAGCCAAAATAATAACAAATAGGATGAAGGGAGTGGTCGGGGATGCTGTACAAAGCCTGCAGGCGTACGGTATCCCCGGCAGAGACATCATAGATTCTATTATAACAATACAAGGGTGTGTAAGGGCGATGGAGGAGGAGGGAGGATATTTAATAAAATTTAGATTTAGAAAAAGCATTTGATAAAGTTAATCACAAATATATGTGGGAGGTATTAGGAAAAATGGGATTTGGGGATGGTTTTATTAAAATAATTAAATTATTATATAATAAAGCAATATCAAAAATTAAAATTAATGGAAGAATAAGTAAAAAATTTGAAATACGACGATCAGTAAGGCAGGGATGTCCCTTATCACCATTACTTTTTTCATGTATAATAGAAACCTTAGCAAATATTATAAATAACGACAAAAATTTAGTGAGACTCCCCGTGTCGCCAGGGCATGAGAGGGTGACGGTAGTACCGTTCGCGGATGACGTCACCATCATGGCCTCGGCAACCGGGGAGGTAGAAATAATAATAAAATATATAAAATGTTTTGAAAGGGCATCAGGGAGCAAACTAAATAATACTAAAACAAATATATTAATAATAAATAGAAATGACAATAAAAATGGTAAGTGGGGGTTTAATGTAGTAAATAAAAAACTGGAGGTATTAGGTATCACAGTGGGCATAGGTGGAGATGACGTCACTAAAAGTAATAAGGATAAGGTAATTAATCGGGTGAAATTCATGGTTAATAGGTGCAGGCTTCGTGGCCTGGGTCTCAGAGGAAAGGTAATTGTATGGAACGCTCTAGTAGCCTCCACTACATTACATGTTTTGGGCACCTGTGAGCTGCCAGATTGGGCACTAAAAGCCTTAAACGGCATCCTCTCCTCCTTCTTGTGGAGAGGGAAGGGAAATGTGATCGCTCACAAAATCTTGATTAATGATAAAAGGGAGGGGGGCTTAGGATTGATTGACATGGGGGCAAAGAAGGATGCACTCCGGGTCAAAATTATTAGAAAATTTTTGGATTTGGACAGGCAGACTCCGTGGAGGGGGGCGTTGGTCGGCTGCTTGGCTGAGTACGGAGAGGGAGACGTGCACGACTTGTGCACTCTACCTCCCGGAAA
Source organism: Cetoscarus ocellatus (assembly GCA_037902135.1). Taxonomy (NCBI): domain Eukaryota; kingdom Metazoa; phylum Chordata; class Actinopteri; order Labriformes; family Labridae; genus Cetoscarus; species Cetoscarus ocellatus. Next base: position 369,251 of record JBAMNC010002039.1, on the reverse strand, counting down.
AGCCTGCGGCGGGCTGCCGCCTTTCTTCAGGGAGGTAATGGAGGCATGGGGGAAATTGCTACCCCACCTCGAGCCTAAGGAGGTGAATAGGAGTTGGTTGTTGCAATTGCCTTTTCTCCGGACTCCTTTCCTCCAGTACGGAGGAAGGGTGCTGTCTTGCACACCTTTGCAGGCAGCGGGGGTCACGAAGATAGGTCAGGTGATGAATGGGGAGGGATTTTTTGATTTTGATAGGGTTTGCACTGCATTGAAGAGAGGGAGGCTAAAATTTAGGGCAGGGCACATAAGAGACACGGGTGACAGGTTAGACAGCACGCTGCCAGAGAGGAGAGCTCTGTGAGCGGTTGGACGGGGGTGGGGCGCTCCTCTGGAGTTCCTCCTGTGCCTTGAAAATAAAACAGTACAAATAACAAAGTGCAAAACATCTCTAATTTACAGATTCCTCGTGTCCAAGCTGGGGAGGAGGCCGGCCGCAGAGGATGCGTGGAGGGAGCTCTTCCCCGGCGAGGACATGAGGAAAATCTGGGAAAATCTACATAACTCCCACATACCAGTAAAAGCTTTTGCTCTAGACTTCAAAATAAGGCACAGGAGGGTCTTCACGAGAGTCGTCCTCCACCAGGTCCATCGCGAGCTTTTCTCCAGGACCTGCGCGGTGTGCTTAGTCGGGGATGAGGATGTCACGCACTTGTTTTGGCACTGTGGGGAATTAAGGGATTTCTGGGTGTTTTTCTTTGGAGTTTTGTCTCACAACTGCAGGTACACAGGACAAAGGATCACACCATGGACAGCCCTATTTGGAACACACAGGAAATACAGACTCATCAACACTCTGCTATCACTGGCCAGGCTCGCTATTTGGACGAGGAAAAACATCAAACTTCACGAGCACCGAACAGTTGCAGTCACACCAATATGGAAAAGAATCACAAGATACCATTTCAACACAATCCAACACGCCGAAGAACTGGATGCACTGGTGGAGGGCATTGATAGTTTTTGTTGGGTGGATTCTTTTAAGGTGTTAAGGTTTTGTTTTGATTAATTTGGGTTTAAAAACTTAACAGGGTGTTCATTTAGTTAGTAATAAGGGTGGCTGTTTTATTTTGAAAAGGGGATTTTGTTATTGATGTTTGGTTTGGTTTAGATGGTTTGTGCACACTTATTTTATTTTTTGTGGTAAATTTTCATATTTGTGTTTGTCAAAATGTATAGTGTGAAAAATCTTGTAAATGAAAGTATATTTTTATAATAAAAGATAAAAGAAAAAAAAAAGCGTGCCCGATCACGTCTGATCTTGGAAGCTAAGCAGGGTCGGACCTGGTTAGTACTTGGATGGGAGACCGCCTGGGAATACCAGGTGCTGTAAGCTTTTCATCTTATCCACAGCAGAGGGTGCTGCTCCTGCCACACATTTTCAACTCAATCCAATTCAAATAGCTGTATTGGCGTGGAGGTAGGGAATTTATTGCCAGAGCATGTCATAAAAATCATGACATAAACATCTAAATTGATAATAAAAATGACCAAAAGGGCCAATGATTCATTACAATGATAAAAAGCAGTCACAGAGTTACGGTTGAAAGAAAGTGAGGATAATGTCTTTTGTTGCAAAAGCTTATTTAAAAGAAAAAAAAATCAGATGATTAACCAACAATAATTAGAAATATCAGAATTCTGAAAACTAGTCAGAATTTTCAGATGAAAGCCTGAATTTTGACTTCATTGGAAGAAATCTGGCTTTGATCTCAGTATTTTGATTTGAATCCAAGATCTCTGCCTTTGATGTCAGAATTCTGCCTTTGAGGAACTGTGACTTTCATCCACCCATCCACTCCCACTGACTTGCAGTTTTTCTTTCAATAGCTTCATTTGGATTGTTTCAGAAAATCATGTACGGGGTTTTCTTCTTCTCTGCTTCACAAGTGCTTCTTTGACACTGTCTTCTGATACACAATCCAAAAAACAGGACTACCCAAAAGAGATGTAAAAACATAAAAAAACTTAAAAAAAAAAAAAAAAAAAACAGATCTCACTCGCACTGTGGTTTGACGTGGCGGCTTGACTGCTTGTGTGGACACTGGCACTGTCCATGCTGACTTCAAAATAAAAATCAGATGATGAATCAACAATAGTTAGAAATATCAGAATTCTTGGAAACTAGTCAGAATTTTCAGATGAAAGCCTGAATTTTGACTTCATTGGAAGAACTCTGGCTTTGATCTCAGTATTTTGATTTGAATCCAAGAACTCTGCCTTTGATGTCAGAATTCTGCCTTTGAGGAACTGTGACTTTCATCTCAGGTTGTTGGCTTTAATCTCAGGATATTTTCTGTAATCTTAGAGTCCTGACAGGATATCTGGGGATGTTTTCTTTGATTTTAGAGTCCTGTTTTTTATCTGGAGACTTTGATTTGATCTTAGAATTGTTGCTTTATTTCCAGAATTCTGACTGTATCCTCATAATGCTGACTTTAATCCCGGAGGCACGCTTAAATGAGCCATTTGTCACCTCTGACATGGCTTACAGCCATACCACCTTGAGCACGCCCGAACACTTTCTCCAATTTAGTCAAGGGTGAAAACAATACATCGGCTCGCAGGGAGATGAGGGCTGAAGCCTGCTTTGATCCGTCCAGGAGGGACGCCTAGAGGCCAGAGTTGAGGGTGGAGATCGAGAGGCCTCCTGTCCTCTCTCCAGACCACACCCCTCTCCCTCAGAGAAACAGACTATCGCGCAGTTCGTGTCTCTCACGACATTCGCGTGGTTTCTCTGTCACCAGTGCAAATCGCTTTGCGGCCTTTAGCCGTTCTCCCCCACCCAATGCTGGTCCTTTCCACCATCATTCCCCGTTCCCGGTGGACTTTGGGATGAGGCCCGAGCTGGAGCCGGACCCACCCTCCGACTCAGACTCTAACCCGCCCCCCCCCCACCTATTCTAAACCTAACCACCCCCCTCCCCCGACGCCTGAGCCTAACCAATCTCCTCCCCCAGCGCCTAACCCGAACCGGGGGGCCCCAGCTGGGGAGGAGTCGGGAGGGGGACAGCCTGGGGGGGGTGGTCTGATTACCATCACGGCCCAGGTACACGTGGCTGGGGGGACAGGAACCCACTCTCCCCAACCTCCACCAGAGACAGAGCTGGACCAGAGATCTGACCTCCCCCCGGACTTTAACCCACCCCCTCCACCAGGCCCTAACCTTAACCAGCCCCCTCCCCCGGTGCCTGACCCTTGCTGACCCCTTCCTCTAGCGCCTAAACCTAATAAACAGGGGGTTCTTGCTGGAGGGGAGTCGGTGGGAGGGGGCAGCCGGGGGGAGGGAGGCCGAAAAACACCACGGCTGGGTGCACACGGTGGAGGGGATTGGGCCTCCTGGGGGATCGGAGCAAGACCTCCTCAACATCTCTGGAGGGGGAGAGGGCTCTTGCCCCCAATGTTTTTATTACACAAACAATAAACATTAAAACATAAACAATAAAAACAGCTCTGTGTTATCAAATGTGGCAGTTCTGGAATCAGAACTCCTGTTTCCTTCTCCCGTGAGGGGGGAGAATTCTGGACAGGCCCGGGCGGCTGAAGAACATCGGGGACCTGGAGAGGGTGTGGCAACCCCGCCGATAGATGGGGGGACCCTACCAGGACCCCTGGTCGACCTGGACCACCTGGACCCAAATCTGGCCCCTCAGGCCCCACTCCGAAGGCCAACGAGGCATGAGAACACCCCCCAAAAAAACAGGAAGTGGTCTCTGAGGGTCGAGGAGCTGATCTTGGTGCTGGGGGACTCCAATTTGGCCAGAATCCCCCCCATGGACACATGTCAGTCCAGGTGGACAGTTTCCCTGGGGCCATGGTCCATCATATCAAGTACATCATAGAGAAACTACATACACAAATAACAACAACAGAAAAGGTGGTGTTGTCGGTGGGCTTGAATAATTGTTTAAGACAAAATCAATTTGATACAATCAAAAAACAGTTTCAAGTCTTGGTCGCTAGCGCGAAGGACATTTCCACAGGCGCAAATTTTTATTCCACTCATACAGTGCTCGACAACACAACCACCTGCTATCTTGGACCTCACAGAACAAATAAACACATTTTTATTAGAACAATTCAGAACATTGGACTTATTGGAGGGGGATTTGTTTGAGGTGGGACCTGACGGCGTCCATTGGACGGCCTCCACCGCCTCTGCTATTTTTGAATCATGGATGAAGCAATTAAACTAGAGAGAGAGGGGACGGATTCTTCTCGCCCCTGAAACAAGTAACATTTTTAATCCTCTCTCAAACATAAAATTAAAAAACAATTATTTTGCTAAAAAAATAATAAAAACCTAAAGGACTCTCTCGTCCGTGCGTCCCTAAAGAATGATAAACCTCAACAGAAAAAAATAACATATTTCAAATCGATCAAATACATGAAAAACAAATACACAGATTGTGAAAGGCCAATTTGGCAGACTTTTCAACCAGAGTCAACAAATCTGGTGTATTTGATTCAGTGCAAAGTGTGCGAAAAGTTGTATGCTGGACAAACTCAGAACAAGCTCGTGGAGCTCGTCTCAAGCAACACTTGTACCACATTGATCGAAACATAAAAGAAACTGTGCTGTATGAGCACTTCGGGACCACGGATGAGAGAGTCTGATGATCTCTGGTTTGGAGACGGGAGTTGGCTGGTCTGCGGCACAACGGTGGGCGGCAGAAAGACGATGGATAAGACACCTTGAGACTAGGGTGCCCAATGGCCTCAATGAATTAGAAAACTAAACATTGACTCTTTGAGGTTAACCCCCCCCCCCCCCCCCCCCCGATGCCTGAGCCTAACCAATCTCCTCCCCCAGTGCCTAACCCGAACCGGGGGTCTCCAGCTGGGGAGGAGTCGGGAGGGGGACAGCCTGGGGGGGTGGTCTGATTACCATCACGGCCCAGGTACACGTGGCGGGGGGGATGGGAACCCACTCTTCTTGGTACGAGCATTTTCCCTCTCCTTGAGCCCTAACTTGGAACCCACGGCGGCTTTCTGGAATCCCAGGAGGATATTACCTGTACAAACAAACATAATTACATTCAGTGGAACAATAGGTTGACAATTAGACACCCTTTAAAGAAAATTACACAATCTAAATAATACAATCTAATAATTAATAATGTTAAAACAATGTTAATAATTTATATCATTGTAATAATAATGAAGAAATGTCATTTTTTTCCTCCCCAAACCTGATTTTTTTTTCTGTCTGTTGGGGACACAACACCAAAGCCCCACCTGAGAGGACCTCAGCAGGTGGCCATTTCCCTGGTGAATCAGGCCCTTTGGGCACACCCTCAACCTCCAGGCAACAACCTCAACTCTCTCACTCCACACTGTTCCCCAAATCCAGCAGGCCCTCCCCGTCTGCACTGCCAACCCTAACTAGCACACCTTCTGCCTCAGTGATGCCCAGCAAGTTCAGCAGCACTCAGCTCCGGCTGGCCCCTCCACATCAGACTCTGCTTCAGCTCCGGCTGGCCATTGGTCAGATTCAGAACCTGCTTCGACTTGCTCTTTTGCATCAGACATCACATCACATTCTCCATTAGATTTGGATGCAGATGTAACTGGCCCTTCTACATCAGCATCCACCTCTGCTCTGGTCAGCACCTCGCAATCAACTTCAGTGTTGGCTTCCAGCAGTTCATGGAAGAAGGGAATCCACTCTGTAGGGACCCCAAAGCTGAAACAAACCCTGATTGGTGAGTAAGATTGTTTCTCTCTCTATTCCTGCCTCCCCTCATAGGGGCATGTTTTAAGTGGGACTCTGTCTCAAATATTTGCTCTGTTTGTGGGCAATGATGGATTTCTTCAAATTAAAAAGCCTTATTGTCACATAGGCTCTACATTCACACCTACATAAAGAGACTGAATCATGTCTGTAATGCATGCCTTTGATTGAAATAAGTAAGAATGCTAATATTGACAATTCATCGTCATAATGTAATGACAATGAAGAAATCTCTATTTTTTTCCTCCCCAAACCTGATTTTTCTCTGTTACCTGAGACTGAATCACATCTGTAGTGCATGGCTTTGATTCAAATAATAAGTAAGAATTCTAACATTGACAATTTATTGTCATAATGTAATGACAATGAAGAAATCTCTATATTTTTCCTCCCCAAACCTGATTTTTGTCTGTTAACTGAGACTGAATCACGTCTGTAGTGCATGAATTTAATTCAAGTAATTAGTAACAACTGATAATTCATAGTCATAGAGTAATTATAATAAGGCGATCTCGATTTTTTTTTTTCTCACCACAGCTTCTCCTGGCACCTGATGAGTGGGCAGTATGAGGTGACCACTGTCCAGGTTTATCTTAAAATGATCAGGCACTTCATAAAGTACCTCATAGAGAACCCCCCCGCTTCCAGCAAGCTCTCCCAGAGGGACAGCCACAAAATTATTAGGGAGCTCGACCTGGCCATTCAATCCGTCAGCACCCAGGTCACTCTTCACTGGATGGCAGTGAAGAGGGATAAGGAGGAGGAGCTCCCCTCAAAAGAGGACCTTCTCACATACCTGGAGCGGGGGAGGAGAAGGATCCCCAAACTGGTGGGTAAGGTTCTTTGCACCATTATTACGACTCACAATCCATCAGACAGGTGTTCCTCAGTGTCTGTCAACTGGACTGTTTTGATATTCATTCCCTTTTTTTTCTCATCAGACTTGCTAAAGAAAACCCCCCACAGCGCTCGCCTCAGGCAGCGGTTTTATGGACTTCAGTCATCCTACTGGGCCTGCCTCACCGGCCACAGGATGGGGGTGTTCTGCAACCTGAGAGTTGAGAAGGTGGAGGAGGCCCACCGGACAGGGTCCAAGGATAAAGGGTACCTCATCCATTTAAGTTCTGTCAAATGTCTTTAGTTCAAGGGGTTTCTCTTTGATGGATTTGACTGATTCTGTATCCAGTCTTGATCACCATTGTTTTGTTCTCTTTCTGGATTTTCTGCAGGTGAAACAACATAAAACAAGCAGAGCGTTTGGCGAGGCCCAGCTCTACTTAGAGGAGAAGTAGTTTGGTTGGCTTCGGAGATGGTGCGACCTGAAGAGGACATATGGGCAAACGACTAGCCCATATGTCCTCTTTGGAGCAACCAACAACCCCCTAAAAAATCTCAATGATTTTCTCCAGGCTGCTTGGCAGGAGCTGGGCCTCAAGGGCAAGGTGACATTCACCCTCATCCAAACAGCTCTTGCCTCCTACGTAAGTATTAGCATTATTAATATTTAAAAATTGTTACCTTCTTAAAATTAAGGCCTGAGTCAAATTTTCAAGTCTGACAAAATCCAATTCAGTGATTACAGTAACTTACCAGAGTCTACGTTATCTCTGCTCTATTTTAATTACAGGCAAGAAAAACCCAGTCTGCAGAGCGTCATGGAAAACTGTCTGCTTTCATGTGCCACGACACAGCAACAGCTGACCGATTTTATGTTCTCAACCCTGACCATCCATCAGGTCCATTTTTAGGGCCACCCTGGTGGGGGAGACAGGGAGCGATCCGGAGGAGGGGCCATCGGGTGTCACCCAGCGGAAAAAAAAAAGGCCCCGCACGGAGGAGAGCGACAAGGAGAGCGAGGAGGAGGAGGAGAAGACGAAGAAGGAGAGAAGAAGAAGAAGGAGGACAAGGAGGAAAACATCCCCGCTGAAGAGGGCCACAGGCCGAAAAAGAACAAAGTAAATTAAAACACAGTAGAAAAGCACTCCGAGAGCGCAGACCTCTGCCAAGCAGAGGAGTTTTTGTGATGTCAATCTGGATTGGATCAGCACCAAAAAATGTATAGGCTTCTTCCTTGGACCAAACCACACCTCTGGTAAAATTTTCATGTAAAGCCATCCAGTAGTTCTTGCAAAATCCTGCTAACAGACAAACAAACAAACAGACTCCGGTAAAAACATAACCTCCTTGGCGGAGGTAAAAACAAGGGCAAGAGCAAAATGAAGACAGGAAATGTGATAAAAACAGAGTGCATTCAAAATCATTGTCTTGTGTCATAAATTTCATTGAAGTATTCAGATAAAAGTGTAACACAGTCGGAAAATATTTTTTTTGTTTTTGAACAATTGAAAACAAAGAACATTTCATATATGAATATATAGATTAGACCAGATTAGATAAGATAGAACACTGATCATGCTTTTGGGAGACTGCCTAACATAATAATTACAGTAATAATAATAATAATATAATATTTATTTATATGTAATCTAATCTAGTATATGTGATTATATCAGGGATCATACAGCAACAACAGACACAAAACATTTAAACATTTAGTTCTAAGGGTGCTATCACAGCAATGAGACACGCACAGAACCGAATTTTCAGCCCTCTATGACTTAGGTGTCCATCTCGAGCTAAACCACATCCCACATCCAATCTGCTGTTTTGGAATCAGGGGGCTGTCTCATGGACATGGCTTGGAAAACAAGGGTTCCCAGGGGAGTAGAGGCTGAAACCTTGTGTGGGTATTCAGGGCAGTTAGATGAACTACCGTATCAATTTTTTAATGGTCTAACCCCCATGTGAACCCCCCAAGAGCCTGAGGCATTCACACAAAAATGGGTCCACCTGAGTGGGCTCTCACGTTAAAGCTCAGATTCAGACCTTTCCAATGAGGGTACCCTTGTTGTGTATTTCCAGCTGCTGTATCTGGCCTGCTTGCCTGCTAATTAGGCCCATATAATTTCAAGTTTATTTCAGCTAAACATTCATCAAATCAAAAAAGTTTGATATCAAATGAAACCTTAGAGTTTCCTCTTTCAAGGGATGCCAGTCACTTCTTTTTATCATGAAGAATCAGCTAAAAAACAAGGATGTAGTACTACCATCCTGAGCAGCGTCCAATCTGCACAACTGGCCCTGAAATTGGCTCATCATGTGTCTGCTCCTCTTCTGGAGCTCAGTTTGGAGTTGTCTTTTGTCTCCTCTCTTTCCCCTCTGTCTTCCGTTTGTCATCTAAGGAAACGGAGCGCCGCTCTTGCTGGCGTTTCCCTGTTCCTGTCCCCCCTGTGTGTGCCACTGTCTTTTGTATGTTCTTGTACGGGTTGAACTGAAATGAAATTTTGTTGCTCTGCACCTGTGACATATGCAATGACAATAAAATGAATCTGAATCTGAATCTGTATGTCCAGGCTCACGGGAAGATGTTTTACGTAGCTGGGGCAATCTCTGATAAATTCACCAGATTAGATTTTACTGAAGCATTTTTCCAACTATAGCGGCTACAGACAGCGGATGCTGCTCCTCCAGTAAACACTAGAACCACAAAAGCAGTCTGATCACATGCCTGCAATGCCATGAGTTTTCCTAAATATATGTTCTGTATGATTTCTGAAGCTAATAAGGTTTTCTAGTGAAGCACTAAGGATTTCTGAGCATTTATTCCACCAATAGCTGCTGTTGTCACACAGACAACTGTGGAAAGAGACAAACTGATACATTTAGTGAAAGTGATTTTATCGTGTTGCAGCAGGAGCAGCATGCACTACTAAACAGAGCGCTGTCCGTGGTGCTGAACGCTCCATTTGTGAGGTTCAGCACTGCTGACAGCGCAAAGCTCCCAGTCCTTAGTGAAGGTCACTTGCAAGTGCCAAGGGTCTTCTTTCTTGCACAAGCTGTTTATTTGGCAGGTCCTTCTGTTTACTCGTGCATGTGGCTGCTGTAGAGAAGTGTTCAAGCATTCAAAACAATTGGTCTAATTAATGATAAAGTAATACACAGTACTTGTAAAAGTATTCCAGTTGCAGTCAACCTTTATTGACAGGCTAGTTACATATTTATACAATATGTCCAAAGAAATTGGTTAATCAAACAAAATAACACATCTTTATTGGCTTCAGCAACAATGCAGTATTCAAGCCTTCTGCATATTTAGATAAGGGCAATATGGCTTAAGAATAAAAACCTTCAATTTTTTTCCACAACACTTTATGTAAATTGATCCTTTTCCCTGTCAAAGGAAAAAAAAAACCCTCAAAGTGACATGGATGACATCAATCAATACTTTTATGTTGTCAAACTATACTCCAAAACCGGGAAGATGTTTTACGTAGTGGGGGCTGCCAAGTTAATGAATCAGTGACGTCATTGTATTTTTTTCCTGCTGTATGTGCATCGCACATTGCCACTCAATAGGCTGCCGACTGGCTGACATAAACAACACACAAATAAAAGATGAAGAAGTTTTGCATCGCCAAATGGCCGACCTCAGTCCGGATCCTGACTGAGTGATGGTTCTGTCCGGACCCGTGACCAATGTCTGATAAACTCACCAGATTAGATTTTACTGAAACATTTTTCCAACTATAGCAGCTACAGACAGCGGATGGTACTCCTCCAGTAAACACTAGAACCACAACAGCAGTCTGATCACAAGCCTGCTATGCCATGAGTTTTGCTAAATATATGTATAAGGGGTATGTACCCACCTTTGACCCTGGAGGGATCCCTTTTAACGTGGTCTTAGGGTTAGGGGGTGAAAGGGGGTTTGTCCAAAGTCGACAAAGTGGCATAACTCCACACCTGAATGTTCTAGAGTGTTGAAAGTTATATGTACCCCCACTAAATCACATATGCCCTTTCTCATGGTGCCAACCGGAAGTATGTACAATGACCAGAAGTGCCCGTTTCCTATTGGTCGAGAGTGTTTTTCAGCCGTATCTCGGGAACGGAAGTTCGTAGAGACTCAGGGACAAGACTGGCATGTTCAGAAGGGCCAAATTATGACAGACGGATCAAGGTTTGCAGTCTGTACGACGCACGGTTCGGGAGTTATAACCGTTTAAAGTTTGCCATTGTAAGTGAACGGGACTGGGCAGGTAGTGAAATTTGACTGTGTTGTCTCACAGAAAGTGTTTAGGAGCACATTTTAGACCATTTTGAGTCGATTGGAGGTACTTTTGGAGTAAGTTTTTTTCCAACTTGACTCCATTGTAGTGACTGTGCTGAGGAGTGGAGACCATTCTTAGTGTTGTGGATGAGTCAGATACGACTGCCCTGCCCCATCCCTTACCCTAAACCTAACTGAAGTCCTAAAACCCTGCCTAAATCTAACCATGTAGCACACTGTGTCATAGTTGAGAATCCGTTAAGATTGGCTGCCATGCTCCACATGTGGCGCATTCCAAAATTTGACAAATTGTTGAAGGCCAAAAGTGTCTCACAGAAAGCATTTCGGAGCGCGTTTGAGGCCATTTGGAGTCTATTGGAGGTACTTTTGGAGGAATTTTTTTTACAAGTGGAAATATGTCCAAGTTTTCTGGGTGTTTTGGGGATGAGTGAGATATGAATTTTTAAAAGTTGTAAGGAAGAAATACATGATCTAAATGTTGTTATTGTTTTTGTTGTAGATCCTAGAGTGTCCGGCTACCCCTCCAATTTGATCAGTTGGGATCTAATGGTCTGGTTCCCACGTTCATTGCCGGAACAGGTAAGTATGCAACAGGTAAGTATTAGGTTTTTACAGGTGAAGCGGGTAAGTGGTGAAATGTAAGGTAAGTTTGTAAGAGGATAGTATGTTATTTTCATAGGTCAAACAGGTAAGTGGTGAAACAGGTAATTGGATGAATTTGCTCTGGCCTTAGTGGTCCTGTGACTGTGTATACTGGCTCCACCCAGTGTACTTTACTCCTGTTTGGTAAGGCAGGCAACTGAGGCATGCAAGCCCCCATGCCAGGTCAAGGCAGAGTCTGTGTGGAGGTATGTTTTTATTAATTAATTTTTTTTTTTTTGTATGTTTTAGTATTTTTTTTTCTCGATTTTTGTTTTTGCAGAGAAAAGGAAGTAACAGAGCTGTTACGAGGAGAGAGAACTTTTTAGTATGTGGAACAAATACTAAACCATTTGCATCTGCATGAACTGCAGGAAAAAAGGACTTAGTCTGAGAAGGTGGGCAACAGAATTTTTTTACAGTGTGGAACAAACACTAAACTATTCAGTTGTCATCCATCAGACGCTGTCTTTTTTTTTGGAATGCGTGGAAAGTTCTTGCAGGGAGCAGTCCTTTCTCACAGGTGGCCAGGTAAGCACTGTAAGCTTGTTTCATTTTCAGGGATTTGTCCACGTTTATGTAAGACAGCTCCAACGGATTCCAGTGAGGTTGCATGTTTGCTGGAACAAACCGTGTGTGATGCCTTCTTACATCTTGTAGCTCATCTTGCTTTTCAAGCTGCTGAACACTTTCTGTGTCCTCAGGCTGGTCTTCCTCCTCTGGGTGAGGTCTTTTTGCAGGCGCCCAGCAGGCTTTGCAGCTGGCAACCTGGTGGGGATTGTTTCGTGGAGTTTCCACAGCCTGAATGGGGTCCCTTTCTCCAACAGGTACTTCGACAGAAGTAGCAGCTGTTGCATTTGTGCAACGTTGACGGGCAGGTTGTTTATTAGGTTTCCCAGGTGTTTGTGTGACAGAAAGCCATTGTTTTCCAAAATCCCAATGGTGGACAGGTTAGGGTTAGGTATTTAGAGTATATGTCGATGGTTAGGTTAGGGTTAGGATAGGGGAAGGGGACCGGCCTTCCACGGTGTGAAGCCGGCAATGCACGGTCCATCCCTCCACGCCACCCTCCCCCTCTCTCCCAAGGTGCTTGGTGCGAGTACTCAGTTGTACGGGGGCGTTTTCATTGCCTTCCGTACTGGACCTCCATCCAGTCATGAGCGTTGCTCATGGTGATGTAGATCACTGTATATTTGTATGAATTTTTGTATGAATTTGAGTATTTTATGAGTTTTTGTATGAATTTGAATATTTTATGAATGTTTTTGATCTTTATATGTTCTTTTAGTAAATAAAATAAAATGAAATTCAAGTTTTTAAGAAAAATATAAAATATAATGAAATAAGATTGTTTTTAAATTTGGTGTATAATAAATGAAATAATTTGTATAGTATTGTATTTATTGTATTTTAATGAAAAATGAAAAAGGAAAAAAATATCTAAAAACCAGAAAAAAGAAAAAACAATAAAGAAGAAAAATGCCCACGCACGACGTTTTGATCCTGTGGGATCTTCCTCAGGCAAGGGCACTTTGAAGGTGTGGTATGGCTTGCAGGTCTCAGGAGATGTTGCTCCTTGAAGAGTCAGAGCCGGAATGAGCTTGGCAGCAGTGAGACTGCCCTATTTATACCCTCCCCCTCACGAAGAGCCAAATTTTCGTGACTTTTTTGTGTTTCAGGGTTAAATATTGTTTTTTACAGTGTTTGAAAATTAACTAAATCATAAGGTTAGGGTTAGGCACAGGGGAGGGACAAAGCCAGCCCCCCAAAAGGTTAAGTTTAGGGCCAGGGTAGGGTAAGGGTTAGTTTTTTGAAATTTCATATACCAAATCCAGGTAGGTTTATGCTTGGAACTAAAAAAAAATTGGTTTGAGCAACAAATTCTAAATGATGATTTCATTTGAAAGACAAAATATGTAGCAATAGTAATTAAATTTCATATTAATTATATTTCATATTAAGTTCAGAGGGTTCTTTAGTATCTAACATAGTAATCCATCGTCTTTCATGAGATTTTCTTTGTTGTTTGTCCAAAAAGAACAAGCCTGTAGACCTGCTACCTTAATTGACTGCAATCCATGTAAAATAAAATGTCTAACAAAAGGAGTATTAGTTTCTTTGTGATTGTTAATATTGTATGTTACGACCAGCCTAGGGGATACTGGAGGAAACATAAAAATGACCACTCCTTTGTCACTCTCAAGTTGTCACCAATGCAAAAGCACAAAAAAAACACAAGATTTTTTTAGTCCAAACAATTAAATTTAATATTCTTTTTCTTCTATTTACAAACTAAATCAAAATTACCTCGGAGAGAGTAAGCAAAAGAATAAAACAACAAAACACTCTTATAAATCAAAAAAAAACCTTACCTAACTTCTAAAGGAAAAGAAAACGTACAAACCTAAAGTGACTCCCTAAAAAAAACAGGAGAAAACGAAAACCAAGCTTTACTCTCACCTACTTTACCAAATATTCTAAACTTAAATTCTTTCTTTCTTAATTTGAACGAAAAAATACTCAGAAGTTCTCACAACCAGAGTAAACACAAGATACGATTTTTAACGAGCTGTTTGGTGGCGTCAGTTGGGAGTGAGGAAGGAGGAGGGTCGGTGTTCCTCTCCTGCAGTCATTTTAAAACGCCGGCCATCAGCTCACAGCCAATCAGACGGCCTCACTCGCCCGAACTCCTCCAGTCAGCTTCGGGTGCGCCTGTCCGCTGCTGTCCAATCCCGACACTCCACACCTGCAGCATAAATTGGAAGGGACACAAAGGGAGGGAGGAGGAAAAGAAACAAAAACACTCCTCTTGACAATAAACACAACAATAGCCTACAATAACTGAATGACCCACAGTCATAACACCCCCCCCACCTAAGATCAACCATTTCTTCCCCTAATAGAAATGTTTGATCAAATTAAGACCCCACTCTTGACAAGGCGTCCGCGACAATATTATTTATACCTTTAATGTGACGGACCTCGACATTAAAGTCCTGCAACAACAAGGACCAGCGCATAAGGCGCTGGTTGTTGTTGCGCATGCGCGACAGAAACACCAGCGGATTGTGATCTGAAAAGACGACAACTGGTTCGGAGCTAGAACCAACATAGACCTCAAAATTTTGCAAGGACCACAGCAACGCAAGAGCCTCCTTCTCTATGGTGCTGTAGTTCACCTGGTGTCTGTTGAACTTCTTGGAGAAGTAACAGACCGGATGGTCGATACCATGGTCATCCTCCTGCAAGAGGACAGCGCCCGCACCAGTAGCGCTGGCATCCACCTCCACTTTAAATGGACGCTCGAAATCAGGTGCGGTGAGCACAGGGGCACTACACATAAGGACCTTGGCGGACTCAAATGACTCCTGGCAGACGGGAGACCACACAAACTGGACACTCGGACTCAGCAAACTAGTGAGGGGTGAACCAACACTGGCAAAATTCTTACAGAAGCCACGATAGTAGCCACACATTCCCAGAAACCTGCGGAGCTGCCGCCTGGTTTTTGGCTCTGGAAATTCCAGAATGGCCTGGATTTTGGCCGACAGAGGGCGCACCGTACCCTGGCCGACCTGCTTACCTAGGTACGTTATTACCGCTTTACCAAACTCACACTTGGCCAGATTCAGAGTCAGAGAGGCAGTCATCAAACGGCTGAAGATTTCTCTCAGAGTTTCCACATGCTCAGGCCAAGAGGAGGAAAAACATACAATGTCATCAAGATAAGCCTCGCAGTTTTTAACACCACTAAGGACAGTGTTCA
This sequence comes from Cetoscarus ocellatus, assembly GCA_037902135.1. Classification (NCBI taxonomy): domain Eukaryota; kingdom Metazoa; phylum Chordata; class Actinopteri; order Labriformes; family Labridae; genus Cetoscarus; species Cetoscarus ocellatus. Next base: position 353,945 of record JBAMNC010002039.1, on the reverse strand, counting down.
TCAGCCTCTGAAATGTGGCAGGGGCATTTCTCAAACCAAAGGGCATCACGGTGTACTGGAGGAAATGGTCTGGTGTGACGAAAGCAGAGACTTCAGACGCACGTGCTGTTAAAGGAATCTGCCAGTACCCTTTGAGAAGGTCGAGTTTGGTGACATATTTGGCAGAGCCCACTCGATCCACACAATCATCCATACGTGGAAGAGGAAAGGAATCAGGTTTGGTCACAGAGTTAACCTTACGGAAATCAGTGCAAAATCGAGGAGTTTGGTCAGATTTTGGGACCAGGAGGCAAGGAGAACTCCATGGACTGGAGCTGGGCACAGCTAACCCATTTTCTAAAAGATACTCTACCTCCTTCTGCATGGCAGCACGCTTAGCGGGGTTCACTCGGTAAGCGTGTTGTTTAATGGGTTTGTGATCACCGACATCAACATCATGCTGTAGCACTGTCGTCTGTGTGGGCTTATCCTTAAAGAGAGCAGCATGAGAACAAAGTAAATCACAAATATCACTCTTAGCGGGCTCAGACAAATATGACAAGTGTTCATCAAGATTACCCAGAATTTTTGAGTTTTCTAAGCGCGCACACGGGACAGTAACAGGTGGCTCTCTCAGCTCATCCTCCACGGGGCTGTAGGAGGGAGAAGCCACAGACATCACCGGAGAGGCGCTCTGCACAACGCTCTCGGATGGCACAACAGTTTGAGCACGTTCAACATATCTTTTCAACATGTTGACATGACACACACGGGACTTTTTTCTTCTATCTGGAGTTTTAACAACATAATCAGACGGCCTCACTCGCCAGAACTCCTCCAGTCAGCTTCGGGTGCGCCTGTCCGCTGCTGTCCAATCCCGACACTCCACACCTGCAGCATAAATTGGAAGGGACACAAAGGGAGGGAGGAGGAAAAGAAACAAAAACGCTCCTCTTCACAATAAACACAACAATAGCCTACAATAACTGAATGACCCACAGTCATAACATGTATGTATGTTGATACATTCTAATGGTGATTGAATTTCGTGTTTCTCCGATGTATTGTTTTCCACATTTAACACAAAACACCACATAAACAATATTTTTAGTATCTGGTGTAAACCTCTGATCAATTTTAAAGACTTTTTTTGTAACTGTGTTTGTAATGAACTTCAAAGAACAAAAAGTATACACAGCTTTAGACTGAGAAGACAACTCCTGAACTGGTTTCAGTCCCGCACGAACCAAAAAATCTTTCAGGTTTTTATTTTTCCTGTAGGCTGAAATAACCTGGTGATTTTTAATGATGCCTCTGTTTTTTATGAACTGATTATAATTGTTTTTGATATGTCTGTTTATTAACTTACTAATTGTGGAGTAATGGGTTATGATTGGAATGATATTATTTGTACATATTTGTTTCGGTTCTAAAAAAATTCAAACTTTGATATCCAAACTGCCATTTGACTAAAAGGATAATCCTTTGTAGACCAAGAAATCAATTGATTCATGACCAATCGTATGTTTTAATTTAATAGACTTATCGCGATTATTTAATATTTCAATGAACTTTTCAAACTCTTCCACTGAATAACACCAAACTCCCCAAATATCGTCCAGATATCTCAGATAATGTAGAGGTTTTTTTGGCCATTTAGCTAGGGCTTCTTCCTCCCAATATGCCATGAAGATGTTAGCGTATGCAGGGGCAAATTTTTTGCCCATGGCAGTGCCCTTTATCTGTAGATAAAACTCCCCGTTAAACAAAAAGTCATTCCGTTTCAAATTAATATCTAGTAATTTTAAAATCTCCTCATCTGGTCTTTCTGGATCTGGATGTTTTGAGAAAATCTTTCGGACTGTGTTAATCCCGGCACGGATGTCAATATTTGTATAAAGACTGTCTACATCAATACTGAAAAACAGAGCATTTGGAGGAATTTTTAAATTTTTAACAATGTCTATGAACTGGTACGTGTCCTTCACATATGAAGGATGAAGCACTGACAAAGGGTTTAAGTAGTGATCTATAAACTCGGCTGTTTGATATGTTTCGCTTCCACAATCAGACACAATGGGTCTGCCCGGGGGAATTTCATTAGGGACAGTCCATTTTTCAGGCTCTTTATAGATTTTTGGTAAAATATAAAATCTACATTCCCGGGGTTCCTTATCCCCTTTTAAATACTTTTTTTGTCTATCATTGATGAATTTTTTGTCCTTTCAATGTATCTATGATTTCATGTACAATAAGAATAGTTTGTAAATAAATAGGTTCTTTTAACTTTTTATAATATTTTTTATCATTTAATTGACGCTGGACTTCCTGACCGTACTGGCCTCGTCCTAAGATGACAATGGCGCTCCCTTTATCAGCCGGCTTAATAACTATGTGTCTATTTTTAATCAATTGTCTCAGTGCTTTTATTTCCTCTCTCGTTAAATTTGGCTTTTCTTGAATATGTCTATATTTCCTCCTATAATCCTCTGTGTCTCTTTCAATCAGGTGATGGACTTCTTCTGGAATTTTATATGGTGGTGGTGTCCAAGCAGATGTTCCCATAAAAGGTCTGGGTTTGTTTTTATGTTGATTCTTAAAATATGCCGCTAATTTTATTCTCCTATGGTAATGCTGTATGTCATTTTGTAATTGATTCTTCTGATCTCTGTTTAGGTCCAAGGTGGGTACAAAGGAAAGTCCTTTGTTAAGGAGATTCGATTGTGCTTTAGTAAGAGTAAAGTTTTTGGCTAAAACCACTACATTTTCAAACAAAAGGGGTTAAAGGCCCTTTGACCCCTCCTCTAGGAGGCTTACAGGGCCTTCAAGTTTAAAAATGTGACCCAGTAGTCAAACATGGCTTTGGCTGTGTCTTTGGTCCAATGGAAATGGTCCTTCTCTGTTTTGAACAAGTTTTTGTCCAGAGGTCCCATATAAGGCATGTTTTTATGAAGGTGTGCATTCAACTTCTTCAAAGTCTCCTGCTCATTCATAGACAGAGAAGTTGAAAAGTTGATCTTGGGGATCCAAATCTCTGAGTAATGAAACTGCCTTTTCACCACTTTTACTGCCGCCTGTAGTTGTTTGATAGCAGTTTCTTTCGCTTTTTGACCCCGACTATTCAAACTAAGGGACAAAACTAACTTTTCTACCGTCAGTTGGCACATTGCTTTGCTCATGATAGCACAGGCATGTCGAAAGTTAGCCCCAGAGTAGCTGTCTATTTGTAAGTCTGGGGTCGAGTGTGAGGGCAGTCTGGATAAGTTTGAATCCCCAATGATCAGCCATATTTTGCATACACTTAAGCCCCAGTCTGTCATTTTACGGTCTGTGACTATGTGTCTGGTTGGTTTAAATGCACCCAGTCGTGGAGTTGATGTTCGATTTCTTTTCAGATCTCCAAGGGTGGAGTGTTCTTGATCAAAGTCCCTTGGATGTCGATGGACCTGAGCAACAACCTGCACCTTCTCAGGTATCAAACTGCAGTCTGACTCATGTCAGCTGGTAAGTCCCAATCTAACACAGATTCCTCTACTTCAGTTGTGGAAACATCCTCACAAGTCTGCTTTGACTGCAGTAACCGCTGGTTTCTGTTGTTTCGCTGTTCTTTTGGAGGGTCGAGTTCAGATTGTGGGTCAACCTGTTCATTTTGTACTGGACCCTCTTTTGCTCCATCATGGGTCCTTGAACCTGTCACTGATACTGTTGTGCGTATGAACCGTGAAATTGTAGGCCTGTCAGTGGGAGTAAGATCCACTAGTTCTTCCAAATACTCTTTTTGCACAGGTCTACTGGTTTGAGTTTGTATTGACTTGTGCTGAGTTTGTTGTTGCAATGGTGGATCGTGTGTTTTGACACTGGGTGGAGGTTAATGATTGGAGGGAAGTTCAACTATCTCCTCCAAGAACCCACCTTGAGATGGTGGAAGCACCGCTCCCCTTCTTCTCGATGCTTGTGGAACAACATCTTGTTCTTGTTGGGGTTCAACCTCCTTGTCATTTCCCAGGTCTATGTCCAACTCTGCACAAGATGTGATCAAAGCCTCCGCATGATCAATGACCTCTAGTTTCATGCGTGGCAGGTTCCTTCGGGCCCACCTTGTGGCTACCTCGAAGGCAGACTTCCAGTCTGAGTCCAGATCCCTGGACAAATCCTTCAAAGTCTCTTCCAGGCCATCCTGGTAGTGGTCCTGAAGGATGATCAGTGTGTTATGACCCCAATTTTTGCCGTTGCCAATGATCATGTCCATCGTCTTTGTGGTAGGATTAGCCGGTTTGATCATGTTAGCCAGGATGTCCACCATGCGGACAATCATTTGAGGATCAGGTTTGTTCGTTTGTGGGGTCACGTTTTGCAAATGGTGCACCATTTTTATTACTTTGTGAAGTTTTCGTACCAACTGTCCAAACTTTGGATCAGTGGGCTTGGTTCGTTGAATCCCTGTAGCAGGAAAACATATCCCTCGTTGTTGGTAAGATGGTAGATTTCTTGGGAAACCCCTTCCCTTAAAGTTGGGGCCAGACTGTTGCGATACCTGGGCATAAGTCCTAATTTGGGGTCCCAAATGAGAAGGTGCTGTTGGTGGTCAGGGGGTTTAAATGGTGCAAAGGGAGGCGCAGGCCGGTTAGGATAGGGGAAGGGGACCGGCCTTCCACGGTGGGAAGCCGGCAATGCACGGTCCATCCCTCCACGCCACCCTCCCCCTCTCTCCCAAGGTGCTTGGTGTGACATCTCAGTTGTACGGGGGCGTTTTCGTCGCCTTCCGTACTGGACCTCCGTCCAGTCATGAGCGTTGCTCATGGTGATGTAGATCACTGTATATTTGTATGAATTTTTTATATGAATTTTAATATTTTATGAATTTTTTTATGAATTAGGGTTAGGATGAGAGGAATGAACCTGAGTCCACTAGGGACGCTTAGAACTTATAAAGGCCGTCGGCCTCTAGGGACCCAGGAAGTGCACGGGCCATACTCCTGGGCCGAGCCCCGACAGCCTAATAAATGTATGTTTTATTTATTTTGTGTCGGTCCACCATTTTGGTGGGCCTTAAAAAATTGTGCCAACAGCTGCATGTAGTTTGGCTTTTCTTCCGAGTTCTTTCCCTTTTGTCTTTCTTTGTCTTGCTTGTACTATCCCTTTCTTCTTTGGCTTTGCTTGACCTTTCCCTATTTACTGTCTTTTGCTTTGCTCAGCTTTCGTTCTTTGGCTTCAAAATTTTTTTGCGCAACGTTTCGACTTCTTTTTGGTCTTCTTCAGGCAATCTTGAGCCATTTTTCTGCTTTTCTTAGCTTTCGTACAAACTTTTCTTAGTTTCGTTTATTTACTTTAGCTAGCTCTTCTTGGCTGCTTTTCTTTATTTCTTCTTTCTTCTGTTTCTTTATGGCACCCCCTTGGTCTTTACTCTCTGCTTCTTTGTCTTTTCTTTGGCTTATCTGCTTCCTTTTTCTGTCTTTGCTTTACTCTTTGCTTTTCCTGTTTGCTTTCCTCTTTCTTGGGCTTTACTATGTGCAGTTGTTGGCATGTGTTCCCTTCGCCTTCTTGACTGGGAATGAGGGAGTAGAGCCACGCTTCTCCTTATATACTGGGTGGGTGGGGCCAGACTTCTTTGTGTTTTGGGTAAATTATTATTTCTATAAGTTTAAGCTTTAATTTCCACTATTTTGGGTTACTATTAGGGTATAGTTTTACTTTACACTGAATTTAGTTTTACCTTTAGTTTTAAATAGGGTAATTAGGTTTATTATTTCCAAAATTTAGGGTTATATTTATATAAATTTATGTTTCACTTGTCCTATAATTAGGTTTAATTATCATTTTTTAGATTTTCATCCCCTCTGATTTGGGTTAGGGCAAGCTATTTGGGTAAGGGTTATTGATTTTAGTTTTATGTCCCCCCTGGTTAGGGTAAGGGTCAGATCCTTTGGGCTAGGGCTTTAGCTCCAAAGTTCCACAGTACACATTAAGACACCCCTGGTTAGGCTTAGGAAATCTTGACCTGGGTGCTCATGGTGGAAAAATGGGCTTAACCCACCCCCCACAGCCTGACACATATGGCTTTACCACACATTTGGAATGACGGTTCAGGGTTAAATTGGCTTAATTGAGGAGCGTAAAAAAGCAACCTTAAATGACAGTAAGATTTTGGCACAAGGAGTAACTTCCAAAACACTGCCTGAACCCAATGTCACCCTTTCAGAGCCTGGAGAAACTGGCCTGTTTGTTGTCTGATTGGACAACCACTCCTGGGTTAAGCTTAGGCCTAAGGTGAGGGTGAGGGGGTCTGAGGGGGTCGGTGAGCCAGGGAATAATATCATTATGAGAATCAGTGTCAGAAGAGATCATTTTTACACATTGTGCTATGCTTTGATTTAGATTTAGAGCTTCAGCTGCATCATTTCAAATAGATATTCATTGTTAGAGTGTGATTTTTGTTTGGCAGAAGTGAAATCTTTGATTTATGTTGTGTGCCATCTTAATTTACACTGAGCCAGGGACATAGACACTGATATTTACACATCTGAACAATTCTCTGTAGTGTTTCCTTTATCATGACACCCTGATTATTCAAATAAACCTTGTAGATGCAGACTTGTACTCCATTCATTTTGGGTCTTTGGATTGGACAAAAGTATATGGACGACACTCTATATAATGCACTTGGGTACACCACCGAAATTCACTCTGATCTCATAAATCAAATAAAGTGTGAAAAGCACCCTTCTGACAGGGTCAAAAAAACAAAAAAAAATTAAAGCAATACATTGTCAAAGCTTCGTGAAAGTACAATGTATGGCAGAGCTGTTGCTGGTGAGTGTATTTCATTGTGAGGAAAGCAAGATTCAAAGTAGGTTCAAGGAATTGCATTTCCATTTGACTCCAGGTCAAAATCACTGCTTCTGTGCTTGCTTTCCAGGTGGGTGCAATGGCATTTTTCTGTCCACTAGATGGAAACAAGTGGCCTCAGACCACAACAGTTGATCTGTGTCCAAGTCAAAGTCAATGTGATACTCCAGACCCCCTATACACTGCATGCATGTTCATCTTCCACTTCCAAATTCAAACTTCCACTTGGTGGTGAGCTGAGGGGCCTAAGCAATATCATCTCCACCTGATACTAGCACGATGTGACACGGTATGATGAATGAATTCAACAAAACAGTTAATTAATTCATTAAAAAGTTGACTGAAAATGTAACTCTGAACATTATAACATGCCCATATGATGGAGCTCCACATGCTTAATTATGTCTCATGATTTGGTGGAGCAATTTTGAGGTGAGTACCATGTCTTACACATATTTCATGATAAATTTACGCTGTTTTTGTTCCCAGTTGAGAATTGATAAAAATTGTCAAAAAATCTTCCCAAAAACCAAGAAACCAAGAGCTCTTTGTTTCAGCAAACTTGGACTAAATGCTGTCCGTGGTCAGAAAGAGGTGCCATGCTACTTTGCTCACCTGTATGAGTAACGTGTCAGGGTAAGACCCTAGTGTTTTTAAAGTTGGACCCAAAAGCTCAAAGGAAAAAGCAGGAGGAAAATTTGAACAGGTTTTTATCTAAGACGGGCTCCTGAGCACAAACACAGGTGAGTGAAACAGTGAACAAAGGCAGCGGTGGTGAGGGCTCGTGGAGACCTGGAAAAAAGAGAGCAGAGGCAGAGAATTAGTATCCAATGTGTCAAAAACAAAGAGAAACAACAAGGCCTCGAAAGGCATAAGTACGCCCCTGGACGGGGAGAGACGGCTGAGAGCCGAGACAGCGAGAGCTGCAGAGCAGAGAGATGAGACTAGCACAAACCAAGGGTTAGTGTGCAATTCTCCTGCGTCGAAGACATCTCAGGAGCCGTCTTAAATGGTGAAGTTGATGAGGTGAACAGGAAACAGGTGCTGCAGCTGCCGAGCGGTGGACTCCGCCCATGCAGGGAAAGGTGAGAGGGAGTCCGAGAGGGAGGGGGAGAGCAGACTGCTGAGGATTCACTGAATCCTCACATAACATTTCCCAAGCCCACCCCTGCACATAATCCTGCTTCCAAGAAAAACACCTAATTCCAAACCCGAGTCCAAAACAACTTTATTTAAACATCTTTTTTTTTTTTTTTTACTGTATTTAGGGCATTACGACACAATGAAAAAACATGATAAAGAAGAACTGCAACAAAAAATTAAAACACAACATACTATATGCACCCGAATGATTTTTAAAGACAATGCTTTCTTTTTTCTTCTTTTTCCAAAGCAGGTTCTGAATCTGATGAAGGGCCAGCCACAGCTGAAGGGGACGCTGATGTGGGGGGTCCAGCTGGAGGATTACCTGATTGAAGCCAGTTCAGCAGGTGTGAGGCAAGACTTTCCTGCAGGCGTGTGACGGCCTCCTGAGATATTATGATGTGGTGCTTTATTTCACATGCTGAACGTGGGCTGAAGGAGTGAGGGAGGGAGGGAGTAGGAGTGCTGCTGAACTTGCAGGGCATCGCGGAGGCAGAAGGTGTGCTAGTTAGGATTGGCAGTGCAGAGGGGGAGGGCCTGCTGGATTTGGGGGACAGTGTGGAGTGAGAGAGTTGAGGTTGTGGCCTAGAGGTTGAGGATGTGCCCAAAGGTCCTGATTCACCAGGGAAATGGCCACCTGCTGAGGTCCTCTCAGGTGGGGCTTTGGTGTTGTGTCCCTAACAGACAGAGTTAAACATCAGTAATTGAACATATGTTTTAGATATTAAACATGCATGCACACACACAGACACGCAACAACAGAGAATACACCATGATAGCTTCTCACTGACCACCAGGTCCAATGAGGACACCATTGTGGGTGTGGGGTTCGATACCCTCAGTGCTGCCATTTTCTCCTGGCAGAGGACCCGCCTGGCAGTAATCAGGGCCTCTTCTATTTCCTGTGAAGCATTTCAGACAGAGAACTTTTCTATCATTTTGAATGCAATGATATACAAAGCAAAGACACTAATGCAATGTAAGCCTTTTTCAGGTTTCAGCTGATGCCTCATGATAAAAATAACTCACTGTTATCCCTGCAAAGAGTAGACTCTAAGCTTTCATTTGATATCAGAATTGTTTGATTTGATGAATGTTTAGCTGAAATACACTTGAAATGATATAGGCCAAATAAGCGGCCCTGCAGGCCTGCAGGAGCAGCTGGAAATACACATACTGATACAGGGTCTAGCTCCCCACAGGAACATGGAAACTGAACAAGGTTACCCTCATTGAAAAGCTATGAATCTGACCTTGATATTGAGAGGTCACTCATTAAAATCAGACAAAGAGGCCCTTCAGAACAACTGGAAACATGATGACAACATTTGACTGCCACTGAAGCAGCTTTGGAGCCTGGCCTGTCAAATAAGAAACTGAAAACTGTAGATAGATGGATTTATGGCACTTTAACACTTAAGCTCCACAGTGATGGGGGTTAAAGGGGAACTGTATATATATATATATATATATATATATATATATATATATATATATATATAGTGTTTTTTTAAATCTAATGGGCCTATTTCTTGTACAATCAAAAGTAGTCAAAAAAAGCAAAATAAAACACTTACACTACCTTAATGTTGATATAGTTTACATTGTTTCATTGTAATGCTTATAGAAGACCCTAAAATGGACAATATACTGGAGGCCTGATATTTTGAAAAGCTGTTTTTGGGGTCACCATGCAGCCAAAGATGCTGGAAAAGCCCATTCTCAATCTGGGGGAGGTCCTTTGGTCTGAGTGTAGGTAAAAAATAGGCCAAATAAGCAAACACAAAGACTCAAAAATTACTGCTTGAAGAACATTTATTTTAACAAACAACAATAAGAACATTCATTTTCACAAACAACAACAATAACAACATTTTTTAAAAAACATTGAACAATGACAACAATTAAGCCAGTTGGCTGAACAACTAAAAAAACAGAAAAAAAATTAAATAACCCCATACATCCTCAACAACATGAGGATCACAGCGACACCAACAGCGGCTAACCCGGTCCAGATCACCATGGTAAACATGGTGTACTCGTGCTCCGTCATGTTCTAGAAAAAGAAATCAATGGTCAGTTATTATCAACTCACCAAAAATTCTGTTCAGTCAGGACCACTTTGTCAAAATGATCTTTATTTATTTGCACAGTTTTCATTTGGCAGTATGGTACTGTTCTGGGGACTCCCTGCTCTTCCACGCCCTTGCGTGGAAAGCCTTGAGGCAGGAAGAGCACACCTTCCTGCCCATCATGAGCCATCATGAACGGCATAAGCAGGCAGCACAGCAGCAAAATAAAACCCCCAAAACGACCACACTAGCCAGGAAGAGCACACCTTCCTGACCGTCATGAGCCATCATGAACGGCATAGCAGGGAGCGCAGCAGCAAAATAAAAAAAACCCAAAACGACCCACCAGCAATCCCTGACTCTCTGCAGCAAAAGATGCCAGGAAGCTATCTAGATTGGAATTATTTGTTTATTAATTCATTTATTTATTTATTTGCCTATAAATTTGAATAGGAAATAAGCCTCACATTATCCTTTAGCCTGATGAATAATGAGATAAACATAACCATCATACCTACAAATGACTATTTATTATATCAATTGAAATTACAATGAGGCTCATGGCTTTTTGAGCATCTAGGATGGCTTTATTGCCAGGGCGCAGATAACGTTTAAAGCTGAGGAAGACCATCTGCCCATAGCTTTCAGGGTGGACACAGGAGCGACCATTGCCGCTGTTGTTGCTGCTCCTATACAGAACGAATGAGGCGTGTAGAGTTCTTGAGGAAGACCGCAGAGTTGGCAAAGGAGACAAAGGCGAGAGGTGAACCAGGCTCGTGACAGGGGCTCCCCTCCCTCTGTGACGAACAGCGGCTCCTGAGGGCTGGCTTGGGCATGGCTTCTCAGATAGCGGACCATAGAAGACAGTGGACAAAAATCATAGTTAGTTTGAGAAATTATGACTGATGTTCCACTTCTGTCTCTATCAGTTTTTGAATGTTTAAGAGAACAGAAAAGTAATGACTGTGGATTGCTACGTCATTTATGCTGAGGTCTTGAGAAGGATCAAAAGATCGTGAGCGTGTAGTGAATTCTCCGCACCTTAAGAACCCATAAAAACCGGTGAGGAAGACAGTTTCTAACAGTGAGTCTGTGTATGAACCGAAGCACCCTTTCCTTAAGTGAGAGATTAATTTGTGCAAAAGTGGAGAAGTGAGAGGGAGACGAATGTCATTGCCTTGTGGTTACTCTCTTTTAAAGCCATTTAGGAGATGCTTAATGGATGGGTCCAAGCAACGCAGGTGAAACAGGACGCCTGCAAGGAGGCCTTTGATGGAGGCCTTTGATGGAGGCCTTTGATGGAGGGCGGCTGCATTTTGCGGGACTCAAAACAGTGAACCAGAAAAGCACATACAATGGGAATACTTATAGGAAGAATTGCAACAGAGAAGGAGGAACAAAAGCGGTGAAATAGCACTGACAAAAAGGACCTGTATCCAGAGAGATCCAACAGTATACAAGTTTATGGATCTGTCACATATCCATAATGTGTACGGAGAGAATACAGGGAGATCTGATCCGTCACAGATGCATATATTTGATACTGTCCGGATATGATTTCTGTGACATATCCCTTAGAATACCAGATTCATATGTCACAAAGATCACAGATCTAGCAAAATGGCATCAATGGATTTTTAAGGCAACTACATATAATGAGAGATACAAAGAAATGTGATCATATCATTTTCACTGACCTGCAATACTGACTTGGCAGCCCTGTACAAGATTTAAGGTCTGACACATCCTTTCGCAAAGGGATAGCATATTGACTGATTGGTCAGAGATGCTAAATATTGAATTTATCTGTAGCCTAATCTGTTAGAATGCAAGGTTAGGTATATGCTCCTATTGGATATTAAGGACCTGTAAACTCACCTTTCACTCTAAATCTTACTGGACAAAGGAGCCATATGTAAACTATCCTGCAAAATCCAGTGGTATACAATTTTCTTGATCTGTCTCATATCCACAGTGCTTATGGAATATCTGATCCATCACGTATGCTACACTGTAGGATATTGTCTGGATATGTTATCTGAAATATACGTATATCCAATATCTCATAACAGGATACATCAAATATGCTCTTAATATGTAAACAGATCTGAAAAAATATCTTTATAAAATTAAATTTTAGGATAGTGTGTATATTTCACAGGTGGGCATCTGGATTTGGGATTTTTCTGGGTCTGAAACATATTTTAAGATACCAGATTCATATCTCACAAAGATTGCTGATGCAGAAAAATGCAAACAACATCCTGTCTGAGCATCTGCATAGTGAGAGATACAAAGAAATGTGATGGTGCCATTTTCCCCAACCGGCAATCCTGACCTGACAAACCAGTAGCCTATCACAAAAGATATAACCATATACAGGTTTTTAGGATGCCAGGTCAGGTTGGCATTAGACCTAGAAAGCGCATCATCACATTTTTCTTTCAACATCCACTTGGCAAAAAAAACAAAATCAATACATTTTTTCCGCCAAACACTGTCTATCTGAAGCCTCTTACACAGAGAACATTCAACAGCAACATCTAGAGCCTTTTGAGGAATGTATCACACACATCATTACAAAAATAAACTATTTATTTGTTGAGAAGGCCTATTTATGAAAATATGTGGCAGACAATTGTAATGTTTGATGGATAGCAAAGGAAAGAAATATAACCTGGGCCATTAGACATCTATCCCAACTATAGTCCACTAAACAGAAATCCTGCACATCAGCATGTTTTGATCACAGAAACCACATACTGTGGTGACATTTTATATGTGGAAGCAGTTATAAATAAAACCAAAAATACTCAAATGTTTTAGTTATATTTATAATTTTTTTTATTGACATGTAGTGTCAATGATTTGTTGCATATTTTACCAGAAAAACAATGATTCAGAGGTTATAGAATCAATAATATGACAAAAGCACAACTATTCTTGTTTCTTAGCAAACTATTTACTTGTACCTGAAATGTAGGGGAAAACGTATCTTTAACCCCTCACAAGACACAAGACTTTAATTTACATAAAATGAACTTATATGTACAGTACATGTAGTTTCACTATTCAATTTAAAACTGAAATAGTTCCCATATATTTCATATTCCTGAAAATCTTGTTTGAAAATGAACATTTCCAATTTAGAATGTCATGCTCAGTAAAACTTGACATTTTGACAAACAAGCATCTTTTCTCAAATTTACAGTAAAAGCATGACTACTATATCCGTACTGTATCTAAATTTCCTCATTTTGAATATCTGAAAAATCTCTGTATCTGTGAATAATAATCTGTGACACTTGTACCATCCAGATTGTTTTTTTTTTTTTTTTCAGAATATTCTGACATCAAAAACTGTTGCTTTTTGGCAACCTCTGCAATTTTGCATACATCACCATCAATATGGTATTATGTGGGCCACAACATAACCTTAAATGCATCTTATAGATGACACTGGAACAACAATGCTAACAGTTTCCTCCCTGGCTCTTGAAAAACGAACCTTAGTCTTGGTATAGGCACAGCGACCTCTGATTCTTTTCAATGGGAGGTATGTTGCATGTGAAAATGGCTCAAAATTGATCTCCCATACAGAACACAAGTCATTCCGACTGTAGTAGTATCTGTCGCTGTGTTGCTTAAACCATTTAACCTCTGCTACAGTATGCTCAGCTTTAACTTTTTTACCATCTTTTTTCAAAAAGACAATAACCTTCAGCATTCTGGAAATTAAAGCTGGTCTAGCTTCAGCTCTCAGATCAATAACAGGTTCTCCAGTTTCCTCGTCGTTACGAAACCACTTTGCACATATACATGAGTTGGCATCGGCTCTATAGTCTTCTGATGATAATAATTCACCTCCTAGGGTATATCTGTTAAATTGTGTGCAGTGGTTGGACACTCTATGTACACAGTCATTTTCATATAAAGTCCTAAACATCAAAAGCAATGCTTGGCTTTCTTCATGAGAAATACTTCCACGTTTTAAAGGTGGAAGCAAAGTTTCTAAAGTGCTATCATATGTGAAATCATGCTTAACATCATCACTGTCTGACAGCATTTTAAGCCTGCTCAACTGGTCCATGTGTAAAAGGTAGCTTTGTTATGATGGTTTCCTTTCAAATACCTGAGCAACAGAAGGAAAATGTTCTTCAAGCTGCTCTGGCACACATTTAGATTTCTGAGACATCTGGCAATCTAGCAACCATTTGCGCATCATGATGAATTCTGCATGTCAGTTATTTGTATGGTAGTCACCTAAAGTCCCATTGGCCTGTTCAAAAGAAAAGCACCAAAATCCATGAACAGGACCATAGTCTATGATACAAGATTTTAGGTGCAAATGAAGATGCATGTTCATGGTACACCATTCTCTTCCATATTTGCATTCAAAAGCATTACAGAAAATTCTGAGACATCTGTCTACATCAACCAACTGATTTGCTGTTATAACTCTTGAACAGAGTATTCTTGCAGCAGAAACAAAGCACTTCCAGATGTTATAATCTGTGTCATTCAACAGACCTTTAAGGGCTTACAGGGAATAAGTACATACCCAAATCTTCCACTGGGATGCAGTGAAACCCTCAAACGCTGACTCAATTTTTGCAGGAATCCCAGGATCAAGGTCACTTGGGACCCTCAGGGAGTTGACTCTAGACTGCAGAATTTGAAAGGACTGGCTATTTAGAATACCCGTTTCTTTCCACACCTGCATTACTCTTTTGGCTGTGCCTTCTAAGATATTGTGCATGGGGTCAATAACATGCATACGAACTGGGTCAAAATAAGGCAATTCATGAAGTACACTATACCTGGCTCCATATATTGCCTCAATTCTTGCCTGTTCTGCCTTTGATGTAGCTCTTTTTGCCTTCCTGGCATACAGTACATGGTTTTCTTTTGACCGAGGGAGCCACTGATCACATTGAAAACCTGAATAGTCAACCTTGTTATCAGTTGTTCGTGGAAATTCCTTCAGACACTTGGAGCATCCCATTTTTGCCATGTGGCCGAGAAATCCTCCCGTCTTTCGAGATGCTGGAATATCACTCGACAAACACAGTAAAGCAGCTCTATATAGTTGCTTTCCTAAAGCAGAAGAGTCTGACAGGTAAACCCCTTTCCATAGGTCATTTAGGTCATTAACAAGAGGTTTCAAGTAGGGATTAATATGCCCTTTAGGCTCACGTGGACCAGGAATGATCCCGACTACAATAATATTCTCCTCCTTAAATCTTTCCTCACGAGGCAGATTCATTATAACAAGATACATAACACCTACTGAATCTTTAACTTTGTCATAGGGCTGAAACCAATCAACATTAAGCATAAGAGCCAGATTACATTCTTCAAACAGGAAGGGCTTGCCTTCATAAGACTGGAAGTATTTCCATATCTTTCCATCATATATGTCACCATATACATTGTCAGACACATTATGTTCTCTCCACTTTTCACAGGCTTCGTTAAAGCCTGGTCTTTGTGCTATGTCCTGTAAACTCTTGGTAATGTTTCGGTAACAAAAGGTACGTTTAGGATATAAATATGATGCCCCATTTTTTCCTATGACAGTTTTCAAGAGCAAGGGTCCACATCCTTGATGACGACGCTTCTGTGCATGTCTTTTGAACTCAACATGACTACATCTTGCAGATTTTTTCCTTACACCTCATCCATCTCTCACAATTATTGTTGCTTCCTCAATTGTATATAATTTGATACATACTGGACATGCCACATAGCGAATGAAATCATCTCTGTTCAGAGAAAGCATTTTTCTGACCATATACATAGTGGAGGGAATTTTTTGAGCTAATTTCTTCAATAGATCAAGCCTGCAAATGCTACCCAAAGCAAAAAGAAATGACCTCAACAGATTCAAAAGTACAATGTAGGCATTATCTGAAATAGTAAAATATGATTTCCACACAGTAAGACAAATAATTAAGTACGCTAACCAGGAGAGCTGAACATCCTCATCACTGTCATTCATGTCACGCCTTTCTTCTTCCACCACCTCTTCCTCCATCTCTTCAAGTCCAATGTCCTCCTCACTGTCTCTAGTGTCTTCCTCACCATCTCCAATGTCCTCCTCACTGTCTCCAATGTCTTCCTCACTGTCTCCAATGTCCTCCTCACTGTCTCCAATGTCCTCTTCACTGTCTTCAATGTCCTCTTCACCGCCTCTTATGTCTTCCTCACTGCTTCCAACGCTACCAGCTTCTGCAATAGAGGTAAACCACCATTTAACAAAACCATCTGACATTCTACATTCTGGCTACATTCCTGATAAACTGTTTATTAAAAGGTGATTAATGCAAGATTTTAAACATAAATCTAGTAGCAAAGAACTATTTTCTATGTAGTGGCATATTGGAGTAACGGCATCCTGAGCAGAGAATGACATCCCACCCATTCTTTGTGTGTTGTTATCGGAGCTTCTCTGTACTTTGTTTTGGTAGCTGTGCTGGCTGTACGTCCATATAAAATGAGTAGAAACGTGGGATAAGAACCGCGGCTATTTCATATCTAACTCAGTGAATTAATGGTTTATTTTGACCAAATCAGGGTTGCTGATTATTGTTGGAAGAGTGTAAAGGCTTAAAAAGGCAGTTTTCATTCCACTTCTTGCGAGTGTGTCTAATAGTCTGACACAAAATTTGTGTTTTTTTTTTTTTTTTTTATGGAGTTTGGTGGGCTGTAGCACACCCTCATTTGTTTTGGTCTGAGATGCTGGTGCTCTGGTGTGACATCTAGTCTGAATTACTCTGTATTTTGAATAAGGCACTGTAACACCCTCCAACGTAACAACAGCCCACAAACATGATAAACCATAAGCGTAATAAAAAATATGCAGCTTTTAATGTAATAATCCTGCAAACGTAATAAATTTCCCACAAACATAATAGCAGTTGCCTACTACAAACATAACACGCAATTTCCTAATTAATTTTAATTAATTAATTAACTAATCCTTAACTTCATAATGTTTCCTGTGATTGTTGCTTGACCCAAAAGTACTTGTAACTCCTTTACACATTTCTCATTTTATCTGGAAACCTAACCTGTGTTGTGGTGTAAAAACATTGCTTCTAGCGATAATAAATTGAAAACTGTTTAGCTTATAACTCCTGTCCTCTAGATAGCCGCTAGATGTAGCTAAAGCTCCATAAAATTACTTTTACTTTTTGCGCACTGGAGTAACATGGGACACCCATCTAACAGAACTACACTACGCAGAAAGCAGTGCAGTTAGCAGCCATAATGGTCCTTGGTCTGATCTGCTGAAGCAGTAAATAGTAACCTATAAAACTAACGTGTGGATTCTCATTCATGCGTTTTGATAACATTGATAAGTGTGCGCCCTGTCCCATGGATATATAGGTTTATATGTAGGGTTTTTTTTAAATGTTTTTACACATTGCGTTTGCCTTCGTGGATGTAATAATAAAAACGTTATTTATATAGAACTTTTCAAAAACAAGTCACAAAAATATAAATAAATCAATAAAAAAAGAAACAGAAAAAAGAAAGAAATAAGAAAGACAAAAATAAATACAACAGAAGTGATACAGTAAAAATGACAAAAACAATTGGACTTTTCTTGTAAATATGTCTATAGTTTTTGCTGTGTGTTGACTAGAGTGTTATTTTTTCCCCCCGATTGCCAAGACTTGGCAGAACAATTTTCAAATGCCGAAAGTTTTGTTCCAGTAGTTTCTCTGTGTGTTTTGAATAAAGTTCTATGAGATTCAATTTCTGCTTTTTTTCTTTTATGGTCATATAATATTGGGCCCTCACGCCCAGTAGGAATGCCGCAGAGGGATCAAACCAACGCCCAAACGATCGTCTAATCAAGACCCACAAATCACGCGATGACACCCCTGACCTATCTCAAACAGGAAGCCAGCAATTTGGATTTCAAAACAAGAGCTCACCGGATCATCCCAACTTCGCACCAACATTTGACACCCTTAACGTGCTCACAGCCATGCCAAAACTGACAAACACGCCACATGGCTAACAACATTTCAGAAAACGAGAAAATTAACCCAAAACATTACAAAATGTGCTTTCTAGCACCACCTAGGTACAAAACGGCGCACAAAAAGGGTTGCCACGGCAACAAGGCATGTCGTAGAGACATCAAACTAATGCCAAAACGTTCGTCTCTTCAAGCCGCAAAAATCACGCACTGACACCCCTGACCTATCTCAAACAGGAAACCAGCAATTTGCCTTTCAAAATAAAAATACAACTCCCCAGAAAAAAATCATCTCCTCCGAGGCCGTAAATGGTATCAGCTTGAAACCTGGACAGATGACAGAGGAGGCCATGCTGATCAAAAGTTCTGAAGGAATTTGTTGTTTCTCAAACGGTTTCCGAATGACAAGCCCTCAAAGTTGGTGAACCCCAAAGAAGCCCTCCCAGCTCCTCCCATTCAAATGAACGGGGAATGAAAATACAGCTCCGGACAACTTGTAGCACAAAGGCCCCTAGAAAAAAAAGTAAAAGTCCTACAGCTTTAAAAAATACACGGATTGAATCCTGACAAAATTTCCAGTTCACACATATAACTTGTAGAGAGATTTGGTCAAAAGTGTGGCAATGGTGAGGAAATGTTTCTGTAGATTTGGTTGTTCTGCTGCTCTGCTGCAGTTTGAATGTAATGAGGGCAGCAGATGATCTCATTCACTCACTGATTGGCAGCAGCTGGTCATGTGACTCACTGAAGGGGGGAAAATGGAGTGTGTAATACACACCCACTATAAAGACTGAGGAGGAGCAAGAAATACATCACCTCAACTGTAATAGCTCTAAAACATGAACAGATACCAAACATGTAAAACTCAGATCACTAAGTAAATGTCCTCATTTACCTTGAGGAGCCAAAAAAAACCCTTTGTCAACCTTTGAGCAGGTCAGCGGGTCAAAAAGGAATGAAACCCTCAAAATGGAGGTCAAACGGGCATGAGGGATCTGCGAGCGAAGACCCGTCCAATGCTGCTTGCAGCTTTAATTTTTTTTTAAACTAGCCACAGTCAAGTTACATATTGAAATATAGATATAATGAATAAAAAGCTTACCGTAGCTTGAAAGTAAAGGACATAAAGTTTTGTTAGCTGTATAGCTAGGCGCGTCAATCGCACACTGTCTGAAAAGGCCAGGCTAACGGCTAATGTAAGCTAGCGGGATGAGTGAGTGGATGAACAAGAGTGAGAGAGCGGCATATGGCTGCTGTCGGGGCGGGTAGACAGAGGTGTGCTGAACAGCGCAGAGCTGGGTGAGCAGTATAAACTTTTTTGTACTTAACGTTTTTGAGCTCAAAAGTGTGTTTCCAGAAGTGAAAATCCCTTCAATCGTTTTCTCCATAGAGGATTTGACTATTAGCCATAATATCGTAACCGTCTGAGGTAGACTTACCACGAGCTAGCTGAGTGTGAAACAATGGTATATCCTCTTGTAGAAACCTCAAGTTCGTATGATATCAACCTTGTTTTAAACCAACACTAAGTAACTTTTCAGCCTTCATAAAATATTTTCATAACTTTTGTGATGAAACATCGACTTACAACTAGTTGAATGACACCTCTGTCATGGCCTGGGGGGGTCTGTATCGCTTTCACTGGCACTAAGCAACTTTGAGGAGGGTGGCTGCCACACAAAAAGACTACAAATGTGCTGACTGCCTTTCCGCATACGTCACTTCCCCCTTTCCCCATTCGCTACAAAGACAGAAGTCGAGTTGAACGCCTACGTGCAACTAGTGCTATCATGGCAGAAGCTGCAAAACAAACGAAGAAACGAAAAGTTTTGTCTGAGGAGACAAAAAAAGAAAGAGGGAGGCTACCCAGATAAAAGGACAGTCAAGGATTAACATTGGCCCAGCTTTCACTCACTGGCGTGAGCTCAAAGACGAGGAGGGATTTCCGACCGACGCTGCCTTGGCTCTGTTCCTACTGGACTAGTAAGTAGCTTCCTCCTGCCGGGATCTGTACGTGTATTTACTGTGAAATTAGCCAACATAGCGTTTTATTTATCGGTTTCAAGGCTCTAAAACTCGTCAGCGCGTCAGTCGCTGACGAGTTTCATCCTTCACACAGCCGCTGGAAACAGAAATGTAGTTCAGTCCAACTGCAGACGACTGGGAGATCAGGATTTTACGTTGGGCCTCATGGGAAATGTGGTCTTCCTTCAGGCAAAACACTACCGCCTTTGTCCAACGGCACCGCCATAATCAACGAAAACTGAAAGTTCTTAAGTGTTGCTTTAAGAAAAACATGGTTTATTCACGATCTCAGGGAGAAGAACTACACTACCCACAATCCTGTGTCACAGCGACATCTCCGATTGGTGGAGCTCGTTGTTACCATGGAAATGCTTACCGCCCCCGCGAACGTCGGCTGCCGGCTGCTACCACTGAGCTCCAAGGGCATGTATTTACAACAGAGAAAGCATGATTTCCCTTTCAAACATTATGCGCTTTTTTAGAGATAAGGACAAGAGCGTCCAAAGGGGTAAAAATCAGTACAAGTCGGGCCATATACTGCAGTGTAGCGTTTCTTTCAGGGCCAGTATGAAAGATGGATTGGAGCTATATAGCTTTTACCTTTTCCTTATTTCCGTTTTCCAAACTTTTTTTTTGCCCTGAATCAAATATTCTATGGTCACCATTAGGGATAGGGTCATGATTTTCGAATAGTCAATAAATTACAAAAAGTTGAGTGTGACTATGGTTATGTCTTTTAAAATCTATTTTTCCTTGTTCGCCTGTCGATATCGGTTCAAGCTCAATGATGGATAAATACCAGCTGTTGTGACCTGACTTCAAACTGGAATACTGTAAGTTTTGCAGTGTTTTGTGTAGTTTTAGTGTTTACTCCGTAGCTTATCCTGATGAATTTGGCGCTAGCGTGTTGTTAATATGGCTATTTTCAGAGGCTTGTGCGCTGTTGAACTATTTGTGTAATATTGGAAAGTTAAGAGACACTGTGTGGACGTTACGCCTCGTTTGAAGCAACTAAATAACGAGAGTAGTCGGTCGGATGCTGTAACTGTTTGTTCATGTTGCTTTTAGTGGTCGTTTATGCTCCAGTGCGAGCTGCGTTAGCACTTAGCTTTGTTTTTGTACGGAAGCCGGTGTGGCCCTCGGCTCCGGTGTGTGCGTAATGTGTGTGTGTGTGTGTGTGCACTGGTTTTCCTTTATCATGGGGACAAAAATCTGTATACACAGTCACGTCATGGGGACCAGTTGCGGTATGGGGACCAAAAAGCAGGTCCCCATTAGGGAAATGGTTATAAAGCAGTACAGGAGGTGTTCTACATATGCCTCTGAAGTTTTTAGCATTGGCCCAAAAATCATGATTTTTGATCATTGTGTGTGTGTAAATGGTGCACAGTAGCGCCCCCTACATGGTTTCAGCTACTCATGAACTCACTGCTCCACACACACATTTGCATAACTCCTCCCCACTTCCTGGTCCCCATGTGGGAGGATTTTTATGTCAATAGTGCGCAATAGGTAGTAAGCCACGCTGAAGAAGAATTATCAGAGGATGCCAATAACAGCTAGAAATCATGCCAGCAAAAGAAGATGGAACAGAAGTAAAACAAAAGGTAAGCATTTTTTATGCATGAACAATTAAGATTGCTGTAGTTATCTAATTATAGCTCTAATTGAGCTAAGCATTGAGCTTATTGTAACCCTGTATTTTAATGGTATTTCAGGATATTGTTTACATGTACTGCTGATTTATGCCTCTGGTATTGTACATAGATGGATATTTATCCCCAAAATGACTTAATATAACTCAAGAGACTGACATTTGCAAGAGATGACTCCAACCAGTATTTTCTACTCCTAAAAAATGATTAAAGGGACATTACAATGTAAAAATCAGCTTATTTTGCTTGCAATAAACTAATAAATGCCTCTAGTATTGTACATAAATGGGTATTTATCTCCAAAATGACTTAATATAACTCAACAGAGTGACATTTGCAAGACTTGACTCCAGCCAGTACTTTTTCCCATTAAAAAATGATTTAAGGGACATTACAAGTAACTCAGTATGAGGGGTCTTATTGAAAGTAAAGGGCCAAATCTTAAGCCTAAATATTAAGAAGAATCACTATTATCTGTGTTTGACCACAACTAACCAAAAATTAACCAAAAAGTCCTGTTGTGCAAAAGTTTATTTTTCCAGAAACCGATCCACAGTTCAATACTTTCTACTCCTAAAAAATGATTAAAGGGACATTTCAAAGCAAAAATCAGCTTATTTTGCTTGCCAAAAACTGAGTCATGCCTCTGGTATTGTACAAAGATGTATATTTTTCCCCAAAATGAGTTAATATTTCACAGAACAGAGTAACATTTACAAGATTTGAGTCCAACCAGCACTATTTACCCCTAAAAAATGAGTAAAGGAACATCACAATGTAAAAATCAGCTTATTTTTCTTCCCAAAAAACTGATTCTTGCCTCTAGTAGCGTACAAAGATGGATATTTTGCCCCAAAATGACTTTATACAACACGACAGAGTGATATTTGCAAGAGATGACTCCAGCCAGTACTTTCTACCCCTAAAAAATGATTAAAGGGACATTACAATGTAAAAATCAGCTTATTTTGCTTGCAAAAAAACTGATTCATGTCTCTGGTATTGTACATAGATGGATATTTTGCCCCAAAATAACTTAATATAACTCAACAGAGTGACATTTGCAAGAGATGAGTCCAGCCAGTACTTTTTTCTAATTAAAAAATGATTGAATGGACATTACAATTTAAAAATCAGCTTATTTTGCTTTCCAAAAAAACTGATTCATTCCTCTAATAGAGTAAAAAGATGGATATTTACCCCCAAAATGACTTAATATAACTCAACAGAGAAATATTTGCAAGATTTGAGTCCACCCGGTACTTTATACCTCTAAAACATGAGTAAAAGGACATAACAGTGTAAAAATCAGCTTATTTTGCTTGCCATAAAACTGATTCATGCTTCTGGTACTGTACATAGATGGAACTTTATCCCCAAAATGACTTAATATAACTCGAGAGTGACATTTGCAAGAGATGACTCCAGCCAGTACTTTCTACTCCTAAAAAATGATTAAAGGGACATTACAATGTAAAAATCAGCTTTTTTTGCTTGCAATATAACTAATAAATGCCTCTGGTATCTTACATAGATGGATATTTATCCCCAAAATGACTTCATATAACTACACAGAGTGACATTTGCAAGAGATGAGTCCAGCCAGAACTTTTTTCCCATTCAAAAATGATTGAATGGACATTAAAATATGAAATTCAGCTTATTTTGCTTGCCAAAAAAACTGATTCATTCCTCTGGTAGTGTGCAAGGATGGATATTTATCCCCAAAATGACTCAATATAACTCAACAGAGTGACATTTGCAAGATTTGGCTCCAGCCAGTACTTTGTACCTCTAAAAAATGAGAAAAAGGTCATTACAATGTTGAAATCAGCTTATTTTGCTTGCCATAAAACTAATAAATGCCTCTGGTATTGTACATAGATGGAAATTTATCCCCAAAATGACTTCATATAACTCAACAGAGTGACATTTGCAAGATTTCAATCAATCAATCAATCAATCAATCTTTATTTGTATAGCGCCAATTCATAACAAGTGTTATCTCAAGACACTTTACAATAGAGCACAAAGCTCTTCATATTATGGATACACATATATGCATAGATACATATTTACATATAAAAATACACATATACATATATATACAAATATCTACATCCAACACCCAACATGAATCCATATAGCCAATTATGAATCCCTCCATCATGGCGGCAAGAAAAAACCTTCTGTTAAGCAGCAGGAAATCTTGAATGTGGACCCCAGTCTCATGATGAACAGCAAATCCACACGATGCTGTGTTGGGTGTGTGGGCAAAGATTTGACTCCAGCCAGTACTTTTTTCCCAATATAAAATGATTAAAGGAACATTACAATGTAAAAATCAGCTTATTTTGCTTGCCAAAAAATCTGGTTCATGTCTCTGGTATTGTACATAGATGGATATTTATCCCCAAAATGACTTAATATAACTCAAGTGAGGGACATTTGCAAGACATGAGTCCAATCAGTTCTTTTTTCTTATAAAAAAATGATTGAATGGACATTACAATGTAAACATCAGCTTATTTTGCTTGCCAAAAACTGATTCATGCCTCTGGTAGTGTACATAGATGGATATTTATCCCCAAAGTGATTTAATATAACTCAACAGAGTGATATTTGCAAGACTTGACTCCAGCCAATACTTTCTACCCCTAAAAAATGATTGAATGGACATCACAATGTAAAAATCAGCTTATTTTGCTTGCCATAAATCTAATATATGCCTCTGGTATTGTACATAGATGGATATTTATCCCCAAATGACTTAATATAACTCTATTTTGCAAGACTTGACTCAAACAAGTACTTTCTTCCTATAAAAAAATGATTGAATGGACATCACAATGTAAAAGTCAGCTTATTTTGCTTGCCAAACAAGTCATTCATGCCTCTAGTATTGTACATAGATGGATATTTATCCCCAAAATGACTTCATATAACTCAACAGAGAAATATTTGCAAGATTTGAGTCCACCCAGTACTTTGTACCTCTAAAAAATGAGTAAAAGGACATAACAATGTAAAAATCAGCTGATTTTGCTTGCCATAAAACTGATTCATGCCTCTGGTATTGTACATAGATGGAACTTTATCCCCAAAATGACTTAGTATAACTCGAGAGTGACATTTGCAAGAGATGACTCCAGCCAGTACTTTCTACTCCTAAAAAATGATTAAAGGGACATTACAATGTAAAAATCAGCTTATTTTGCTTGCAATAAAACTAATAAATGCCTCTAGTATTGTACATAGATGGATATTTATCCCCAAAATGACTTAATATAACTCAACAGAGTGACATTTGCAAGACTTGACTCCAGCCAGTACTTTTTTCCCATTAAAAAATGATTTAAGGGACATTACAATGTAAAAATCAGATTATTTTGCTTGCCATAAATCTAATAAATGCCTCTGGTATTGTACAAAGATGGATAGTTATCCCAAAATTACTTATTATAACTCAACAGAGTGACATTTGCAAGATTTGAGTCCAACCAGTACTTTTTTTCCCATTAAAAATGATTACATCACAATGTAAAAATCAGCTTATTTTGCTTGCCAAAAACTGAGACATGCCTCTGGTAGTGTACATAGATGGATATTTATCCCCAAAGTGACTTAATATAGCTCAACAGAGTGATATTTGCAAGACTTGACTCCAGCCAATACTTTCTACCCCTAAAAAATGATTGAATGGACATCACAATGTAAAAATCTGCTTATTTTGCTTGCCACAAATCTAATATATGCCTCTGGTATTGTACATAGATGGATATTTATCCCCAAATGACTTAATATAACTCTATTTTGCAAGACTTGACTCAAACAAGTACTTTCTTCCTATTAAAAAATGATTGAATGGACATCACAATGTAAAAGTCAGCTTATTTTGCTTGCCAAACAAGTCATTCATGCCTCTAGTATTGTACATAGATGGATATTTATCCCCAAAATGACTTCATATAACTCAGTTATCAGACATTTGCAAGACTTGACTCCAGCCAGTACTTTTTTTCCCATTAAAAAATGATTAAAGGGACTTTACAATGTTAAAATTGGATTTTTTTGCTTCCCGCAAAAATTGATTCATGCCTCTGGTATTGTACATAGATGGATATTTACCCCAAAAATGACTTAATATAACTCAACAGAGTGACATTTGCAAGATTTGACTCCAGCCGGTACTTTCTACTCCTAAAAATTGATTAAATGGACATCACAATGTAAAAATCAGCTTGTTTTGCTTGACAAAAACTGATTCATTCCTCTTGTATTGTACATAGATGGATATTTATCCCCAAAATTACTTAATATAACTCAACAGAGTGACATTTGCAAGATTTGAGTTCAATCAGTTCTTTTTTCTTATTAAAAAATGAGTAAAGGAACATTGAAATGTAAAAATCAGCTTTTTTTGCTTGACAAAAAGTTTATTCATGCCTCTGGTATTATTCATAGATTGATATTTTGCCCCTAAATGACTTAAGATTACAAGCAAAAAAAGTGACATTTACAAGATTTAACTCCAACAGTACTTGTATGTATTGTATTTACAATATTAGAGGCATGACTCAGTTTTTGGCAAGCATCATAAGCTTTTTTTCCACATTGTTATTTCCCTTTAATCATTTTTTAAGGGTTAAAAAGTACTGGTTTGTGTCAAATCTTGCAAATATCACTTTTCTGTGTAATATTAACTCATTTTGGGGCAAAGTATTCATCTATGTACAATACCAGAGGCATGAACCAGTTTTTGGCAAGCAAAATAAGCAGATTTTTACATCGTAATGTCCATTTAATCATTTTTTAAGTGGTAAAAAGTAATGGTTGGAGTCAAATCTTGCACATGTCACTCTGTTGAGTTATATTAAGTCATTTTGGGGATAAATATCCATCTATGTACATTACAGTGGGCATCAATCAGTTTTTGGCTAGCAACATAAGCTGTTTTTCACATTGTTATGTCCTTTTTTCTCATTTTTTAGGAGTAGAAAGTACTGGTTGGAGTCAAATCTTGCAAATGTCACTTTTCTGTGTAATATTAAGTTATTTTGGGGCAAAATATCCATCTATGTACAATACCAGTGGCATGAATCTGTTTTTGGCAAGCAAAATAAGCAGATTTTTACATTGTAATGTCCCTTTTTCTCATATTTTAAACCACACAAACACTGTGTGGGGTCAATTACTCTGTTATGGGATCTAATGCAATTTTGGTGCAGTAAAAAGAAGCTCCCCTGGTGACACACATCTTTATTAGCGAAAATACACACCAGATTCAAATCACCAACTAGCCTATTGAACAGTGATATAAGGCAAGTAGACGTACAGGAGGCTATCGAACGCAAACACAAATAAACATCTTTTGATGATCATAAACAAACTCATTGTTAAAGCCTGATGAAGACTGCCAAAGAACCACAGAAGCTGCACTTTTCAACTATGACGGCTGTGCACGCTCCCATGGACCGGATATCAGTTCCTGGAAAAACTCAACTTTGGCACAACACCCCCAACCCCTTGTACATAAGGGCTGGCATTCCTAGGGGATTAAAAATGTGTAGAAGTATGGATCAATTTGAGAAATGAGTCAAACATTTAATGTTGTATTTTGGTGGAATGCATAACCAGAATGATATATCAGTGGAACAATGTTAGGTTTCCACACTGGTACCTGAGGAAGAACCTGGTACATCAAAAATCTGTGCTTCCGCCTGCCAAAAATCTTTCTAGTACTGCTTAAGTTCATCTTTTATCATTTTCTTTTACATAGTTACCTATCAGATGTTACATTTGCAATTTCCATTCGTATTTTGCTGCATTTCCATGAGTGATGGGGGGTTTCCCTCACAATTAAATACTTAAAAAAAACTGATATGAAAAATAAAAATTAAAAGGCAAAGTATGTAAGGAATTACTCACTACAAATGCCCAGGTTGAATTTAGCCACTATTATGTTTGATTGTAACTTTTTTTTCTCCAATGAAATATTCAAGTCCCCCAGTCTTTGATTTTTTTAGACATGCCAGAAATGCAAAAAAAACCCCAACAATTATTGGAATCAGGTGTGATGGAACAGAAATAATCTAATACATGTACTGTTGGACATGTACTGTATACTGTGTTTGATGATGTTTGATGTAAGATTTGAAGAAATCTTAACGATATTTTAAAAAATCGTTGTGAATATAATAAACTATATATAATACATATATATATATATATATATATAATAAACTCTTTCTCTTAAGTTTGAAATGCCACGAAGGGTCAGCCCCCTCCAGGATGCAATTTGTCATGTTACTTCAAGGACAGATAAAACAGACAAATTATGCGTGAAATACATCAATGTAGTGAAAGGTAAGGTATGATGTGATATGTTGTAATAATGTTAATATGACACACAAAACATTCAGCATAAAACATGTCTATCATTATTATTATTATTATTATTATTATTATTGTTATTATTATTATTATTATTATTATTATTATTATTAACATGTTTATATCATTACCAAATGGGCATCAAATGCAAAACCTGAGGTTACACTAGTAGATACTAGTAGAGCCGTGGTAAATAGTAATCGGAATTGATGTCAACTATAATTTGTTGACAGAATGTTATGCCTGGTGCTTTTTGTAAGAACTGAAAAGTAAAGCACCAGCAATGTCACTGAAACCATTTATTGTAGCACTACACTGAGGGAATAAAGGGTACAGTATAGGAACTTTTGACTGAAATGTTTTTTTCTCTAGCTGTCTGCACCACACCACGCTGAAAAAAACATTCCCTTCTCAGCTGAGCAGTTGCTCCCCAAAGGTTTACAAGTAAAAGTAGTGTGTCTATATGCCTGCAAATGCCGTGTTCTGTACAGCCTTTAACTTAACTAACTACTGTCCCATCTAATGGAAATCAACCCTTGACTGCAATTGGGTGTATTTACTTTCTATTCCAATGAAAAAAAAAACATTATTGTACCCTATCTTTCCTGATGAAAAAATAAAGTAATCCTGAAAAACTCAAAACCGGAAGCATGTTACAGCAGGAAGATGACGTTTATTTCCCTTATTGCAAGTTTGCTAATATTTTTCTATTCAATTGCTTCTTTTGTTTTCAGTACAACTGATTGTTTTGCAGAGTTTGACTCAGTGTGTAAACAAGTCATCATACAAATAATTTACCAATATGTATATTTTGAGTCCATGTTTTAACCTATCTTAGTAGTGCCTAAAATAAAACAGAACAAATAAGTGCAACTGTGGCAGTATTGAAGATGAGCAGGATATTGACTACAACTGTTAAGCTAAAATAGTTACAGTACTATAGATGTGATGCTAGTTGTCACTTTCTAACTGGTGCTCATGGACTATAACCCTTTTCCAGCTTCAAAGTTGAATATGGCAAAATTGCAAATAAGACTGTAGAGGCAAAACATTAGCACTAATAAATTTTAACTAGCTGCTTTTGTATAAAATGTAATTTTTCATACTTGCCATCTTTATCATGGAAGTTGTTGTTGGACCTAACAGTGATAGCAGACAAGATAACTTTTATTGAAAATATTGATGCTTTCTTCTGCAGGACGTGGTGTTTTTGCAAAGGCTGCAATCAGCAGAGGACAATTTGTTGCCGAGTATAGGGGGGATATGATAAATGATTCAGGATATCAATGCAGAAGAAGAGTTTACCACCCATCATGTGCTGCGTTTATGTTTGCGTTCAGATGGAGAGGGAAAACATGGTGGTAAGACTACATTTTCCACCTATTCTAAACCACAATAGACTGTATTAGAATATCCTGAATGGTACCATGATCTGATATTTTTCTTTTTCCAATCTTTTTTAAGCATTGATGCCTCAAGAGAAGATGAGTCATTTGGGCGGCTGGTAAATGATGAACACAGGAGGCCAAACTGTAAAATGAAAAGGATTGATGTGAATGGAAAACCACACCTCTGTTTGTTTGCTGTGGATGACATTCAAGAAGGAGAAGAAATAACCTATGATTATGGAGGTGAAGACTGCCCATGGAGAACACAAGTATGTGAGATAGTACAAATTATACAGAATGGCTCTGTGTAACAGAATGGAAGTCACTTTAGATAAAATTAAATCAAATCAGAATGGTAGAACCCTATTGGAAATATTATGAATTTAATATATCACTTGAAGAAAAACATATCTTGATAGATCCAACTCTGAAACTGTATCGCTGTTCAATGTGCTTCCAGATGACCAGCGTCACCGCCATAACAGCCAAAGACGGGGCTTCAGATGACTCTAATCCCTCTTCTCTGCCTCTGAATCACATGGATGCTGATGATCATCCATGTAACACTCTCCAAGAGGTATTAACCTTTTTCTCACTTCTCCTTTTCATGTCTTGGTATTTCTGTGACAATTTTTAAGAAGCTTCAGTGAGAAAGGACCACATTTTTGATGGTCGTATAATGTGAAAAGGCAGTTGAACATAACCCATGGAGAGTGTCTGTTCAGGCTATGAATTTCAGCCACATTATATGTATCAATGATATCATACTCTTATTCAGTTGTTACTCTTATTCTGGACACTCATGTGTCCCCATGACACACTTTAACACTAAAATGCTAAAGTGTGTAAAAGTGTTTGGGTTACAATTTGGAAAATCAGACTGCTAAAAGTCCGGTCCCCATGAGAGAGTGAAACTTTGTGTAAAGTCAGGTCCCCACAAAGCCTGACTGATATTAAGATGTGTGAGGACGGAGGGTGGCAGGTAGAAAAGAATGTTTACTATGAATGTTACATGAGATTGACTTTTGGTTTCTTATTTCATATTCTGAAATGATGTTTTATTAAATGTGTTGCAGATGACCACCACAAAGTGCAGTGACTTGGCTTTAGAGACCTCTGATCCGTCCATGACTGTGATTCATATGGAGGATGCTGCTGGTCCAAGCAATACTCAACAGGTACTTTCATATACATACATTTTTAGGTTATTTTCTCTATATGTATTTCAGCATTCATGATGATGAACTGTACTTTCATGCTCAAGTCATGTGCAATATGTACAGCAGGCAATTTAGAAAAGTGCATACAGAAGGGTCATATAAGAAAAACATTTCAAGCAAAATTCAGTCAATCATAGGGATTATTATCTTGTTTAATTATTACTTTATTATGGACACTTACGATGTCCCCACATCACACTTTCACACTGAAATGCTCACGTTTGTAAAAGTGTTTGGGTTACAATTTGGAAAATCAGACTGCTAAAAGTCCGGTCCCCATGAGAAAGTGAAACTTTGTGTAAAGTCAGGTCCCCACAAAGCCTGACTGATATTAAGATGTGTGAGGACGGAGGGTGGCAGGTAGAAAAGAATGTTTACTGTGAAGTTTACTTGAGATTGACTTTTGGTTTCTTATTTCATATCCGAAATGATGTATTACTAAATGTGTTGCAGATGACCACCACAAAGTGCAGTGACTTGGCTTTAGAGACCTCTGATCCGTCCATGACTGTGAGTCAGGTGGAGGATGCTGCTGGTCCAAGCAATACTCAACAGGTACTTTCATATACATCACTTTTTCCCGTTATCTTTATGCTTTTCATCCAAGCATTCATGATAATGGACAGTAAATTTCATGATAAAGTCATGTGTATGAGTACTGCAGGCAATTCCGTACACTGCATTCAGATGTTCAATGTTAGAAGAATATTTTAGTCAGATTAATTTGTCATAGAGATTATTATCTTATTTAATTAGCACTCTATTTTGGACACTTACGATGTCCCCACACCACACCTTAACCAAGTGTGTATTGAAAAACAATGTGTAAATTGATTTCACGTCGTCCCCATAAGGAAGTTAAAAATTGTTTCATGTTCCCACAAAGCCTGTTTGAATGGAGATGTTTGAAAGCAGCCAGAGCTTGGCTGTGGAGGTAGTATGTGTATATGATGACTTTAGAAGTCTTCTCTCTAAAATTAGTGTTATGCATTTTCATTCAGAGAGATTCTGACTGGGGAGTTGTTCACTTATTCTTTTCCTATTGTGTTTTACAGAACTTGCATCAGAATGACCATTGGTCCCTTGATAGATCCAACTCTGAAACTGTATCGTTGTTCAATGTGTTTGCAGATGATCAGCATCACGGCCACAAACGGGGCTTCAGATGACTCTCATCCCTCTTCTCTGTCTCTGAGTCCGATGGATGATGATGGCCATCCATGTAACACTCTCCAAGAGGTACTAACCTTCTTCTCACTTCCCTTTTTCACGTCTTGGTATTTCTCTGACAGTTTTCCAGAAGCTTCAATAAGAAAGGGCTACAGTATTGATGATAGTATTTTATGAACAAGAAGCTGAAGATAACCTACAGAGAATTTTTGTGCTGGCTGTGTAAAATCCTTTTCTATAGGAGCACAACTGGAAGAAACTGAGGAGGATAACATGCCACACAAGAGGCCCAAACCACGTAAGCAGCACAAACCACCATCAGGCCTTAGTGCTGGGAGGTCCCCCTCAAAAGGTAAACTCTTAGAAATCATGATGTTTTTTTGTAGAATGTATTGTCACTGTATTTTAATCAAAGCATTGTAATAGCGAGCACACCTATCTGTAATTCTTCACAGAAATTATTTTCTGCTTCTCTTTTGAGATGCAACTGTTGCTGCCTAAATCCACCCTTGTTTTCCTTGTTCTGTCCGCATGAATCTCAAGATCACATACAGTGAGCAGAATAGACTTATCTGTTATTGTATACCCTTTCAGGCCATCAGGAACAATGACTGTCCTCCATTTACAGCACTGCAGAGGGACTTAAAGACCCATTGTCAATGACTAAGTCCCTCTCTCACTGATGGCTGTCAGAGGCTTATTGAACACTTAATTGTTCAATTAATTAAATTAATTTGTTAAAAATAACTTATTGGCTCTTGAAGTTTAAGTGGCTTTAATGACTCCCTATGTTTTGTTGAATATTTGTAATTAACAAACCCTAAACTTCTAAAATAAAGTGTGTGTATTTTAAATTAATCTCTGAACACTTTGTTTCTACTGAATACGTCATAGTAGGATGCAACAGTGCAAACTTTGATGTACTCTGAGCAGCAGAGTTGCCTTCTGGTTTTTACTTTTCACACTGGTCATCATTTATAGAGAAAAATCAGAAGTTCTGGAGACCAACATTACTGGGAAATCTGGCACATTTATGAATCTAGCCTAGAGGCAGTTTTTCATATTGGCAATATAGGTGGTCGCCCAGGGTGCAAGCTATGTAAAGTAAGGCCACACCAGTACAATGTAAGGCTATGTAAAGGCTAAATATTTTAATTTTGATAGAGGAACCTGACTCATTATTGAAAGACTTTGGGGCTTCAGACGGGAATTCAATCACAAGCTCTTCTTTACTGTTTCAATCACAAAACTCCTTTTTTTTCTCTCCTTTACAAGGAAAAACTATGCAGAGGAAGAAATGTCCCTGGCAGAAGACAGAAGTGCAGGCAGTGGAAAGGCACATGATGAAGTTCATCAAATCTTTCATTGTGCCAGGAAAACTGGATTGTGAAAAGTGTTTGAGGGCTGAACCGGAAGCCCTTAAGAACCGGGACTGGAAGACCATCAAATTTTACATTTACAACCGCATTTCAACCGCATCCAAAAAGAAGTTGCAAAGCTAATAGATTTTGGTAGCTAACTCCCCGGTAAGGCAGTTTTTTTTTTCCACTAACAATATTGGTTTAGTTAGGGCACTGTCCTCTAAAAAGATGCCAACATCTTAAGTTTGATTTTTTGTTGGAAATATTCTTTTCAAAAAAAGCTAAGAAGGGAATTTTTTTTGTTTGTGTACCGTTTGAGCTCATGCTGAGTCAATTTGTCCAGTTTGTTCAACTTAGTACAACTTACCACATACCATTCATGTGAATGTGCAAAATCTATGTGTTGACAATACATTTAGCAGACAAAAATTTACAATTAAATGGTTTCTATCAATATTCACATCCACTGACTTTCATTTGATTGTTTAATACAGATGCTTACTATTCGTCAATACTAATGGTGCTATGTCCCCATTAATCACATTTAATAAGTGGGGACCTTGTGTGTATTATGTTCAAAAATTTACATGTTATTCAAATGAGGTCCCCATGAACAATGTAAAATCAAGTTTTAGATAGTCCCCAGAAAGCATGGTCCAGCCATTACTTCATCAATTCTGATATAAGAAGTCGTGTATAAGCTAACATGGTCATACTGGTTATACTTGATTTTTTTCATACCTGTATACCATTTAGAAAGGGTGGTCCCCACACATGATGACTAGAACATTGGTCCCCACGAACCATATAAACCCGTAGGTGTGTGTGTGTTGCTGCTGTGTGTAAATGGGTTGTAATAGGATCGGGTCGATCTTTGAATAATCAGTGAATGGTGCCCAGTGAATATCGATTGGCATTTTGGCTTGAAATGACCTTCCCTAGTCACGATTAAACTGCTAGCTGGTTGGTTTCTGAAATGTCACTAGAGAAACTGAATGAAGGGAAATTAGTACCACATATGCTCAGCCTGCCAGATCGGCTCGGGGTCCTGCGTGTGCAGATGACGTCACACATTATGATTGGCTGTACGGCGGACACACATTATGATTGGTTGTACCTCGGAAAGTTTATGGAGACATGAAGAGAAGGTACAGGAAAAACAAAAATACGAAATCTTTTTATACAATATCTGTAACTCAGTGCCTATGGAGAGCTCAGTGAAATAGACATGTGTAGTTTTGTAGATGTAAATATCGACATTTGTATTTGTTCAACTAAATATTAGTCCCACACTGCAGCAGTACATTTACGACAAGCACAGAATTAAATACAAAATTTAAAACATAAAATCTCTGTTTTTACATTAACTGTATAAGTTTGGCATTCAGATTTTATTACAAGTTGATCTTTTTCTCTACAGAAATAATCAACAGTTGGTAGTCTGTAGAGCGAACACAGCACCTGAACACTTTCCGACATACAGTACATGGTCGTGTTTAGATGGTAACCCTAGATTTGTGAAACTCTTGCGAGATTTGTATGCCTTGTTTCTTCATTGTGCAAGTTGTACAAATTAATCAAGTTTTAAAATGTGACAATGCTGTTAAGATCTGCTTACGTTTAGGGACAAAAAACACCTGGTTAGGATTAAAAAAAGATCATGTTTGAGTTAAATTGATCACATCATTTGTCTGTAATAAACCAGTCAATCCGCAACACACAGAGATAATTTAAAAAATTTTAAAAAAACACCTGTAAAGAATTATAGAGAACTTACCGGTACGAACGTTAACAGCTTCAACATCCCCGAGCTATAATATTTCCATCTGGAAAATGATGACGTCTCCACTCCTCACAACTTTGAAGTCTTGTCTCAAAATCATCAATCTTCTCTTCTCATCAAATTTAGACAGTTATTCCACAGCAAAAACAATCCAGCGGTCTTCCCGCTTTGTTGGAAACACAGACCGGTCTGCACAGTGTAAACAAAGATGAAAAAACAAGGGGACTGCTTTTTTAAAAAAATCTCAGATCCTCTCATATTGATATCACAAAACCTGTTCTTATAACACAGGGCTTTCCACAAGGATATGGAGTAGCCAGCCAGTGGGGAAAAATAACCAGCCAGTGGGGGTCTGGGGGCATGCCCCTGGATTAAAATTTTAGCCATAAAAGCACAAATTTTGTGTCCTCTGGCATATTCTGATGCCTCTATTTCATCATATACACTGATCTTAATTATTGTGATGTTATGGGTTTGCCTATCTGATTGTAAACATGTAGTGAATTATTATAAAGGCAAATCAGACTTCTGGTGCCTTTTAGCCCACACAGTCTATATATAGATATTATTTAAAACCACACCTATTCCTGACTGGTCAGAACATTTAAAAAATAACTAACAAAAATAAATTAAAAAAATGTGAATCACTTGAGTCAAACCATGTGAATCTACTGAATCAACTCAACTTCTGGCCAGAATGACCCAGATCTGCAGGTAATGCTCTGTTTAAACCCTGACCAAAAACAACACAGTAGGTTGGTAACTTGTTTACTTCACAACTTTACTTCACAACTACACTGCTGAAATGTTACTGATAGCCTGTAACGTTAGTTAACAATCTGACGTGACCTCTCTGTCGATGCTCTGAGTGCTCTGAAACTGTGAAGGTCTGAATGACAGTTCTGTTGATGCTCAGACCATTTCAGATTTAATTTATGAACACACCAATATTTATAGCTAAACAATGAGCTGGCTAATGCTTACTCTAAATCATTTTCTTTGTATAGTTAACTCTGTGGGGGTCTTGGTTGCTAGCATACATAACATACCTGAGGTGGATGGGACAACTGCAGATGAACTACAAGTTGAGGAGGTGAAAACTGTGCATTACTTTGCCTGTATGTGATGTACTTTCGCTAGATGTTTGGAAAGATCACTCGTGTTTCAGCCCGACATGCAAAAGACTTGTTACACGTGTGTTCACAAGCATTGTCCACATCGGCTCTAGTCTAAAGTTTAACCAGACTTCTGTTAGTTTTTTTTTTGGTATAGGATTATTTTATCATTTTTTTAAAATAGGAATAGGTGTGGTTTTAAATATTAATAGCTATTTACAGACTGGGACAGTCTTTCAGACAGAAATCTGATTCTCCTTTACAATAATTCACTATATGTTTATAATCAGGTAGGCAAACTCATTAAAATCTTTTTTTTTTATACTGCTATACCAGCTGCTATAGCAAAACAAACAATCAGGATCGGTCGTGTATTGGCTGATATGGCTCATAGACAATCAACAATCGGAATCAGTGGCAAAAATAACATGATCCGGGCATGTCTAGCTTCCAATCATCATAAAAAACATTTATTAATACATTTCTTCACATCGCTGTGGCATATAATGTCTTATTAACATGTTTCCAGTGTTCTGGAAACCCTTACATTCTACTCTAGCAGCCATTCATATAAAGATATATGACTTGGTGTGAAGACATTGGACATACGGGGGGGGGAATGAAATTAAAAGACTTAAATCACATAAAATATTTATTTCTCAAAGTGTCCTTGAATACGACTAGTACCAGTTGCATGCAAAATAATGTAATTTTAGGATACCCTAAATATTTCTGAAAAAAGTCATGTCTGCTCCTCTCACTCTGTCTGTAACCACATGTTGCCAATTATCATATGATCATGATGGTGTGTCTGGGTAAAAATAGGCTACATGTGCTTTGATTTCTTTAATGTTTTTGTGTAATATTGTTTTCTGTAATGCCTGGATTTATCATATTAAATCATTTTAAAATCACAACTGAAACCGTATTTCAGAGCATTGTCAGGAATGCACGAAACCATGTATAAGTTGGTGGAGAAAGTAGATGTTATAAATGAAAAGATGGGAAACGTCAAGGAGGACACGGACCAACTTAAAGCAGCTGCAGCAGCAGCAGCAGCAGTAGCTACACGCCTGCACATTTCCCAGCAGATTCCTAAGGCCTGGTCTGTAAGTTGTCGTTGATGGCTAGATGTGCATTTATTTCCTTTGCCTATACATTTAGTATTTAGTAAATTGATATTTAATGGGTTATTTCAGATTTTTGGATATAAGGTTGTATGAATTATTGACCAGTGATATGGTTGCATGGACCTCGGGCAGCAAGTTCTCTGGTTGGAGATCTCCAGGCCAGACCTTGCTTGGAGGGGCAACAACAGCAAACAGAATCAGCTGCCCCCCCCCCCCCCCCCCCCCCCCCAACAAAAAAAAAAAACATGTTAAACCACAACAATAATTTTTTTTTAGTATCCACAGCAGAATACACCATATGTAGCATACTTTCAGATTCTAGAGCCTGTCCACGGTGCTATGTGGTGGCATGATATGCAAACTAGACACTTTAGTGTGTAGTAATAATGGTGTTCTTCAACAATCAAAATAGTTTCAAGGTGATGAGTGGTCTGAGAGGACCACAAACCAGTGAATATATATTAAATATGGTGTATTCTTTTCTGGATACTGAAAACATTTG
Organism: Cetoscarus ocellatus; assembly: GCA_037902135.1. Lineage (NCBI taxonomy): Eukaryota > Metazoa > Chordata > Actinopteri > Labriformes > Labridae > Cetoscarus > Cetoscarus ocellatus. The sequence goes on along the minus strand of JBAMNC010002039.1, from coordinate 316,170 downwards.
ATGTGCTTTAAAATGATTTTATGTCAGTTGACCCTATTTGCTGCTGCTGCTGTTTTCCCTCCAAGCTGAGGCTACCTTGGAGACTCCCTGCCTGAGGTTATATCCATGCAACCAAATCACTATTGGTCAGTAACTAATATAATTTTATATAAGATAGAATCCATCCAAAGAATCCAAACCAACACTTTACATTATGATATCTACATTCCGCTTTAATATCTGTCTTTAATGTCCTGATTTTGTGATTGGTAACTTTGAGTTACAATCACTTTGTAGAGTTTCTTATTAATTAGGGTCCTCACCCAGAGGGCAAGGACCTCTCTAGCTGAAGCTAGAGAGGTCCTTGCCCAAAGGGCAAGGACCCTATTGTTTTTGTATCGTTTCTTTCTTCCTATTATTATTACGCCCACCCGCTCTTTAAACCTTAATTTGACCCCCTAAACACGCTCAAAAACTCACCAAAATTGGCACACCCCTCAGAATCGGCGAAAAATTTGACAAAATGAAAAAATTAACCCCCAACATACCAAAATCAGCTCTCTAGCGCCACCTAGGCACACTAAAACGGCCCTCACGGCCAGTAGGAATGTCGTAGAGAGATCAAACCAATGCCTAAACCTTCGTCTAATCGAGCCCCACAAATCACATGCTGACACCCCTGACCTATCTCAAACAGCAAACCAGCAATTTGCCTTTCAAAATAAAATTTCAAGGGAAATATATGCAAGACGCAAAAATTATCTCCTCCGAGCCCGTGAATGGTATCAGCTTGAAACCCGGACAGATGACAGAGGAGGCCTTGCTGATCAAAAGTTATGTAGGATTTTGTTGTTTCTCAAACGGTTTCCGAATGACAAGCCCTCAAAGTTGGTGAACCCCAAAGAAGCCCTCCCAGCTCCCCCCATTCAAATGAATGGAGAATGAAAATACAACTCTGGACAACCTGTGGAAGATAAGCCTCTACAGAAAAAACAAAAAGTCCTACAGGTTTAAAAATTACACGGATGGATTCCTGACAAAATTTCCAGTTCACACATATAACTTGTAGAGAGATTTGGCCAAAATTGTGGCAGTGGTGAGGAAATGTTTCTAGAGTTGTGGTTGCTGTGCTGCTTAGCTGCAGTTTGAATCTGGATGAGGGCGGCAGATGATGTAATTCACTCACTGATTGGCAGCAGCTGGTCATGTGACTCACTGAATGGAATGTGTAATACACACCCATTATAAAGACTGAGGCTCCTGACAGAGCTGCAGCTACACACCTCAGTCTTACAGCAGTTCAAAGTGATAAAAAAGGGATGAAACATGCAAAATGGAGGTCAAACGGGCATGAGGGACCTGCAAGCGAGGACCAGTCCAATGCTGCTTGTTGTTTTTCTTTTTTGTTTACAAAAAGTTTACACAATTGCAATGTCTAGTTCGACTGATGTTGTTTTTCTTTCTTTTTTTTCCTGTTTAGCGTGAAGTGAAAAGGATCCATTCTGGTCTGGGGGATGAGCACAAATACAAGGGCAACGAGAAGTAAGGAAAACAAATAAATACAAAAATAATATAACAATAACAATAATAATAATAATGACAACAACAATAATGATAATAATAATTAAGGAGAAAATAGTTATTTTACTCAGCTATCATTTTTTTTAGATTTCAATGTACATCTCTCCCTGGTGGCAAGAGCCAGGGCGTGTTTCAGAAAGCAGGTTTAACAAGCTCTGACTCTAACCCTGAACTCTGAGTTGACTAAGCCTGAGATGGGAAACTCTGAGTTTTCAGTTCCACAACAGCTGATCAGAATTAGTTCAATCAACTCTATGTTCACTGTGAGTGAAAAAGCCATCATCAATGGAGTGTCGATACTATGATTCACCATGGCAACAGGTAAATACAGAGCAGAGCCGCCATTTTAATCCAGTGGACTGTAAATGACTCGAAATTTTTAGACATCTATTTTACATTTCAAAATTTTGCTCACATGAAATGCTGTCAAAACACATTAAAACTATGTCCAGCCTATATTCAAAAACTCACTTTTAAACTACATTTAGTTCAGTTTCAGAATGTAAAAGTTGTTTCAGCTGCACCACAATCATCCTCACTCACATAATCTCCAACATGATATATCAGCTATGATATGAACCCAGCTGGCCACCAACGTCATTAGACGTTGATCTGCAACCTCAGCTAGGAATGTTCCATCAGTACGACCAATCACAACATGAAAAATGAAACTTGTCCATTGATCAGTGTCTTATACAGATTAGTTTGATTTAACAGTGATTACTACAGTACTGTACGGTAAATGTTTAAGTGCAGGGGGGCTGGTTGACAACCTGACAGCTACCTTCATATCCATAGAGTCACAGTGTTATAAAGAAGGGCAATGTATGGATTTTATTCAGAGCCAAGGATGAATCCAGGATGTCAGAGATAACTGTCCCTGTCCTTTCATTGATTACAGATAAATCATAAAATTGGTTAATGTTAAAGATAGTCCTTGGGTAACAAACTAATATCTAACCAGGATTTCAATGTTTCTAAACAAATTTCGGTCCCACTTTATTTTACATTTTGCTAATAAGACGTAATAAGCCGTACTTTGTATCAAATTAGAGAAAAACTAGAAATAATATGTTATTTTTTAGACAGTAAAAAACACATTACCCTAATAAGACGTAGCAAGCTGTACTTTGTTTAGTGTCTAAAGAAAAACTCTATCTGTACAATCAACATTTCTATCTAATTTGATACAAACACAAGTTACCTTAATAAGATGTAACAAGCTGGACTTTGTATCAAATTAGATAGAAATGTTTTTTTAGACACTACACAAACACAGCGTTACCCTAATAAAAGCTAACAAGCCATATTTTGCATCAAATTACACAAAAACTAGAAGTAATATATTTTATTTCACTAAACACACAACTTTACCCTAATAAGAGCTAACAAGCCGTACTTTGTATCAAATTAGACAAAAACTAGAAGTAATATATTTTATATTGCTAAACAAACACAACTTTACCCTAATAAGAGCTAACAAGCCATACTTTGTATCAAATGAGTAAATTAATAGTCTTTATTAGTCACTAAACACAGTTATACCCTATTAGGCACCATAGACCTAAATTATGCTGTAATTAGAAACGGCATATAATGCCATATTAGACCCAAATTCTTGTTGCTCATTAGAAGCTAATTGTAGCCTACCATAAAGTCAAACCACATCAGGTCACATGGTTGCTACATCACACATCCCTCATAGCCTGGGTGAGTCATTCTCCAGAGTCCCATGAAGTTTGTAGGTAGTAATACATAGCGTATTACCTACCAGTTCAGACCATATAAAGCCATGTCACCATCCGACCCCAGTAGACCTGATGGGGTCCATCAGGCTATTAAAACCATTGCATATTTATTAATTATTGGTAAGACCCTTATTAGACCTTATTAGAGGGTAGTTAGGGACACATTAAAAACAGAACTGTATTGTAAACTGAAGTGTATTATTTCCCACTGTTAGACCCTTATTAGACTTTATGAGGGGGTAATTAGTGTCTAATAAAATAAATTATTTCTGGTTTTGTCTAATTTGACTAAAAGTATGGCTATTTAGCTCTTATTAGGGTAATAACATTGTTTTTTTAGTGTAATAAAATATATTATTTCTAGTTTTTGTCTAATTTAATATAAAGTACGGCTTATTACGTCTACTTAGCGTACTGTAAAATAAAGTGGGACCCTAATTTCTGCATATTAATGTGTTCTGATATGTACTTTGATATCGACTGTATAAATGAGGAAATGAAACTGCGTGTCAGACAGCTCCTTAAGGCTCAGCAGGAGGGGAGGAGTTGGAGAGAAACTCAGTTTGTTGAAGAAAACCTGCCAGTGAGCAGGTTAGGTTCACAGATTCAGTTGCCATGGTTACTGATCCAGAGTTTAAGTTATCTGTCTTTCTGAAAAGGAAAGCACATTTCAGGGTTAACAAACCTAAAGTTTTCACTAAACCTGTTTTCTGAATCAGGCCCCTGCACTCAGAATTTACGTGTGGCATATTTAGTATTTACTTATTTAAAGGGATAGTTCAGATTTTTTTAATTGTGGTTGTATGAAGTATGAAGTGTATTACCTAGATGGTGGTCAGCACGCCCCCAGATTGAAGACACCTAAAAAAATCTGTATCAGTTTAATATTAAGAATATTTTCACTGCTTTATCTTGTACCAGACAGCCCTGTCTGACAGGGACTGAAGCTGTTATGTCCGTGTAGGCTCTCGTCAAAGCAATCATTTTTTCAGTCATTTTACCGCGCAGAACATGGGGGTTGCTGGTCTGCCGCTGTCTCTATTATTTAGTCTGTTTGTGTTGTTGTGTGACTTTGGTGTTTTAACACGTTAGTTAGAATCTGAACTAACGGTATTTGCTGCAGACAGAGGGAGTAGTAGACCAGAAACTCAGCGAGGTAAAATGACTGTTTTTGTGAATAGAGTCTGGTTGCTTTGAATAGAGACACATATGTCTATGTATATATTTATAGTGTACAGGTAAACTGATACAGATTTTGGCTAAAATATGTTATTCTGCTGACCCTGTCCACAGCAGTACATTGCTTAGCTTCCGTGTTGGGACTCCTGTCTGCTTCTCCAAACTACCTCATACAACCACACTAAGATAAATGCTAACTATCACTTTAAGTGTTTCATTGAAATGTAAAATAATAACTCATTTACTTATTTATTTGTAGAAGGTGGATGCCTTTAGCATTGTGGGTTATTGCATTCATTGGTATTTACTTAATTTTCAATCATAAAGACCTGATGAAGAGTGGATATAGAGTAGTTTTCAGTTCTAGTCATTCATTATGTTGTCTGATCAGTCTAATTCCTAATATGTAACCTGCAGGTTTGCCTCAGAGCACAATTTTGCGGTGACCAAAGCCATTTCACAAGCAATAATGGATGGGGATGACTTTGATGCTTCTTTGATAAGGAGTGAGTTTACTTTTCTTAAATTAGTTTTCAGTAAGTCATTGGGGTTTCACAACTACTGATTTTTACTAGTCGACCATTCTTTCATAATAATTATCGAGTAGTCGAGTCGCTATGTATGAAAGACGCAGAGAGAGGAGTTCCACGCCGGGACACAAATTAAAATCCTGTGACACACAGGAGAAGGTCGTGCTGCGAAGCGCGTCAGTAATCGCAGCCTTTGCAAAAATTGCATTCTATTACATTGCAATGTAATCGCAAATTCAATTAATCATTCAACCCTATTACGATATGAAGGGAAAAGGAGGGAGAGAACTAGACGGCACTAAAGTGAGATACAGACTTCATGTCTTTGATGATGGTTTACATGTTTAGCTGCTATTCAACAATGAAGAACACATTTGGAACAATTTGTGTGTTTATTTAATTTAAATCTTCCCAACTTTATGCATTATAGTAGCACAATTGTCAGGATCACGCTGTGGAGGTCTATACTGTCTTTTTAGCCTGGTGTTTGGCTCCACTGTGTAGAAAAAGAATGGAGTTGGAGAATGGAGCAGTATGTGTGTGTGTGTGTGTTTGAGAGAGAGGGAGACAGGCAAAGCTGACAGCATAAATAAAGGTTAAGCATTTACAACACAAAACATTAAGGACAGCGCTTTGAAATGCCCTATTTCTGACGGCTAGCAGGGGGCGATACTGATGGTAGCAAAAAGAAGTCCGATCCTATACAGTCTATATAGTCTATGGGAAAATGAGCCCATTTTTCACCTGATTTGCTAGCTCAGTAAACATTCATGATGAGTGTATGCTCTCAAATGCTAGTTTCAAGTCTTCTTCAATACAGCATAATGTTGATTTTGTAAATTATGACCCCATTTAGAGGAAAAAATACGATAAAGCAGCATATGCATTAGGGCGGGGCTACCATGTGATTGACAGGTCATTCTCAGTGAGTCTGTCCAGCAGGCTCAGAAACTCGGATCAAACTGTCAAACTAGGCAGTGCTGATCAAATATGAATCAAGATTAAGTTAGATTTTGATATTTCATCATATGGGAGAAAAAATCGGGCAAATTGAAACTTCGGGAGAACAGCAGGGAGAGGGGCAGAGAAATAAAGAGTTTGCCAACATGGGATGCATATTTAATTATTTAGCAGCGTCAGATCATCATTTATATTGTTTATAACAGATTAGTAGTGTGTTTTCTTGCCAGATTAGCTTGCAGTGCGCAGAGAAATTGAACAGACACTGTTGTTGTAGAACGCAAACTGTCTGCAGCACGGCGCACTCTGTCTGAATAGCCCAGTTGATTAACATAGGAGCTAAAAGAAAGCAGACAGCGCTTCACAGTTCTTCCGCCTCTATAGAAACCTGTATTTTGTGCAGAAAGTTCAAGCATTCTACTGTGACATGTCACAATAAGGATCACAGTTTGTAAATATAAAAACAGGCTACAATAATTACCGTAAATTTGGTGACAGTGACAAAAAGGATGTTATCCACGTCTAGTTGAATGCTGCCAACAGCAGCATTTAGTGGCTATAGTAGTCAACTAGTCGAGTAGTTGGTGAAACCCCTAGTAAGTTATAAAAATGTTAAGTATATTCAAATAGCTTTATTAGATGTTGTAAGAGTGCATGCACAGAGTCATGACTGACAATCAGACTAATTAGTTTGTAGGATGGGAAGCACCCTTTCATATTTATTGACATGCAATATATCAAAGTCAGTTTATTTAATAAAAGTGGCTTTTTGTGTTGATAGGAGCCTGCAACCGATATTATGAAAATGTCAAACGAGAGTTCAAGCTTCTTGTGGAGAACAAGATGGAAGAGGATCGGCGGGCCAAAGCCCTTAACAACAGAAGACACAGGGTAAGTTGAATCATATGTGGAATATTTACTTCCTTTAGATTGTCATGTGGTTTTTAAGATCACAGAAAGATATCAGAGATTTCTGATTTACTTTTATGTCTCACTATTTTGGCATCACAGTACAATGGAAAACAAAGAATAATTACTGTACGCATATTCACTAAATAATTCCAAAACAGCTGCTGAGTCAGTTAATCCGAGAACAGCCAGGGCTGTGCTTGCTTATCCCTTTGCTAGTGATGCTTAGTTGACTACATACAAGCTACCGATACCTGTGGTCACTGAGGAGATACAATGTTTTTGCATTTGTGGTGCCTCCTAGCACCAGATTCTAGGAGGTGCTGAAAAAAGGAAGTCAGTAAGTGGCAATCGAGTGTCTTGCAAACCCCCCCCCCCCCCCAAAGTTTAAAAGAAAAAGAGAAAAAGTTTTTTGTTTTTTTAAATGTTGAGTTTTTTAGGCTAGAATAAAATACATTTTTCAAATGTAATTAAAATTAACATGTATACTGTGGAGAAAAATACATTTTCATAATATACCAGCCATTTGTAAGGGGAAATTTTTTGAAAGTTTTGTATGGGGGAAAATACAATTAATGACTACACAAATTCTTATATTAGAAGTATTACTAATTACTACAGTTACATGGACCTAACCAGTACTAATAAAAAAAAAAATACTATCACTACTGCTTCTACTTGCTACCTAGTAATCCCATCCATCTAACAATTATTGCCAACCACTAGAAGCAAGTGCATTATCACTTGAACAGTTGTTTTCTGTTTCAGCTTCTGAATGCACGCAAGGCTGTGGCAGACCAAGTCCTTACTGAAGATGAGTGCCAGTTTTTGAAAGATGTGCCTGCATGCTTCATGAGTGATGAGGAGACTGATGATGATGACCGGCAAACCTGGAGAGTCAGCCAGCCTGAGTGCAGGGCCACCAGACTAAACGAAATTTTACAGAAATGCCAGCAGAAACTAATTGAACAGCAGAACAACTCTTGCAGGATGGTACACCGGAGGGTGGCCAGTGGTGTGGCCAGCAACAGACAGCCTCCCAGGGGGGTTAAGGCCCTTTATTTGAAAGACAATTAAAGTTATAAATTGTTGTTGTGTGATGTTTCAGGGTTCGTATGGGTTCTTGAAATCTTTGAAAACACCCCTGGATTTTAATGTGTTGTTTTCAAGGTTTGTAAAGTGCTTGGATTTTAGATAAAGCGCTTGAAATTGCAATTGCATTATTTTAAATAGTTCACTTTTTAGATGAAGAAATAAAAGAAGTTGGATATTTGTTCAGCCAGGTTGTATAGGATGTCATTAGGGCTGCAACTAATTATTATCATTATTGATTATTCTGCCGACCATTTTCCTGATTAATTGATTAGTTTCTTGATTCATAAAATGTCAGAAAATTGTGAAAAATGTTTCAGTGTTTCCCAACGCCCAGATGATGTCCTCAAATGTCTTGTTTTGTCCACAACTCAAAGATATTCAGTTTACTGTCAGAGGAGTAAAGAAACCAGAAAATATTCACATTTGAGAAGCTGAAATCAGAGAATTTGTTTTTTTATTCTTTTAACAAAAAGATTAATCAATAATCAGAAAGCTTGGGGATTATATAATAGTTGACACTAATCAATTAGTCAATTAATCGTTGCACTTCTAGATGCCAAGTCCACTTACAGACAGGTGACACATTTTGAAACATGAAAGTTTGTTTTCCTTTAATGTGTCTCCCTTTGGTAGAATTCTGTCATGAAACATAGTTGTTGGCAGCTCAATATCATCTGATTTAATGTGATGAGGTGAAATATTCATTTTGAGTAAATGTATATAAATATGTAATTTTCCACAGCAAATCCTTGAAAAGTGCTTGAATTTGACTTTGGAAAAGGTGTGAACCCTGATGTTTCTATAAACAGGCTGTCTGACAAACATGTTGTTTGTGAAAGGTTTCCCACATGTTCATTAGACCTTTAGTAGTTTGTGTTAATGGTTCGCCAGTTATAACTTGCATATGTTGCGATTGCTCTGCAATTAAGGACAGCAACAGAGAGAAGTGAGCTAGAGACCCAAAAAGAAAGAGGGAAGAGGGAGTCTTGTCATCATATTCATACAGTTCATAAAGTTTTGGACATAAACCATCGTTTTGCTGAGACCTTCTATTTGGTTATTTTCATGTGTTTATATATTAATACAACATTCTGACGTTTTTATATCAGCATTTTTCAGTCATATATCACTCATATTCAGACTTAACCCTTACATTGATAAAGACAAAAATACATAAACATACACATACACACCCACATACAAAAACACAGACACCTGTATGCTTTAAAGCAAATAAAAATTTGGTTAATTTAAAAATTGTCCTCATTTATTTTTTTTCCTGTTTGTGCTAGTATTGTGGTTATGTTGTATACAAAATAACAGAAAATGTACAGAAAGGATAGCAAGATTGCGGAACATTAAATCTGGTTTGTTTTAGATGTAAAAAAAAAAAAAAAAGACAGAGATCCAAAAGGAATTTTGCTGGTCTTGTTGACAAGGTAAGAGATAACATGCAAATCTAAATTCAGGATACTCTATGACGGCTACTGTAAAACAAGCATAACATATATATGGCAAGAATGGGATGTAATGCCTGGGGATCGAACACCGGATATCTCGTATCCCAGACAGCTGTAGTATCCGGTCAGCTAAAACATTAGGGTTGAACCTCTGTTGACATACAGCTGTACTTATATGTTACAAGTGTTTGCAATAACGATATGTATTCTTTAGCGTCAGATATTCAGATTTTACAGGATATCAAAGGATCAATAAATATGCGACATTTTATCTGTTGAATATCTAACGTTAGTTTGGGTCCATATATCCAATATCTCAAAACAGGATACATTAAAGATGCTCCTAATATGTTTACAGATCTGAAAAAATGTCTCTAGAAAATTAAATTCTAGGATATCGTATGTATATTTCTCGGGTGGGTATCCGGGTTTGGGATTTTTCCGGGTCCGTGCGCCGGTAGGAGAACAGATGTAATCTGTTCCTGTGTCATAATAGGAGTACAAAATTAAGTGATAATTACATTTAAACACAGTAGCAGGCTAATCCATTCATCATGATTGTGATCCATCCGCATTCCTGGTCTGTCATCGCCAAATAGCAGCGCCTTAGGTGAAAATATATCTCCTCCTCATCCTCCTTGCAATCATGTACTCCATCTTTTTAGATCACGTTATGAATAAAGATTAAAACAGACAAATATGGGCAATCACAGGTAAATCCTTAAGACACTATTTATTCAGCGAGCGTCTCTCTCTTTTTTCTTTTCTATTTGATTTCATGAGATGAGAGAAGCGGAATACTCGGTATCGGATGATGTGGCTGTTTGTGGTTGGCTGAGAGATGTGTACTCGTTAGTTATGACAAACATCTCTGATCTGACATCAGATGTGACGGGACAATTAATATAGATACAAATGTATGTGCTGGTTCAGACGGTTACATTAAATAGTGGTTGCTGGGATTGTTTATTGCATTGAAATGTGCCTGACACTCTGGATACCTGCCTGTGAGGTTTTGGTGATGTGTGCGCACTGTGCGCCTGTCAGCCAAATTACCACTGCCCGGGGTGCGCCTCTCCTGCGCCGAGAATAGACCAGGTTGGAGCTGGCGGGCTCTCAGCACACCTTCCATGCGTTTTTTTGGCACGAAACTGTCACTGCGCCAAGCTGAATCTGTGGACACCTCCCCCTGGTGCGCCGTCACACCCATCTCTGCGCAGCCGGTCTACTAAATTGCCAAATTGGCTGCACACGGCGGTGCGCCGGACAATATTACCACTGCGGGGGATGCGCCAGGCTGCGCCACCCTGAGTTGCGCCAGGAAATTAGAGCCCATAAGGTTAATGCGTGATATGGGAAAAGGAGATTTATCCAGAGGTCCGATCATGAAACCTTTCCTGACTTCTTTTTCCAACAGAGTGTCAACAATTTCAGGCTCTTTCAGAGCAGACTGCAGATTACTACATGTATGTGATACTTTAGGCAACCACAACAAACCAGCCGTAAATCCTTGAACCAGTCCAGTTAGCAAATAATTGACAAAGCAGCGGTTTGGATGCTTCTTCAAAGCCTTCCCCAGCTCAGCCACGTTGACTGGGGTTGAAGGTTTTATTTTCTCTTTTCCTTCCTCACAAGGCGAGTTCGTCTGGGGCACACAGATTTTGGATGACTGTCCCCGCAGTAGCTTATTCTCATTGGGTTTTGGGCCTGCCGGTGGATGGACTACAGCCACAGATTTGGGACACATGTTGGAGGAGTGCAAGAAAGAGCCACAAATGGAGCAGGAAAGAGCTTGGCGGCCAGTGCAGTGCCTGCTGATTAAAGCCAGGTCAACCACAGACCAGTCCAGTCTTTGGTTAAACCTCTGAATGAACATAGCAGCCTTGGCAGAGAATGATTTGTGGTATTCATAGAACAGAGTTCCACCGTATGTCATGGCGAGATCTGCAATGATGGCCAGATAGGTGTCTAGTTGAGCTCGACGGGATGGATAGACTTTGCAGATTACATCTCTGAACACTCCAAAAGCAACAAGAAATTCTGCCAATGTCAGAGTCTTTGAAAGTCTGGGGTCACTATCCTTTAACATTACGGACACATCGCCACAATCTACCACACGCTTATCACTGACATCTGAGCACAGCAGGATTTTTACTAAGTTGACCTCATTACCTGCGAGGATCTGGCTTCTCAAATTGCAGGAGATGGCAGCAGCAGGAGGGTACAGCGGTTGAGATTGGGACTGCACTACCCAGGGTCCTGCACGGGATTGTGATGTCGTCAAGCAGTGCAGGAATGACGTCACTGGCCTGCATCGAGGAAGAGGCAGCAGGTTCCCGGAATGTAAACACGGTGGACTGGAAAGCAGAGCTGGAGGATGAAGCAGCGGCGGTCTCTAAGGTCTGGATTCTTGAGTTCATGCTGGAGAGGGAGGACTGAATGGAAGACAGCGCTGCCAAGATGGCGTCGTTTTCTGGAGCTGTGGAGGCGACTGCTGAGGTCGGGGGTCTGGCTTTTTTGGCCGGCGTGGCATTAGCTGGAGTCGGAGCGACTACTGAGTTCTGGGAGCAGTGTTTGCCTTTTGCTTAAGCCTTCCGGGGAGCAGAGACAGGACGCTGATTGACAGGTGGAAACCCGGCACAATTTAAGAATAAGGTGAACAGTTCCTGGGGAGACGCTCTGACCGGAGCGGTTACATCGTTGGCAAACAGGAATTCCAACAGCTTAGGAATCGGCCAGTCATTAATCGATGGAGCGTCTGGGATGTGATCTTTACCTGCCAGGCGGGAGCTACGACGGAGAGAAGGAGCCCTCTCATCGGTGATGGCTTCCTCTGATTCAAAGATTTGATGAGGCTCCACCATGATACCGTCGTAATGCCACGGGTCTCCATCGTGGACGAGAGGCAACGACTTCAGGATCAGCAGGGTGAGTACGAATAAGAGCGGTGTTTTCTTCATGCGGGAGCTTGACTTGCAAAATGCCAGCAGAGGAAGAAGGAAGGAGGTCAGGTTAGAGCAGTTTAAATAGCCCGCTCTGAATACAATTTTCCAATAGGAAGTGGACACGGAAGTCAGCCGAGCCATCAGCTGATCTGCACCGGTGATGACAGCTATGCTGTTAGAGCCTGACGTCGTGGCCTGAAGTAATGTTCTGTTTAAATGCCTTTAAATATTAATTTACCATTAGAACTTATAAAAATGAAATTACATATAAATTAAATTAAAAATACTGCACACTTAAAATCCTAGAAGCTTGAAAGATTCACTGATTTTAAAAGTCTCTTGTGTTTTTTTTGTTTGTTTATTTTTTCTTAACTTGATTGGAAGGACAGTCAACATGTCTGTTTTTATTTCCTTGTCCCTGTATTAAAACCTAAAAGTTTCTCTCCAGTGACTTAGCATTTTTTCTACAGTTCTGGGACACCAGTGTACCCCATCACGTACAGTCCAAAATTTTGTTTCACATAATTTGGAAAGGTGTGGATAGTTTTTAATTGTTTGGTTGATATTGTAGAGCATGTTTTTTTCTTTGGATGGTAAATTATACGAGTAATTGATCAGTGGCATGACAATAAGAGCTATTGGAAATTTGTCTCTGGCTACTTTGAAGATGTGTCCAATGGGTATTTGACCTGCTCACAGCTGCTATGGTTTTTGTCATTTATTCCAAATGAAAGAATGACTTTCTGGACCAGTTCACTTTTGTTGGTTTTCAGTAGCATATGAAGGATGTGACATAACTTTGCTCCTGGATATGAGTCAACCTGCACTCTTTTATCATTACATTTTGGTAGCCGTGAAAGATTAGAGTCTCCAAGAAGCAATATTGGCCTGTGAATGCTTAAGTTCCAGTTGTTGAATTTATCATTGAAATGCTCATGTCTTTTAAAGAAGAATTGGTCTTCTGCCTTTTCATTCAGTTTATCCAAATGGTCCCTCAGTTGTTGATCAGCCCTTTCTGCCACATCTGTTTTAAAGCTTTTCATGTCTCTTTTTGCCCAATTATGTGCCATGGCCCATGCCCTCTGCCAGTCTAGACCATTGCAGTTAAAATTGTTTAGTAAATCTGCTACAACCTCCTCAAAATGTTTCCCTATCACTGAAATTGTAGCTGCAGTCCAATCAATCAATTTTGCTTTGACTAGCATGTACACTTCCCCATCCCCTGGTTTAATTGATGGGAATAAGCGAGAATGTGCTTCTATGAAGTCTCTATTCTCCACTGTTTTGTTGATGAAATTGAAGCAGTAATCCTGGTGTTGGTGTGCATGAAGGTAGATTTTAAAGGATTTGGCTAGTTTTTTAAGGGCTGCCAATTCGCCTGCCATGTTTAATATTTTAACTCTTATCTAATTGCCTTTTAAAATAAGGTAGTAAAGAAAGACCACTGTGCCTCGGAGAAACTTCTAACTCTAAAGACTGTCAAAAGAACAGATACTTAGCTGGCAATTAAAATCGCCTTTTGGGTGTCTTGAAGCAGCAGAATCAGGTCAGCGAAACAACTGCAGAAGATCGACGAGATGCTGTCACTGAAGACAGGAAGAATCCTCCTTTGTCCTGGAACGGAGTGGAAGAGAGATCAGCTTTCTGGAATAGAGAGCAGAAACAAAGTTACCAACAGCATGAGATGCAGATAACAAAGTAGTGAAGGTGAGCTTCTGCTGAGATTAAATGCTCAAAATCAGGCAGGTAGACCAACCCACAGTGTTGCTATTGGTCAGGTCCAAACAATCAGACATCTACCTCTGAATAGATTCATTAGCACTCTCATTCACATTATGGGCACAAAGTGGGGGTGGTGACATTCACACATCTGACTGCTGGCTGAAGTGATTGACACCTGGGACACGCTATTGTGTTTATGGGCACACATTTTCACACCTCAGTACACCTCAGGCAGAAAAACATGTTTACAGGTCAGAGATGAGATTTAAGGTCTGGACCACTAAAAGCTAAAACTTTATATCTTCTGAAAGCATGTGTCCTAAAAAAAAAAAAAAAAAAAAAAACTCACATGCACTGTGGCTTGACGCGGCGGCTTGACTGCTTGTGCGGACACTGGCACTGTCGATGCTGACTTCAAAAATAAAAATCAGATGATGAAACAACAATAGTTGGAAATATCAGAATTCTTGGAAACTAGTCAGACTTTTTAGATGAAAGCCTGAATTTTGACTTCATTGGAAGAAATCTGGCTTTGATCTCAGTATTTTGATTTGAATCCAAGAACTCTGCCTTTGATGTCAGAATTCTGCCTTTGAGGAACTGTGACTTTCATCCACCCATCCACTCCCACTGACTTGCAGTTTTTCTTTCAATAGCTTCATTTGGATTGTTTCAGAAAATCATGTACGGGGTTTTCTTTTTCTCTGCTTCACGAGTGCTTCTTTGACACTGTCTTTTGATACACAATCCAAAAAACAGGACTACCCGAAAGAGATGTAAAAACATAAAAAAAAACCTTAAAAAAACCCCCAAAAAAACAAAAAAAAAAACCCAGAACTCACGCGCACTGTGGCTTGACGTGGCGGCTTGACTGCTTGTGTGGACACTGGCACTGCCCATGCTGACTTCAAAAATAAAAATCAGATGATGAAACAGCAATAGTTAGAAATATCAGAATTCTTGGAAACTAGTCACAATTTTCAGATGAAAGCCTGAATTTTGACTTCATTGGAAGAAATCTGGCTTTGATCTCAGTATTTTGATTTGAATCCAAGAACTCTGCCTTTGATGTCAGAATTCTGCCTTTGAGGAACTGTGACTTTCATCTCAGGTTGTTGGCTTTAATCTCAGGATATTGTCTGTGATCTTAGAGTCCTGACGGAAATCTGGGGATGTTTTCTTTGATTTTAGAGTCCTGATTTTTATCTGGGGACTTTGATTTGATCATAGAATAGTGGCTTTATTTCCAGAATTCTGTCTGTATCCTCATAATGCTGGCTTTAATCCCGGAGACACACTTAAATGAGCCATTTGTCACTCCTGTCATCGCTTACGGCCATACCACCCTGAGCGCGCCCCTTCCGGCGAGAGTGTCAGAGTGTGTGAGTGAGTTGAGAGCGCATCACGTGTGTGAGCAGAGCCAGCGGACTCCTTTGTTCTTTCTTTTCTCCTTCCGTTATTTTTCTCTTTTTACCTTTTGATTTTAAGTTTCCGTGTGCTTTAAGTTGATTTTTGGGCTTTTTGATTTACCCCCCGACAGTCTGAGTACTCCTCGGGGGAGGCCAGATTTAGTTTAGTTTAGTGTTTAAAGGAGAAGTTTTCAGTTATGGACGGACCTAGAATGACAAACAAGGTTAATGATAACAAGGTTAAGATTAAGGGAAATGGACTGGATAAGGACGCATGGACCCCTGCTTCGGCAGGCTCGAAGGAGAGCCTGCCGAAGCAGGGTTTAAATTCAAAAGGTAAGGTTAAAAGTATGTGTGAGGAAATCAATCGAATGAATGGGAAGGGGAGTATGAGTGGCGGAAGTGAGGATGGGCAGGATGTTTGGGAAGAGGTGTGCACACATGGTGGCCGGCTGGCAGCAGCGAGCAGACCTCAGAGGGATCAGAGCGGGAGGAAGACGGCAGGGAAAGAGCCGGATCCTCGGCAGCAAGGCAGAGGACCCGGGGGAAATCGATCGGCGAGTGAAGCAGAGGGAGAACGGACGAGAGTGGGAGATAAAGAGGCGCAGATGGTGGAGGGAAGGAGACAAGACAGAGGAGGCAGGAAGGATGCGGAAGAGGTGAGTGGAGCGGAAAAAACTATGATGGTGAATATAGAGAAAGAAAAGGAGGGAATAACATATGACAAAGATAAAACGGTAATTCTGGAAATCCAGGGGCAGGAGCAGGTCTCGGCTTTGGAGCTAATGAGGGCAGTAAGGCTTTTATGTGGAGGAATTATTGCATGTCGGGCCACAGGGACGAGGACTTTTGAGGTGACTATGTCACACATTAAAGGGAAAGAGAGGCTTCTAGACGGTTTTAAGCTGAATGGAACTTCTATATATGGAAAAGGGCTATGTAATGATGAGTTGGTGGTGTCCTTTCTAAATTTACTTGCTTACATAAATGATGAGGAGATTTTACGCAAGCTGGATAATTGGGGGGTAACAGCCGCCTCCCCGATCAGGCGCCGCATGTGGCCGGGGACCAAAATTGCTGACGGCACCCGCTTCCTAAAAGTTAAATTCACGGATCATGTTCAATCATTACCATACTCAGTAAAATTTGAAACAGCATTAGGGCCAGAATATTTTAGAGTGATTCATGACAGACAAGTCAAAGTCTGTAGGATGTGTATGCAGCCGGGGCACATTCTGAGGGACTGTCCGGAGTTTTTGTGTCACAAGTGTGGAGTCCAGGGCCATTACGCATGGGAGTGCGAGGTGGAGAGGCAGGAAAAAGAGAAGAGAAAATGTGATATTTGTCACAATACACTAAAGGAATGCATATGCAATGAGAGTGAGGAAGAAGAGGGGGATGAGGGAGTAGAAAGGATGGAGGAAGAGGGCAGTTCAGGAGAGGAGGGATCAGGAGAGGAAGGACAGGAAGGTGGAAGGGATGGAGCTAAAGAGGCAGCTGTGGGCGTGATGCCTGAGCCGGCCACACAGAAAAAGGCAGCTGTGGGCGTGATGCCTGAGCCGGCCGTTGCAGATGAGGCAGCTGTGGGCGTGATGCTTGAGCCGGCCGAAACAAGGGCGGGTACGGCAAAAGCTGACCTGGCCCCGTCCGAGCACCTGCCCCAGAGGACCCCCAAGGCACCGCAGGGTGGCCAGAGTCGGACTGAACCCCCGGCTCTGGCAAGGGCCCTAAGGGTGCAGACGGTGACGGGGTTGGGGGTCCCCAAAAGAGGGGCAGAGGATATGGAAGCAGAAAATGATGAAGATGATGATGATGATGATCTCCCTTGCGGCCAAGTGGAAGGGGGGGGCAGTGATTTAAGAGGGCCTGGAGTCAGGGGGGGGGTCAAGGAGGGGTCCCTGACATCCCTGAGGTAAGAAGCCTGGACAGCTCAGAAACAGAAATGGATATGGAGGCAGTAGTAAAAATCAGGAAAAGTATGTTAAGGAATAAAAGAAAAGGGAAGAAAAAATAAGTAAATGATTAATGCCTCTCTCCTGCATCTCCGATGGCCTCCCTGGTGTCATTGAATGCTCGCGGGCTCCGCACGGTGACGAAGCTCCGGGCAGTCCTATCAGAAGTGTCCCGGTACTCTATTGTATGTTTGCAGGAGACGAAGTGGGATGCCGTCGGCGTGGAAGGGGCCCGGTCAGTGTGGCGTGGCAGCATGGCTTACAACAACGGGGGTGTTACCTCCGGAGGGGTAGCCATGCTGTTTGGGGAGGCGGCTGGAGTTAAATGGCGAGAGGTATTTGCGGACGACAAGGGGAGAGTGTTAATAGTATATGTGGTTTGTAGTACTTGGGAAGGTAGAATAATAACGGTGCATGCGCCTAATAGTGAAAAAGATAGAGTAGAATTCATATATAATTTAGAAAAATGGATAACAGATAAAACAATAATAGTGGGTGATCTAAATATAATACAAACTATAGAGGACGTGGGGGATAAAGAGGGCTTGAAAAATGATATAAGTAGATATAAATTTATAGATATGCGTATAAAGAATAATTTAATAGATATATGGAGGGCATTAAATCCGGGAATTAGAAGATACAGTAGAATGCAGAAAGTACAGAATAAATGGTGTAGATCAAGGATAGACCTTTTGTTAATGTCAGGTAGTTTAATTAATAAAATTAATAAAGTTAACTATGACCCCTGCCCCTGGAGCGACCACAGTTACTTGTCTTGTAGGTTTCTGGAGGGAGGTGAAAGCAACAGGGGTGGCGGTCTGTGGATCTTGAATAAGGGCCTGCTGAAAGATGAAATGTTCTGTAAAAAATTAACAAACATGTGTAAATATCTTGAGCAGGAGAGTGAATGGGAGGAAGACGAGGAAGAAATCTTGGATAAGTGGGTAAGTTTCAAAGAAAGAGTTAAAAGATGTGCTATAAATTATTGTAAAAATAAGAGATGGAAAGAGAAAAAGGTGGAGGAAGATTTAAGGAGGAAATTAAGGGAGGTGGTGGAGAAGGCGGATGCGGCCTCGGTGGAGGAGCTGGACCAGCTGAGCAGCATAAAAGCTCAGCTGGTTCAGCTCCAAAAGAAAGAGTGCGAGGTTGCAGCTATCAGGGCTAAGGTGGATGCACACCTCTATGAGGAGAAATACTCAGCATACTTCCTTGGCCTTGAAAAGAAGAAACAAGAAAAGCAAATGATAAATGAATTAATGGATGATAAAGGAAGAAAAACAAGTGATAAAGATGAAATAGAAAATATAGTGGTAGAATTTTATCAAAATATGTTTAAAGAAGAAGGAATAGATAAAATAGAAGGTGATAAACTATTAAATAATATACAAAATAAAATAAGCATAGAAGATAGGGAGATTCCAAAGAGAGAAATAAAATTAGAAGAAGTAGAAAAAGCAATAGAAGAACTAAATAAAGGGAAAAGTCCGGGGAGTGATGGGCTGACTGCAGAACTTTATAAAAGATTTAAAAAAGACAAAGCACCAATTATTTTAAAAATATTCAATATTATGATAAAAACGGGCAAGACCCCTAATAACTTTTCAGAAGGAATAATAACTTTAATATATAAAAAAGGAGAAAGGAATAACATAAAGAACTATAGGCCAATAACTTTACTTAATAATGATTACAAAATATTATCTAAAATAATAACAAATAGGATGAAGGGAGCGGTCGGGGATGCTGTACAAAGCCTTCAGGCGTACGGCATCCCCGGCAGAGATATTACAGATTTAATTATAACGATACAAGGGTGTGTAAGGGCGATGGAAGAAGAGGGCGGATATCTAATAAACTTAGATTTAGAAAAAGCTTTTGATGAGGTAAATCACAAATATATGTGGGAGGTATTAGGAAAAATGGGATTTGGGGATGGTTTTATTAAAATAATTAAACTATTATATAATAAAGCAACATCAAAAATAAAAATTAATGGAAGAATAAGTAAAAAATTCGAAATACAGAGATCAGTAAGGCAGGGATGTCCCTTATCGCCATTACTTTTTTCATGAGTGATAGAAACCCTAGTTAATATTATAAATAAGGACAAAAACTTAGTGGGACTCCCCGTGTCGCCGGGGCATGAGAGGGTGACGGTAGTACCGTACGCGGATGACGTCACCATCATGGCCTCGGCGACAGGGGATGTAGAAATAATAATAAAATATATAAAATGTTTTGAAAAGGCGTCAGGGAGCAAACTAAATAATACTAAAACAAATATATTAATAGTAAATAGAAATGAAAATAAAAATGATAAATGGGGGTTTAATATAGTAAATAAAAAACTGGAGGTGTTAGGCATCACAGTGGGCATAGGTGGAGATGACGTCACAAAAAGTAATTGGGATAAGGTAATTAATCGGGTGAAATTCATGGTTAGTAGGTGGAGGCTTCGTGGTCTGAGTCTCAGAGGAAAGGTAATTGTATGGAACGCTCTAGTAGCCTCCACTACATTACATGTTTTGGGCACCTGTGAGCTGCCAGATTGGGCACTAAAAGCCTTAAATGGCATCCTCTCCTCCTTCTTGTGGAGAGGGAAGGGAAATGTGATCGCTCACAAGGTTTTGATTAATGATAAAAGGGAGGGGGGCTTAGGACTGATTGACATGGGGGCAAAGAAGGATGCACTCCGGGTTAAAATTATTCGGAAATTTTTGGATTCGGACAGGCAGACTCCGTGGAGGGGGGCGTTGGTCGGCTGCTTGGCTGAGTACGGAGAGGGAGACGTGCACGACTTGTGCACTCTACCTCCCGGAAAAGCCTGCGGCGGGCTGCCGCCTTTCTTCAGGGAGGTAATGGAGGCATGGGGGAAATTGCTACCCCACCTCCAGCCTGAGGAGGTGAACAGGAGTTGGTTGTTGAAATTGCCTTTTCTCGGGACTCCTTTCCTCCAGTACGGAGGAAGGGTGCTGTCTTGCGCACCTTTGCAGGCAGCGGGGGTCACGAAGATAGGTCAGGTGATGAATGGGGAGGGATTTTTTGATTTTGATAGGGTTTGCACTGCACTGAAGAGAGGGAGGGTAAGACACGGGTGACAGGTTAGACAGCACGCTGCCAGAGAGGAGAGCTCTGTGTGCGGTTGGACGGGGGGGGGGCGCTCCTCTGGAGTTCCTCCTGTGCCTTGAAAATAAAACAGTACAAATAACAAAGTGCAAAACATCTCTAATTTACAGATTCCTCGTGTCCAAGCTGGGGAGGAGGCCGGCCGCAGAGGACGTGTGGAGGGAGCTCTTCCCCGGCGATGACACGAGGAAAATCTGGGAAAATCTACATAACTCCCACATACCAGTAAAAGCTTTCGCTCTAGACTTCAAAATAAGGCACAGGAGGGTCTTCACGGGAGTAGTCCTCCACCAGGTCCATCGCGAGCTTTTCTCCAGGACCTACGCGGTGTGCTTAGTCGGGGATGAGGATGTCACGCACTTGTTTTGGCACTGTGGGGAATTAAGGAATTTCTGGGTGTTTTTCTTTGGAGTTTTGTCTCACAACTGCACAGGACAAAGGATCACACCATGGACAGCCCTATTTGGAACACACAGGAACTACAGACTCATCAACACTCTGCTATCACTGGCCAGGCTCGCTATCTGGACGAGGAGAAACATCAAACTTCACGAGCACCGAACAGTTGCAGTCACACCAATATGGAAAAGAATCACAAGATACCATCTCAACACACTCCAACAAGCAGAAGAACTGGATACACTGGTGGAGGGCATTGATAGTTTTTGTTGGGTGGCTTCTTTTAAGGTGTTAAGGTTTTGTTTTGATTAATTTGGGTTTAAAAACTTAACAGGGTGTTCATTTAGTAAGTAATAAGGGTGGCTGTTTTATTTTGAAAAGGGGATTTTGTTATTGATGTTTGGTTTGGTTTAGATGGTTTGTGCACACTTATTTTATTTTTTGTGGTAAATTTTCATATTTGTGTTTGTCAAAATGTATAGTGTGAAAAATCTTGTAAATGAAAGTATATTTTTATAATAAAAGATTTAAAAAAAAAAAAAGCACGCCCGATCTCGTCTGATCTTGGAAGCTAAGCAGGGTCGGGCCTGGTTAGTACTTGGATGGGAGACCGCCTGGGAATACCAGGTGCTGTAAGCTTTTCTCCTTGTCCACAGCAGAGGGTGCTGCTCCTGCAACACATTTTCAACTCAATCCAATTCAAATAGCTGTATTGGCGTGGACGTAGGGAATTTATTGCCAGAGCATGTCATAAAAATCATGACATAAACTTCTAAATTGATAATAAAAATGACAAAAAGGGCCAATGATTCATTACAATGATAAAAAGCAGTCATATTTTCAGAGTTACGGTTGAAAGAAAGTGAGGATAATTTCTTTTGTTGCAAAAGTTTATTTAAAAAAAAAAATCAGATGATGAAACAACAATAGTTAGAAATATCAGAATTCTGGGAAGCTAGTCAGAATTTTCAGATCAAAGCCTGAATTTTGACTTCATTCGAAGAATTCTGGCTTTGATCTCAGGATTTTGATTTGAATCCAAGAATTCTGACTTTAATGTCAGAATTCTGCCTTTGAGGCATTGTGACTTTCATCTCAGGTTGTTGGCTTTAATCACAGGATATTGTCTGTAATCTCAGAGTCCTGACGGAAATCTGGGGACTTTTTCTTTGATTTTAGAATCCTGATGTTAATCTGGGGACTCTGATTTGATTTTAGAATTGTGGCTTTATTTCCAGAATTCTGACTGTATCCTCATAATGCTGACTTTAATCCTGGAGACACACTTAAATGAGCCATTAGTCACTCCTGTCATGGCTTACGGCCATACCACCCTGAGCACGCCCGATTGCGCATGCGCGGACCTGTGTGACTGTGAGTGTTCTGAGAAGGAGAGGAGACCCGCTTAGAGACTCTGTTTTGCAAGTGTTACCTGATGTTGTTGTCTATTTAGAGACTTTTTTGCTTTTGTTTCAACCCCCCTGGCACCAGAGGGTGTTAGGGGAGGACTTACAAAAACCTCTGATGGAAAACATGGCTGGAACAGGAACGGACAAAGATGATGAGAGAGCAAACGGACAAAGAAACGGTGAAGCAGAAGAAAACTTTTTGAAAAACAGAACGGTGCTTACAACAGTGGAAAGTGAGGAGAAAATCAGCATGATGGACGTGTTGAAAGCAATAAAAAAGGAGTGTGGAACTGTTGTTGGATCTCGGCAAAGAGGACCCGAAAGTTGGAAATAACAATGGAGACTGATGTCAGGAAACAAAAACTTTTAGACGGGTTCAAAATTGGGAACTCACTGATAACAAGCGAAGAAATTAACTGCAATGAAATGGTGGTTTCATTTCTCAATTTACCTGTCTACATCAGTGACGAACATATTTGTGAAAAGTTAAATGATTGGGGAGTGAAACCAATTTCTAAAATAAAAAGGAGAATGTGGCCGGGGACTGAAGTGGCTGACGGGACGCGCTTCCTGCGTGTGAGGTTTAATGAGGAGGTGCGATCCATGCCGTACTCCACGAGGTTCAACACTTTGGAGGGATCTGAGTACTTCAGGGTTATACATGACCGGCAGGTCAGAGTGTGCAGACTGTGCATAAAGCCTGGACACATCTTTAAGGATTGTCCTGAATTCAGGTGTTTCCGCTGCGGCGAGCAGGGCCATTACGCACGGGAATGTGTGGTGACGGAGGAGCAGGAGAGAGGAGGAGAAGGGACTGGAGGACAGGAGGACGGAGAAGGAGAGGAACGAGGGCATGTTGGAGCTGAGGAACGCAAAGAAGGAGAGGGGGAAGACGAGGAAAGGATGGAGGAAGACGGAGACGCGTGCGAGGAGGGAGAAGAGGAGACAGAGGGGAGAGAGAAGGAGAGCGAGGAGAGCTGCAGGGTGCAGGAGATGAAGACGAAGACGGGAGGAGAAGAGGAAGCAAGTCGAGGAGAAGGGATAAAGACAAGAGCAAAGACTGCCCCAGAGAGAGAAGGTAAAAAAGAGGGGGACAAGGTGCTAAGTAATGAGTCTGTGTGCTCTGATTTAACAGAGAGCGAGGGGGAAAACATCCAGGATATCAAAAATAGGAAAAGACCCCTTGGAAGAAAGGAAAAAAGAGAGGCCAAAGCAAAATGTAAACCGAAATAATAATAATGTTTTTGTTTTATTTTTCATTTGATCACTATGGTAACTGTCTCCTCCTTTAATTCTAATGGGCTGAGGAGTAAGGAAAGGAGACAAGCTGCTATACAGATATGTGAGGCTGACATCATGTGTATTCAGGAGACACACTGGGATGAAAGTTGTATGAATGAAGCATAGAGAGAATGGATGGGAGACATGTTTGCAAATAATGGGGGAGATAAAACAAAAGGGGTGGCTGTTCTAGTGAAGAGGGGAGTGATTGAGAAAGTGAGAAAGTGTTCTGACGATGGTGACGGGAGAGTGATTGGTATTATTTTTGAGCACATGGGAGGGAGTAAAAACTGTTGAATGTGTATGTGCCGAATGAGAGAGAGAGAGGAAAGAGTTTTTTGAGAGAATGGGAGGAATGTGTGGTGAGAACTGTCTGATTGTTGGAGATTTCAATGTGTGGTGTGGAAGACTGGATGCGTCTGCAAGTGTGAACTACAGGAGAGGGGGAGGAGTGTGGTGTATGAATGGAGCGATGCTGAAAGAGGAGAAATATAAGGAAAGAGTGAGAGAATGTGTACGAATGAGAATAAAAGAGACTATGTATGAGGAGGATATTGGGAGGTGGTGGGAGGAATTAAAAGAGGAAATAAAGAAAATCAGTATTAGATACAGTAAGAATAGGAATCAGAGAGAGAGAGACAGGGAGAGGAGATTAAAAGAAGAATTAAAAAGGGAGGCAGAGAGAGTGGACAGGGAGGTAGGAAGAGATGTAGGAGAGTATATGAGAATTAATCATGAGCTGAGGGAGGTAGAACTGAAGAGATGTGCTGGAGCAATAGTGAGGAGCAGGGCCAGATATGTTACTGAGGGAGAGAAAGCAACAGGGTATTTCTTAGGGCTAGAGAAGGTGAAGCAGAAGAAGAATTACTTACAGCAAGTTGAGGGAAAGGAGGGAGAGAAGATCACAGACTTTGTAGGGATAGCTGAAAGAGTAGAGGAATTTTATAGGGAACTATTTATGAAAGAAGAGATAGATGAGGAGAGCTTAGAACAGGTGTTAGAGCAGGTGACAGGTAGGTTGAGTGAAGAGCAGAGGGAGATGTGTGAGGGACAGATAGGGACAGGAGAAATAGAGGCAGCGATAGCAGAGTTAGGGAGGAATAAGAGTCCAGGGATAGACGGGATAATAGGAGAGTTTTATATGGAGTTTAGGGAGGAACTAGTGCCAGTGTTAGAGAAGTTATTCAGGACGATAGAAGAGCAGGGACAGATGCCAGTTAGCATGACAATCGGGTTAGTCACAATCATTCACAAGAAAGGGAGCAGGGACAGACTAGAAAACTACAGACCACTCAGCATGTTAAATGGAGATTATAAAATATTAGCCAGGGTGTTAGCAGGTAGGATTAAGAGAGTCATAGGGACAGTGGTCGGGGGGCACACAGGCATATAGCATACCAGGCAGAGACATAGCAGACACAATAAGCAGCATCAGGGACACTATAGGTTATATGAAGGGGGGTAAGGGGGGGATGGTATTAAGTTTAGATTTAAATAAGGCTTTTGATAGAGTAGATCACACATATTTGTACAGAGTGTTAGACAGAGTAGGCTTTGGGCACAGGTTGATAGGCTGGATAAGAAGAATGTATGAAAGGGCAGTTAGCTGTGTTAAAATCAACGGGATAGTCACGAGCACGTTTAGATTAGAGAGGTCAGTAAGACAGGGATGCCCGCTAGCTCTGCTGTACTCACTGTCAGCAGAGCCCTTAGCGGCGCTTTTCCAGCACAACAGGAAGATTAGAGGCATAGAGATACCAGGAGGACAGGTTAGTTTGTTATATCAGTATGCAGATGACACTACAGTAACAGTAAGAGATAGGGAGAGTGTAGTTGAGGTATTAGATAGTGTAGAGATGTATGGCAGGGCGTCAGGGGCGAGGGTAAACATAGAGAAATCAGAAATAATGTACGTAGGGTCAGGTGAAGCAGACAGGTTAGACATAGGGCTGAAAGAGAGGAAGGATTATTTTAGGGTGCTAGGAGTGAATTTAGGGATAGAGGATAGAGAAGGGAGAGACATGCAGTATGAAGGGACAGTGAATAGCATTAGGAAGACGTTCAGATTTTGGAAAAGGAGAGGATTAACTTTGAGGGGGAAAGTAGTTGCTGTGAATGCTTTGGTGGTCAGTAAGCTTGTGTATGTGATGACTGTGCTGCATGTGCCTGAGAAAGGGTTGAGAGAGGTGGATGGGATAGTGAAAGAGTTTCTGTGGGATGGGAAGGGGGTTAGGATAGCCAAAGAGGTGTTAGAGAATGAGTATGAGGATGGAGGACTTAAATTTAATTAACTTAGATCTTATGCAGAGAGAGCTGAGAGTGAAATTGATGGGCAGATACATAAAGCGAAAGAGGGATCATGTATGGAAGGTGTTTCTGGGGCAGGCAGTTAATCACTGTGGGGGGTGTGGTGAGAGTGGAGTGTTTATGTCAATAAAGAGAGCAAGGATGGATGGAGTGTCTGAGTTTTATAAGGAAGTTCTGGAAGCATGGGGTGAGTTTGTGAAATGTGTGAAGTATGAGTGCGTGAATGTGAGGCAGGTTTGGGAGCAGCCACTGTTTTTTAACCCACAAATCACACACGAGGGGAGCACAATTTACAACAGGGCAATGTGGAGAGCAGGGTTTAGAAAGGTAAGGGACTTAGTGTATGAATATGTTCCGGGGTTTATGAGGGCACAGGTGATAGTTGATGAAGTCAGGGACGGGGGGGAGGAAATGTGGCTGGGCACAGCTGAAGGAATGATGGAGAAAATAAAGGAGGGAATGCCGAGAGAGTGGTTGAGATTGATTGAGAGTGAGGCTGGGGTGAATGAAAAAAAAGATATTGAATTGTATGTGGGAGAGAGTGAGAGGAGAGTGAGCCTGGTGAGTGTGAAAACTAGAGTGCTGTACAAATGCTTAAGAATGAAAGAGGTGAGGAGGCCGGCTGCAGAGAAAGTGTGGGAGAGAGTGGTGAAAGGTGTGAGAGTGGATCAAATCTGGAAGAATCTGAGAGTGAAGTGGAACTGCCATGAATGTGAGAACTTTGACTTTTTGTTATGTCACAACAGGGTGTTTAATAATTTAATTATCAGCAGGTTTGATGTGAGTGTGAGTAAAGAATGTGATGTGTGCAGAGCGGGTGTGGAAACATGTATGCATGAGTTTGTTGAATGTCCAGATTTACAGTTTTATTTTGAGAGAATGAGAGATTTGATCAGCAGAAGATGGAAAGGAAAGTATGTGGAGAGGATGGAATGGAAGGTGTTGTGGTTGTTTGGAGTGAATGAGAGAGTGAAAGGTGATAATGTGGGTCTGCTGAATTACATGCTAAGCCATGCTAGATATGCTGTTAAACTCAGGAGAAACTCAGCCCATTACGAAAAGCAGAAAGCAGATGTATGGAAGGTTTTTCAAAATATGATTAAAAAAAATGTGAAAATATTGTTTGGTTTTGTTGAAAGGGAGGAGTTTCAAAAGAGGTTTATAGAGGGGAGCACATTTATTGAAATTAAAGAAGAAAAATTAAAATTTTATTTTGAGTAACAAAGACGTCTGTTTTTACTTTGATTCTGGACATTTTCTTTATTATTTCTTTTCTTTTTTCTTCTCTGAGTAATGTTTTGGTTATGTAAAGGGATTTTTTAAAGAACGATGTCAAGGAATGGATAATTTGAATACTTTTAGATCAAGATGAATGGAGTTAATTTATGTTGAAAAGCGTGAGAATCATTTGTTGGTATTTTTATTTAATGGTTCTTTTTAATAGCTTATGAAAATATGTATGTAATCTTTTTTCTCCATCATATTATTTCTATATTTTTTATTTATTTAATTTGGATTAGTATGTAAGTGCGGGTACGTGTTTATATGTGTGTGTGAATGTGTATATATTTTCTTAGATGTATGTTTTTTGTTTGTTTAATCATTTACTTCATGTGTTGTTCTTATTTACATACTGCAAAATATATTGTTGTAGTGATATTTTTATTTTTCGGTTATGCATTTCATTCATTTCACTCTCTTTTTATTTAATTAATGTAAAATACTGTTAATAAGGAATGTATAAAATCACGTGTTTTTTGATAATAAAAGACAAAAAAAAAAAAAAAAGGCAAAAAAAAAAAAAAAAAGCACGCCCGATCTCGTCTGATCTCGGAGGCTAAGCAGGGTCGGGCCTGGTTAGTACTTGGATGGGAAACCGCCTGGGCATGGCTCATGACCCCCCCAAGTCCCTATCCTGGATCCTATTTTGACGCTTTGTGCTGGTATGTTGATCAATGTGTATTGTCCTAATCAAATAGATAAAATATAAACAAATAAATTAAAATGTTTCAAAGCCCATTTTCTGATATTCTGCCTAGTCTATTTTGGGAAATTGAAAACTTGCAGTAACATCTTATACAGATATGCAATCACCAGCCAATAAAAGTACAAACAACTAACTTTATTAATGGCAGTTACAGTTTGCTTGGAGTCAGATAAACCACTGGATGTCTTTCAGCTCACAATGTAAATAAAATTACACATTCTCATCCAACAAATATGCAATAGTGCAACAAAATATATATTATATTACATTACTATTTCACAATGTAGTCCTGGAACAGTAAATGTGCATGAGGGAGGAGCTGCATCTGCTCACAGATGTTTGCTTTCTAATTGACCCTCCTCTTTTTTTAATTCCTCATCAACCACATTTTTGAAGTGTTCAAAACTGTCATACACAACACCTTGAAAACCAGAAGTGGTTGATTTACTAGTTGCCGGACAGTATGTGAAAATTTTCTGGCTGCTTCCAGCAGCTTTGTCCTTTGATGGTGTGTACCTCTTACGCTGCCCACCACATTGAGGTACTTGGCAGGCCCCACATGGCTTTGAAGATTTATGAGATATGCTTGGTTTGGATGGCTGTGCAGGGGGTGGTGCTACAGGTATGAAGACAGCGCTACCCTCACCGCATGATGGCCTGTGAAGAAGCATGGAGGGAGCCTGTGGTTGTGCAGGAACCACTAGGAGTACAGGTGCTGCCGACACTCTGGGCGCTATGTGCGTGGCCGCAGCAGGCTTAGGCTGAATTGGCTGGTTCACCAGCTCCGGTTCTTCACCATCTAACCTGTGAGTATTAAACACACGAGATGATGTCAGTATGATTTATGTCCACACACTACAAAAGTGCTGTAAATTTCCACCTTTCCAGCAGGTGTAATGAAGTGCTTAAACAACTTACCTCCGCTTCTCACCACGCCTTTTACCAGCAACATGATAAACGTCCTGGTACTGCACCTGAGGTCGATCTGGTGGTGGTAGGGATGCTGGGAGAGTCGGAGCTGCTGGCATTTGCTCGTGTGACAGCACTGTCCGGTGAGGCTTTGCCGTTGGTGTTACTGTAGCCCTGTAGTTGGCCTTCTTCTCTTCTCCTGAGATGAAATTAGAGATGGATCTGGCATTCAGATTGGGCAGAGGAATGGGGAGAGTGCACAGGATGGGGTCGTCTCTAACTCTGTCAACAGTCCTTTTGTACTGTCCCATTATGAAGGCTGTTATTTTACGGGGGAAGAGAGGTGATTGGTTGGAGGCTGATTTTTGAGCATCTTGATGATGAGGTACAGCAGACGACAATCCTCTGTCACCTGTGCTGCCTGAGGGTACCTCATCCACCCAAATTTTGTCTTCTGGGCTGCTCTGGTCTCAGGTGTGTCAGCCCCAAGACAACGGCCAAACAGGGTGTAGCCCCACCTGGACTCGTACCTCTTCACAAAGTTGGCAGCAGTCTTGTCATGCTCCTGAAGACAGCTGGCAGCAGTGACAATCTTCTGCCTGAGGTCGGCTGGCACAAGGTGGTGGTGACTGTTGTCTGCCAGTTCAAGCATCAGCAAGGCTAACGCCTCCACTTCCTCTATTCCTGGCAGATGCAGATGTCGCCGGGTCATCAGCACATCCTGCAGAGCAGGGCTATCCTCCTCCTCCACCTGTTCTGCTTGTGTTAGGATAGCATGTTTCTTACAGATGACATCAATAGGATACTCCTCTGCAGGCATGTCGAGACCCTCATCTGCCATCTCCTCCTCACTTTGCTCAGCCAACTCGTCTTCATCATAGGCCTGCTCTTCCTCAGCTGCAAAGATGTAATTGTACTAATCACAAATGTGCCTGGCCAGTTGTAGATTCATGCATACACAGACATGCCAATAACATGCATGGTTTCTTTGTTACATATTGAAATGAAATTTGAATTTATATCATGTTTACTGTCATTGCTAGAATATGCATGAAAAATAAAGGGATAGTCTGCCTTAAATGTATGTCTATTGTTGAAGTGTGCGATTGAATACATTACCTCTCTGGGCATAGTAATTCCTTGCAGTGAAGCCTGTTGACTGGCACATGGCATACTCCACACCAAGGAGCTCCTCTTCTTCTGGGTCCCTGTATTTATCAGGGTAGGGCATAGGAGCTGCAAAGCTGGGCTCCAGGACATGATCTTTGCCGAAGAGCACCTCAGCCTGACGATTCATGCACTGGATCTGCTGCACGTCCATGCACGATGTCTGCCGACCCTGACCACCACCAACCCGGAGTGACTCCATCCGATTGTTCCACTGCACAGCAAACGCAACCAGATATACCTGAAACACAAGACCAATGTATGTATTATTGTATGCTAAGCACACAAGTTATTAAAGCTTTGAAATAAAATGCATTATTCATCGACATTTTGCTCTATTGAAGTGTCTTTTTTTAACACAATGTTTCAAAACACAAACAATACATAACACAAAAATAAGACCCCCCACCCCAACCCGTCAGAGAGCACATTATACAGAGTTAGATAAGAGATACAAAATAGTTAAAATGACTGAGGCAATGATAATGACAAAATGATGAGAAATAATAATTTAAAAAAAGTGTGTGTTTACAGCAGCCTCCAACCTTTCATGAGGGAGGATATTAAAGATCTCCCTGTACCAAAGGGTGACACTAGGTGGGAGAGTTTTGATCCAGATCTGCAGTATACACTTTTTAAAAACTAGAAGGAGAGTATTATGTGATGCAGTGAGATGCAGGTCTCTAGAGGGAAGGCCCAGGAGGACAACGCCAGGGTCCTTCTTAATTTTCATTTTAAATATCCCACTGACTACCTTTGAAATAAGTGTCCAAAATCTGAGAATCAGTTTACATTCCCAAAAGTAATGGAAACGTGTCCCCCTTTCTACGTTGCATTTGGTGCACAGAGGAGAGATGGAGTGATCAATTTTGTATAAAATAACAGGAGTAATATGCAGCCTGAGGAGTATCTTGTACTGAGTTTCTCTCAGCCGGTTACAAGTAGATGTGGACTTGATCAGGTGTATAGTTGCCTGCCAATCATCAATATATTAATTTTTCAAGTCTTTTTCCCATCTATGAGAGATGTCTGGTAAATGTGAAGTGTCATTCTTAGTACTTACTTGGAATTACATAATACCACATCTCTGAGAAGGAATGGCATTGTAAAGGTGTGCATGCAACCCCTCCAAGGAGTTACTGCCTCGTCGGCACCTGTACTTGTTCAGCTGAACACCATGCAGCATCACCACCTTCACTGTGACATACAGCTGTATGCCAGGGGGATCCTGTAAAACACACACCAATTCACAAGTGTCTTGTTTATTCCGATGTCTGTTGAAATATTGCCATATTGGTTTAGATGGATTTACAATGACACATGATTACGTGATTACAAAGACATTAACTCACCTGCATACAACTAAGATGCTTGCTTGAAACCGCCCAGTGAGCATCAACTGCCTCTGTTGACTTGAACAGGTGGATGCCATCAATATCAAGGCCTGCTGGTCCCTTGAACTCGGCAATGATGGACTCAACCACTGAAGCTGTCTCCTGTAACATATATTCAACATAAAAATGAGGGCTCATCTTGTAGTGTGATGCTTCTAATTCACAAAATTAATATGTGGATTAATTTTACACTTACGTCAACACCACGGGTAATGCGCCTGACGTAAGACCTGATCTGG
Source organism: Cetoscarus ocellatus (assembly GCA_037902135.1). Lineage (NCBI taxonomy): Eukaryota > Metazoa > Chordata > Actinopteri > Labriformes > Labridae > Cetoscarus > Cetoscarus ocellatus. Next base: position 284,480 of record JBAMNC010002039.1, on the reverse strand, counting down.
TGAGGCTTGAGGAAGGCTATCATGTCCTTGTCTGAATATTTGGCGTACAATTCTTGGTTGCCACTCCTGACAGCCCAGACTAAGAGCATCATGTCGTCCTTGTTGTAGGCCAGCACTGCACCTGCCAAGGCACTCATGAATGCCCCATACTTGGCATGGCTCTGTTTGATCACAACAGTATCCCAGCGGTGCAGCCAGGGGCGGATGTCCAGTCTAACCACGGTACCCCTCTGCACCCAGTCACTGAACAGAGTCTCCAGGAAGGATGAACCACTGTCACTGAAATGATATCAACATTTTATACAGCATGTGTTCATTTTAAAAAGATATAATTTAATGTTAACTGTTTCATCTATCAACTGAATTATTAATTTAATTATCATTTATATGGAGGTACTATTTAACTTACCGACAACAGTTGTTGTCTGCATATATGACCTTTGGTGCAGGAGCGTTTGCACGTTGGAACTGGGCAATCAGACCGCTCGCCATACGCTTGTAGCACCCCCTGGACTCAGCTACCACCACCACTGTCGTCAAGAACTGACCCCATTCATTCAGAACACTGGTGACATACTGCATGGTGCCCTGGCCATCACCATATATCTTCTTAAGGACCTAAAAAACAAAGCAGAAAATAAATATTATCGTGTTTCTTAACAATTTCTCTAGTCTGTCCTACATCCTGTCTATGAATTACAAAGTATTCTCACTCAATTTGATTATGAAGAACTGAGCTTCATTAGCACAACAGAATAATCATGAAAGTGATATTTAATACATACCTTTTTTGTACCATCGATGCAGAGGATCTCTCCAGTCACACTGTGGATGGCAGCTCTGTACACAGGCATCCTTTCCATTTCCATGATCATGTGTGCACGCCTCAGCACACGGGCAGATGGAAGGGGAGACTGGGGGAGGGGAGGGGTGTATGTACCTGGGGCTTTCAGAAAGGAAAGGATGCCACTCTGTGACGACGAAGAGCCAGCTGTGTGTGCCTCGTACAGGAGAGTCTGGTAAAGGTCACGCCGCTGAACATACCGCTCATCATGGCCCTGCTGTAACAGTCTCTGTACCTTGTTCATTGACACAGGATCGAGCCGGTCACTCAGCAGGGTGACGACACCTCTGTCAACTGCACGCTTCCCACACAGAATGGCAGGAAACATGCTTCTGATGGCTGGGGTGAGGTTCATCAGAATCTTGGGGCTGTGTGCCAACCACATGTACTTTTGCATGTGATGTGAATCCTTGTTGTCACTGTCTGCATCACTGTGTGTCTTGCTCACTGCCTGCCTCATCTTTTCACAGTGAGAACATTTCAGTTTCTCTGTCAACAGGGTGTAATTATACGTCATCCCACACACTTGCCGAGCGTAACTGCCAAAGCCTTTCTTCTCCAGGTATTCCCCTGGCGGTGCAGGGCAGATGGTGTTAGGGCAGCAGATCTTGGCTTTCATCACACCAACTGGGCGCCAGAAGAAGGCAGGGGTGGTAAAAAAGGCCATCATGTTGGGCACTGCTCCCTTGACGGACTCAGGAGGTGGAGGCGGGTGGAACTCCATCTTCTCCTTTAAGAGCTTCCTCTCCACTATCTCACCTTTTGCATTCTTGTACTTGGATGAGCCATCAAAGAGACCATACCTTTCATCGTATTTTAGCCACCTGATGTTAGGAGGGGCTATACCAAGGGCTTGGGCAGATGCAGGGGGCTGCTCCCAGCATTTCTGCCAACCCTCCAACATGATGCCACTGGATTCTGAAGCAGAGCTCTCTGCTGTGGATGAGGGTCTTACCTGAGATGTGCTGCACCTGTTGGCAGAGTCCTGAGTCACAGCTGGAGCGAGCTCTCCCCATGTGGTAAACTGTGTGGAGACCTGCACCTCAGACTCGTCAAGGACTTGTTCTGAAGAAGAAATGCCACAAAAAATGTATTACCTTGCATGGCTTCATATGCAGAAATGAATTTCACAAAACACAAACATTTCTCTGATTAGAAATGGCTGTAATGTTCTAAAGAAGCTGTCTTAATCTGCATTATTTTACATGAAAATGTCTATTTTTACTAAACTCAAATTACGGCATAAATTCCTTTTGTGTAGGCATACATATACAGTGCATGTGTTGTGATACCTATGACACAGGACCAAAATTTCTTTAGCTAAAGTCAGGGAAGTAAATAATGTGAATGTGTACATTAATATTGCATAATTCAAAGGCTATTTGATTTTCATTTCAGCATAATATTACCAGCAGCAGCCAACAGTTCAGCATCACTTGCATAGCCAGGTTCCTGCTGGAACTCGGAAACAGCAGATTCAGCCACCTTTTCTTTTATTGATCCCTGTTTCTGCAGAAAATAAAATACACCTGCATTACTCAACATCTCCTATGAGTTCTTAATATGTCTAAAGCTTCTGTTTGCTCTTGAAGGTGCTAAATTTGTCCTGTCCATAAACAAAACAGTAATTACAATATAATGTTAGATAAAGGAGAAATAACCCAATTATCTTACCTCCAACCTCTTGTCAAGATGACACGTGACAGAAGGGAACTCTCTGACAAACTCCAGCATTCGCTCCTTCTGCCACTTCAGAAGCTCATTCTTCTCACCCTTCTGGCAATATTCAGAGAGCAACCATACCACCCAGCCGACATCATTTTCAAGTAGCCATCTGAATGACTGTCCAGCATACTTGCCGAATGTCATGACTAACTGCCCTTTCCACATTTCCCCTCCAGATTTCTTGGCAGCTGCCTCTGCCTTTTCGGGTTCCAGCCATCCAAGGTCGACTGCTTTGGTGGGTGCCTTTGCCACAGTCTTAGCTGCCTCTGAACACAGCAGCCTGGCCTCTCCCTGTCTGTACAGAGGAATGTGTGGATACAGATGCTGCTTCAGGTGGGAGTTCAACTGTTGTTTGAAGGTGAAGCTTTTACCACACACATCACACCGAATCTCCTTTGGAGCATGAAGCTTCATGTGCCGGGTCAGGTTAGACTTCTCAGTGAAAGTCTTGTTGCACAAACTGCACTTGTGCGTCTTCCTCTCCATGTTTAACCTTAACAACAAAAACAAATATTGATTAATCAAGTTTTCCAGTATGTAGTAATAATAGTCTGGACCTGTGTGTATTGTTGTCAAATATAAAATTAAGAGCATGGATTAAAAAAAAAGTTTTCCAATGTGTAAAAATCATGTTTTTTCCTGTGTAGATACCTAAAGAGCTCATATTAGTAATAATAATAATAATAATAATAATAATAATAATAATAGTGCTGATAGTAAGTCAAATTATTTACTGATGAGGTAACTGAGGTATCTAAGGTATAAAATAGATTAACAATCATTTCACATTGACACTGGTTTATAAATTTGGTAAAAAGCTGTCATGATGATAAACGTGATAAAATATGCAGAAAATCTCACAACAATTTGACACCAAACTACTCGCAGGTTGTCGATAGCCTACGTTATCAATACAGACAAAGATGCTCGTTAACATGCTAATTTGCGCATATGTAAACAATGACATTTTTGTAGCAGAAAGTTGTTGATTTTAAGAGAATCTTTTCATTTATCAAAACCAGCCACACGCAGTTTAATGTACGATAAATATGTACAAAAGAAGATAACGACAATCAGACTTACCCAAGCGAAGTGACTTCTGTAATGACAGCAGTGTCACTTTGAGAGGCGGGCATGATGCTGATTGGCCCGTTGAGGAAAATCCCAGCTCAATGATTGGCGGGTTGAGCGCTCAACAGTGCTCAACAGCGCTCGACCAATGGTCGAGATAGGGACTTGGAGGAGAGTTTGCCTGGGCATACCAGGTACTGTAAGCTTTTCTCCTTATCCACAGCAGAGGGTGCTGCTCCTGCAACACATTTTCAACTCCATCAAATACTACCCTGAACATGTCCAATCTTGTCTGATCTCCAACGCTTAGCTTGCGAAATCTTGTTACCTCTTAATAAAGTGATGCCACGGACAACAATACTTTTTATAAGCAATTCTAGAAAACTCCTGGTAATTATAGATTTATGACAACTGAAATATATGCCAGATTGTTGAGTTGAACACTCATGCCTAAAGAAACAATGTGTCCCAAGTCCACACAGCACTATGAACGCAGCACAGCATCGCGGTATGAATTATAATGGCTTCCTCTATACCAGGGCAACCTGCAGATGCAGACACACAGGTAAGAAATGCTCTTTATAGATAACATGCTGTGGAAATTAAGCTAAACTGCATAATACTGCGGCACTTTTGAAACGTAAAGAAAGATAACAGAAAGGTGTTTTATGTGTCTATACAGTAAATAGGCATAAGGTTAGCATGAACTTCGCAATGCTAGCTGCTGTTAATGTTGTAGTCCTCAAAGTGTTCAGTTCAAACTTCAGTCTTCAATTGTCATTGTCAACACTTGTGTGGTAATAAGTTTAGATGTGCTCGCTCTGAATCACGATACTTTTAAACCTGTGCAGGAAAGTAAACTGATTCTGGACACAGACCCATAAAAACATCTTCTGGATGACCCTACATTTCAAAAAGTTACACAGCATTATGATATTTATGACATTTTCACTCTACCTTATACAGAGCATTTCTTAATGCATGCCTGAAACTGTGGGCAGTTTTAATGTATCAGTAATTACCAAGAGTTGTCTAGAATTGCTTGTGTTGAGTTATATCAATCAAAGTACCCATGTTTCCCAAAAGGCAACTTCATTTGAGGATACTTTGCTATGCTGTTATTCATGATCCCACACCTTTCTCAGTGAAGCCCCCCCCAATGCCAGTACATGGCCAAAAGTTTGAAAATAAAAAAAATAAAATCTAAAAGTTAAAAAAAAAGATCTGAAAGTAAAAAAGGAAATCTGAAACGAAAGGTAAAATTTGAATCTGAAAATAACCCTGCCACTTAAAAAAATGACACAGAGTAAAAAGTGAAAAGAAAATATTTTATGAAAATACTTACAGAGCAAAATCAAACATTTATTTTACTTGTAAAAAAAATTCTCGTGCACTTTTTTTAAATTTAATTCAATGCATTTTTTTTATCCAAGATCAAACATTGAAATTTCAGTTTTAAATATTTTTTCAATCTTTTTTGTTTTCAAATTACAACACTTTTGGCCTAAATTTAGCTCCTATCTGCTTTATATGTCAATTATTCTATCTATCCTAAAGCAAGCCAATTTTTTAGCTTGTTTTTTTAGCAGTCATATGAAAAATCTAGAATGTGTTTGATTAGTTCATTGTTACCAATTGAAGTCTATGCTAGTTCTTTCACATAGTAATATATTTGTACTGACACGTAAAACACGTTAGGAAATTCAACCATGCATCTATATATGTACATGGGTATGCACAATGTAAATTTTTAAGCTTATGTTTAATTTAAAAGGTTTTCCTCACATCAAAATTTAATGTTCATACTCATTTTTTTGGCCCTAAATCCATATTGAACATGAAGGATGCAGATACACAGTATATATTCTGAGGATACATAGAGCTGTAATGCACCTTGGATGGATACTGGACTTACAATATCTAAAGAGCTGTGGCATATTTCAGTTTGATTAGTGAGTGGACATCAGGGACACACACTATTCTGAATGGCCACACAGTGTCCTCCTGATATATATATATATATGTATATATATATATATATATATATATATATATATATATATGTATACATATATGTGTGTGTGTGTGTGTGTGTGTTTCTTTCCTTCTCAATTTATTACCAAACATATGCTATTTTTTTTTAATTTAGCTATTATTTTTTGTTGTAAATTGGTGTTGTGTTTTCAAATAACCATGACACTGCTTAAGCTACTTTACATTATTTTAGGTTGTAAGCATTTGTGACCTGTGTACAAGGTGTACAGGTGTATAAAAGGGAACTTACAAAACAGACAGACTGCACTCATGACCTGTGAGAATAAGCCAGTTTTCAAAAATGTCTTAATTTCTTTGGTCTAAATAATCGAGCACAGTATCATTCCCTTTACATTGTATAGAATCAAACCACTGCATTGAATCAGACTGTGTGAAATCACACTGCACTGTGAGTGGGGGATGAATAGTATCATTTCACATCTGTTGGTGCTGTATCTTTAACATTGGACTTTTGACGATGTATTGAGATTTGGCCTCACACCAGAGGCCCAACCCTAATGCCTACAAGGGTCGTCAAAAAATATTGATACTACTAAAAGTATCGATACTCAAACGCCGTGTCCGGATACAATACTAATTTGCCATGGTATCGATACTATGGTGCGTGCACTCTGCGGGCAGCGCAGCAGGCAGTCAGCGTCCGACAGTCAGGAGGGCCCTCACTGCGACCCCGCTTACTGTCCTGCATATCCAGTGTTCCCCTATAGTTTATTTGGGATGGCGCCCCACCGTCGCAACAGAAACCCCCACCGTGCAGGAACCCCACCCATATTCAGGTGCAGATTTAAAAAAAAAATCCATTATTTGATTTTTATTTTAATCAAACGGTCATTTAACATTCTTTTTATCAAATAAAAAAGCCAACTCTTATTTGCGCAATTTTTGTGTCTAATGCGTCGCTATTGTTTCATTACATTCATTAAAATGCATTTCTCCTCTCCTCTGACCCTTCTCCGTCCTGTCGTCTGACTATTTATGCTGCACGCTGCGCGAGCCATCTACTCTGTCCTGCACAGTCTGATCATTTACGTAAAAACATTCAACAAAACAAACCCTGCATAAACAGCACATAACATGAATGAAACATTTATTGATTTAAGTAATGCTGTCACACAAATTCGAGAAAGGAAGGAAAAAGAGATTTTCATCCGATGTACATGTGAACATTTGATCTAAATCCCTGAGCACGTGCTCCTCTGTCTGCCAATGAGCGTAAAGGCGCAGATAGACGTGCATCGCAGGGACAGTGAGGGATCATCACCCACTGAGAAATGGACGGATATTAGACGTCTAGTTATTTTTTAGACCTTATTTCAACCATTGAGATTCCGTCTATTTTTAGACAGAATTTAGACTTTGCACTTTAATCCATTATTCGATAACTATTTATTAAAAAAACAACTGTAAGTTGCATAACTGATCTCCAAATACTGAACTAAAATAATTATGATAGTCGTTGAGCGATATACAATATAGGATAGATATAGCCGAGATTTTGACGTCTAAACTCTACTGCATTTCAACGTCTAGATATAGACCGAATCTAGACAACTGAATTTAATCCATTATTCAATAGTTGTTTATTTAAAATAATTACTGCAGAACTGATCTCTAAATATTGGACTAAAATCATTTTAATAGCCATAATCGTTATAAGGTATTGTTTAGATGTAGACATCTAATATCCCGCATTTCAACATCTATAATTAGACCATGTTTTATATTTAGATATATTTATTTTAATCTTAGGAAAAAAACCAACAATAATAATCTGATGGAATAGTCAGCTCTTTCTATGTGCAGTGCCCAACTACAGCTGTGGGAGGCAGCCGTCATTGTAGCATAGTAGCATTGTTTACTCTGTAGCTTGACCGGTGTTTTCTCCTTATCCGGTCAAAACGTATAAATCCAAAGAAAACTTTCAGTTCACCTGAAAGCCTGGGCCCTGCTGAGCACTGGACAACACAATTTGTCGCTGAAATAGTAATTGCCATGTTGCCTGTGCTGTTGACAAAAATGCAGCCACCTTATTGGTGTAGCACGCTCACGTGACGCACCGTGCAGCCACTTCCGGGCAAAATGTTATTCCGCCCAGAGCAAAGTAGTCCATGATAAAAGACATCGGCATAGCCGCAAGGCCACGAGATCAGAGACGAAAAAAAATTTGGTAGCTCTGCAAGACCCCTGTTTTACATCCGTATGGAGAGGATGACCATAACACTGCACAACTTCCGGCTGAAGAATACTTATGCACATTGAGTCGACTCGACTTTGCTCAGACTGGAAGACCGTCGAATTTCCTGAACTTCGAGTGACAATTCTTGCAAGAATTGTCACTTTCTGCGAAAAAGAGGTTGGTGCTGAAGGACTTATTATAGAAAAATGTTTAGTTTTGCAGTGTTTGGTCCTTTCTTCGTCATGCATCAGCTTAGCATTTGCTTGCATGTAGGCCTAGTGTGAGGTGCTAGCATGAGGGCTAGCGTGTTGCTAGCCTAGCCAGCGTGGGCCCAACAGCATCGACTAGTCAGTGCTAACTTGGCGTTCAGTGGTTTGCTTGTTTTTCTTTCAAAGGTGTTGTCATGAAAGTAATTAAAGGCCTGCTCTCTCTGTTGGAGCCAAGGTTAAAAGCTTTTAGTTAGGCCCTTTTCCAAACATTTTACTATTTAATTTCGAAAATGAAGTAAATTTTGATGCCAATATTTTATTACTTTTACTCAAGTAACATTTTGAATACAAACCTTTACTTGTAAGTGATTGTTTTATATTGTGATATTGATTCTTTGAGTGTGTGGCACATTATTACTTGCAGATCTTTTTCCTTTTGTCGTGGCCCAGAATGGAAGATGAATTAGTATCAATGGGAATTCATTTTGAGGTAATGGGGCCCAATTCCATGTGATTAGGCCAAAATACATGAATATCAATGAAATAAAAAGTGAATTAAGCATTTATGGCCCAATTAAAATACAGCTAAATGTATGTGGCACATGATTGCTTTCAGATCAGGTATTGGAGCTACTAAACATTTTGGGGAGTAAATGTTTACCATTGTGTAAATTGTTTAATACATCTTAAGTATTCTTACAATGACATTGGGCTATGATAGCATAAGGAATACATCAGATGCTAAGGTTATCTACTTAAATTAAAATACTGACTATCTTCTCAAAGTTCTCTAATAGATTTCAGCATTAAAGAATACAAAAAGCAATATTATTATTACATGATTGCATTGCCAGCAAAAATAAAATGAAAATGCAGGCACACATTTTGAAAATACCCTTTTAAAGCTCTAAGATGTAACTTGATATCACACTCCCTCCTCAGCTCTGCTCAGCCCTAGCCCATGATAAGAGAGTATGTTTTTGCAATACCTGATCCTTAAACTACAGAAGCTATTGATAAGCCACACAGTACATATGTGCTGGGTTGGTCAATCAAATTATAATATTCATCCTTATTCTTTTTCCTCCACTGCAGCACCATCGCACCTTCCTGCTTGCTGCTTCATTTAATATCTCTTCACTTACTCCCTTCTAGACTGTATATTTTGTTTAAAGGAGTAGTTCACCCCCCAAATGACTTTTTCTATTGATTACTCATGCCATGGAGACTTGGGTTCAATAATATTGTTTTGTTTTTGTTTTTTTTCACATTCTTAAGACAATCAAATGATTGTCTAAATATATCCCCATTGAGTCTGGATGATTTAAGTCCCCATCTGGAATCAATAAAGGTAAATTTACTATAAACAAATTTTCAGTGGTACATAAAGAAAATCGAATAAGTTATGCCACATTGCTCGTGATCTTCTGAAAAATATTTCAAATTAGGGTTCAATACAATCTTTTTTCCTTGTGTTTTCTCTCCAGCCAGATTGGATACATACAGATAAAATCAATGTCTCGCCTTGGTGGGAAGGACCTAAAGACCTGCACACGTAGGATCCTGAACAGGTATGAATAGAAATTGAATTTTACTAACGTGAAACTGTACACAAGACAATATAACGGTCAATGGTTTAAATATGCTAGGGTATTTTTGTTGTTTCTTATCATTAGTCTTTATAGTGAATTGCAAGAGTAAGCAGTATAAGATTTTTCTGTGTTTGCTATCCTTTTCAGAGTTTTCAGCCTTCTTGTCTGTTGTTCCTGGTAAAAGAATATATCTCTGCAAGTTATTGGTTATTTTAAGTCATATAACTGACACATTTATAGCATGAAGCAATAAAAAAATGAAGAAACCTTCTGGACAATACTAGATAATTTCTACAATTACGACTGTAAAGTCTGTTTTTTTTTTTTTTTGCTTGTTTGCAGAGTCTGTTCACATTGCCTTCCCACAGGCGACGGAGGAACAGGTCAGAGCAGCGATGGGAGAGCATTTGAAACAGACGCCAGCTCGATGTGGTGGGGGGGCTACAGGAGGGCAACGACATCACCCCGCTAATTGTTTACAACGCCTCACAAAGTAGTTAATATAAAAAAGGAGAGTTTCTATCACACAAAGATCACTTTATGACTTCATACTTTGTGTTCATTTTATTTTTTGTGCAGCGCGAGGTGTAGTTAATATAAAAGTTAAGTTAAAAGTTATATAAAACTATTTAATATTAAAAAGGAGAAAATAGTTTTGTATCGCAAAGTCTTTTTTCACTTTATTACTTTATACTTTTTAGTTAAGTTTATTTTGAATTGTTTGTATTTGTATTTTGAAAAGTTCCCTGTTTTACTGTTTTTATGGTCGATGGGTCTAAGATTAAAAAACAATTATGCCCACTCCATGATTGTAATGTTTTTTTTTCTGAATGAAAAATGTACTGTGATTGCAATTACATTTGACTGATGATTGACTGATAAAATATTAATAAGCATGACATTACAGTAAAAATGTGTTGTAAAAGGTCCAGAAAGAGAATCAACTTTGCCAAATTAGTTGGAACATCCTGGGAGTACATGTATCAAGGTAAGCATTGCAGGTAAAGTTTGGTGTCTTTGTAGAGAACCTGGGTCTACAGTACTTTTTTTGGCTATTTAAATGTTTCTTGTGAATATTTTCATAAATTGACAAATTTTCATAAATGTATTAGATGTTTATGAAAATATGCATTAATGATATTTTGTCAGTTCATTAAAATATTGACAAGAAACCATTGAGGTTTTTTTTTTTTTAGGTCTAATAGACGTCTAGTCTAAAAATGGTGTAACAGTGGTATAGAAATGAAAGTATCTGGGCTTATATTTGGTATAAGCATGAACGTCAGGTGAACGTCTAAAATGTAGACGTCTAAATTTAGACATCTATTGTACATGATTAAAACGTCTAAGATGTCTATATGTACATTGTTTAGACCTGTAATATACATCTAGTTTACATTTAGACGTCTAAAAAACTTTCATTTCTATACCCCTGGTAGACCAATTTTTGACTAGACGTCTAAGGAACATTTAGACGTATATTAGACGTATAATAGACCTAAAAATGCTTGGTGGGCAGTCACTTTGTGTGATTTTATAATTCAAATGGTGTCTTGTGCACAGTTGAAGTGATCACAAAGACTTAAAAAGTGACGAGTCAGACTTTTGATGAATCAAAACGTAACATTCTTCAGGTGTCCAGCTCTTGTTTTCACCCACTCACTGTTTTCTAAAAAATAAATTAATCCTGAAATATCCTGGATCACTTATTCTCCATGATATAAGAACAATCTTTGAAGGATCAAGCTTCAAATACTAGTCTACTACTAGTCTAGTAGTGCAGTGGTTCTCAAACTGTAGGTGGAGGCCCACAAGTGGGCCTTGGAGCTGTTTTCAGTGGATGGTGCATTAAAAAGGTAAAACTGTGGCAAAATTGTCTTCAGTGTATGGAGGCCCTAAGAGGACAAACATCCATCAGAGTATGTCAGAGTATACCCACTAGAATAAACCAGACTACACCACTGGATAGATAGATAGATGGATAGATAGGTGGATAGATCGATAGATGGATAGATGGATAGATGAATGAATAAATGAACAGAAAATGATGAATAAATGAAAAATGATTCATAGATGAGTGAATAAACAAAATGATTAATATAGATGATCCTGAACGACGAACCATGCTTATTCCAGGCACCCCGTTTCTGAATATTTAATTATTTTATTTAATTGATTATTTATCTACAGTTCTGTTTTTCATGTTCATGAAATGTTTTTTTAGGGTAGTTCAATCTTTGACTTCTTCTCTGCAGAGGGATGGAAAGAGGATAAACCTGAGGTTGATCCCTGCAACATAAAATATCCTACTTTCACAACAGAATCATGTTGTGCAAAGTGGTAATACCAACAAATTAGTTGACAAAGGGATATTCATAATTTTTTGATGACTTTATTTCTGCTAGCAGCAAAGTATCTATAAAGGCATATTATACTATGAATCCTTATTATTGTAAATATTTTAAGAATAAAAGTGGAGAAATTGCAGTGAATTTTAATTTCCCCCATTACAACTGCCCACTGACTGAAAGAAAGATCAGTACATTGAAGACCAGGAAAAACAACCATTTGAAGTTACAGTCACACAAACTAAGACAATAACTGTTTCATTTTAAATGGTTGTACAACAGGGAACCTCAAACAATGCAAAACAGCACAAACAGCTAAAATATAACATTAAAATTAATATTAATGAAATTCAGAACATCTACATCTTAAAGCACAGTGATGACACACTTGCCTTGAATCAGATGAAAGCTGAAGTTGGACTTCTGTTCCAGACAGACCAGGTCCTGGCTCTGATGTGATGGCGGTCTCCCCTGACGATAGGATTATCATCATCACTAAGTTCAGCAGATACACACCACCGGCCATTAACACACAACGTAGTTTGCGAATGATTCGTGCAAAAGAACAACTGTTTTAAGTGAACGTACTGAACCGAATCACTTCCTCAAATGATTAATTCGTTTCCCAGTTCAGTTGAGCTGCCAGCAGCACAGCTGCAGAACCCAGCGGGCACCGTGACATCAATTTGATGTTGAAGATTGGTCAAGATTTTGGCTACCATTATAAATAGCCTACAAAAGCTTTGACCTCCTCATGGTTGTAAAAAGATCCAGCCAGAGGATCGATCTCACATCCAATTACTGCATTATACATTGTTAATCAATATATTTGACATCAAAACAACGTTGCTGCACAAAACTTGACATCAAATTGACGCTGACTTGATGTCTGAAAACCAGGCTTTGAATCGATGTCACATTGATGTCCCAATAAAATTGCTCAAGTTGAAGCATTTTGCAATGGATGTGATTTTTTTGTTATTGCATTAGGGATGATAACAAACAGATGACTTGGCAAGCTTAACCAGTGACAAGTGTCTATCATATTCATGCTAAATAATGCCCATTGTGTTTTCGCACCTGTATGACTTTTACACCGAGTACGCAATATCAGAAAGGATTAATGTCAAGACGGACTGAAAATATATATATTTAAAGGCAGAAAAGCTACTGACAAACATAGCATAGGACAGTAATTGGATGAACTGCTTAAGTAATATGAATATCTAAGCAACCTGTTACACGTGTTTTATATTTTAAAGCGCCTAAACGATGTCCTAAACACAAAACTTACCGTGAGGACGATGTTACACTACAGACATTAACACTGCGGGGATAAACAAGACGACCTACTCCAAACTGCAGGAGGTTGGAGGTTAGAAAGTAACAGGATGACATACCCCATATTCCAGGGGCGGTCCATTAGAGAGCGGGAATGAATACAAACATTAAAAATTGAAAAATAAAACATAAAAAATAAAAATGCTGAAAATAGGGGAGGCATTGTTGTCATTTTTTTGTTCAATTGATTTTACAGTGGAAAACATGATAAAAATAATTTAGTAACAGTTGCTTTACTAAAAGACTGTTTGAAATACAGTCTGAAATACATGAAAAACTCCCCAGCCACAACCAATAAAGGGCATTATCTATTTAATATAAGCTATTAATGTCGGGATTCGACGATTCTGTTATTTTGTATTATGTTCCCCTCTTAGACCTCCTGGTGTTCCCTGTTTTTGATCCTGGTTAAGTTGTGTGTACTGTTTCTCTTGTCTCTCTTGTTTCCTGTTTTATTTTGAAATCCCTTTGTTCCTCGTGGTGTTTTCCTGCCCTCCCTTCTGTGCCTCCCTGATGATGATTCCCTCCACCTGTGTCATTGTTTCACCTGTGGTTGATTGTTTCCCCAGTGTATTTAGTCTCTGCTTTCCCTGTTCTCTTTGTTGGGTCATTCGTCTTCCTCCTCACCATGTCTCCTGTGCTCCCTCGTGTTTCTCTAGAGTTTTTCAGGTAGTTTCTGTTTTTGGGCTTGGCTTTTTGTTGAACTGTTTGGAGCTTCGGTTTTTGGACTTGTTTTTCTGGACTTTGATCCCTTTTAGTTAAAATAAAGCCTTTTTGGTTATTTTCTGCAATTGGGTCCTGCATCTTTGTTTTTTGTTAGTTTCTTTTGGGTTAATTCCCTGACATTTAAATTAGCCTTTATCTTAGCCTTATTCTAATAACAATAATGAACTTTATTTAACCAGAAAACCTCATAGTCCTGCGAGCTAAAATTAAGAGTAGCATAAACAGAAGTTAAGGGTCTAGTTACTTATCCTTGAATTTTATTGCCCCATCTTCATTTACTTGTAGTCCAGCCTGTGTCATTTTCATAAACAGTTCCTCCATGAACAAGCAGGAGATAAAGCTTGATAAAGCAGGAAAACAAGCTTCCATTTGAAGCAAAAATATGTTCTAACTGTAAGAGAAAAAATGTTTCCTGCTATGAAACCAGAGAGGGTCGTGTGTGGGGATGAGACCTGTACAATGACCACTGCTGGTCATATGAAGTAATTACATCCTTTAAAAAATATAGAATACTAAAATACTAGACTTTGAATGCCAAGAATTCAAAGTATCTGAAATATTCCTGTTGTAAGAAGGATGATAAAATCTCCTCCCCCACAGAGCAAGTATTAAATATATTTAGGCTATTAGTTGTATTTTTTTATTGCAGTTAACCCTTATGTTGACATCACAATCTTGTTAGCACACACTGGATTGGGGTACACCCCATGCTTATCAAAGGTAAACTTCTGTACCTTTTGCTGTTTTGTACAATTGTATCCGTCTGCAGGCCGCAAGACAGAACATGTCGCTGCCTACAAGAACTCCCATCAAAAAATAATACCACAGTTTAAGAGTACGCTACATACGCATGGTTTTAAGTGCATTAACTTTTCAGAAATATAAAGTTTCTCTGGACCTAACCAACTCACGTCACGTATTCCTTCGCGCAGCGCCGCTGCGAGCTGCTGAATTGTCACAAGGCAGAGGGATGGGTTTATTAATTGCGTGTTTTTATACTTTGTGTTTAAATTCAGGTGTTTATTTCATTTACTTGCAGTGATGCGCAGCGCCCCCTGGGTTTTACCTGTTTTTGATGGTGATGTTAGTGCATGTTTTTAACCACTCTGCCTTGCCAAAATCTGACAGTACACACCTGGAGCACCTGTGAGGTGCAGCAGGGAGCCGCTGAAGCGGCCAATCAGAGGCTGTCAGGAGGACTCAGGACGGCCAGAAAAGGAGGCTGAATGCGGACACATGGAGACAGACGACCGAGGAGAGAAGAACACGACAGAGGAGGAAGGGGACACGACCGAGGAGGAAGAAACATGACTGAGGAGGAAGTGACGGTGCGGAGCTGACGGGAGCCGACGGCAGGCTTCGAACATGGAAAATCCAGAGTGCCCCCTGGATTTTCTGCCTGATATCCTTCACCTTTTAGCCTTTTTCGCCCTTTTAAAAGACTCTTGCTTTTAGGTTTTATGGACGTTTTAGAATTATTTTATCACCTTTTAATTGATTTTGACTGCTTGTGTTTTACATGAAAATGTTAAATTAAACTGCTGGGTTCCACCATATCATGTGTCTCTGTGGTCACTGATTTTATGTTGTCCTCACCTGATCAATAAAAGAACTGGGAGTTTTACTCTATTGGGTAACCTCACAGAATCACTCCGCCTCCATCTCAGCTGATGTAAACATAACAAAGTAGTGGCTTCAAACGCCTGTTGTAGCCTCATGCAACTTTTATCAAGTGTTGTAATTCTTTTTGTTCTCTCACTCTTCCTCACACTCTTAGCTCTGTGAGGAAGAGACAGCATAGGGAATTAAAAACGAGTGATTATGACAGCGCCGATGAAGTTCCATTTACTTTGGAGCCAAGAGGATATCTGTATGAACCTTGGATGTCTGTATGACAGGAGATGAGCTGCCGCAGATGGAGACCGAACAGGCCTTACCCCGAGTGCTACTGATGCCAACTTCAGGATGTTTCTGAGTCAGAGGATACTGGAGACTCTCATACCGTCTGTATCGCTCATCATACAGATTTTCCTGCTCTTCTGAACCCCAGAGTTTTGCGGACATTCTTCAATTTCCTGAAGATAAACTGAAAAAAACGTCCCAAACCTGAAAGACCTAATGATAGTTTATCCTCAAAGTAAGTAATAATGATCTTTTAGAGACAAACAAGCTGAAAATACACTCTGTTCTTGGTACGATACTTCCCTGTTTGCAGCTAGTTCTGCGTAACAGACTCTTACAGACTGTGGCTTACTGAGGGAGAGCAGAAAATGTTCTACTGCATCTAATGTACTTAGTGGACATATGGAGCTCATACAACCCCACTTCAAAACTACTGAACTACCCCTTTAATGGAAAATCACATAGACCCACTCGAGATGTGGAAAGTTTTAGTGGTGAACAATGGCAGATCGTGTCCAGACTGTAAGTGTAAGCATATTTCATGTAATAAATGTAAAACAGTTGCTGCACTTAGTTGTATTATTACCTAACCTTACGCTAACCCAAGTTGATTTAAAGACATAATAAACAATAAATAATACGTGTGCCCGTGCCTGTGATACCCCTCTTGTTTTGTACCTTTTAGATTAAACAAAGGTCCACCTCTATCCACATTTCTGTACCTTACGGGGTACAATTATGATCTATGTACCTTAAGGTACAAAAGTGATACCTCTGTTTTTTGTTTGTATGAGCTGTGGCCACTCTGTCTCACACTTTATAATGCCGGGTACTTCTGCGGCACCACAGCTGCGTTAACAACCCCTCGCTGTTCATGGTGGCTGCTCTGATGGTCACAATTGTCCTGTTCTTGAGTAGTTTCAGAGCTTCCACAGTCGCCAAATATCCACTTCTATGGTCTCCAACTTGCAGTGATGCGCAGCGCCCCCTGCGGGGGACACCCCCGTGCGGATGCCACACAGAGGACTCCACATCAACCCGACGCAGGAGTGTTGTCTGGATATGGAGCTAAATCCAGGCCAAAAGTATTGTAATTTGAAAAAAAGAAAAGATTGAAATAATAAATTTTGAAACTGAAAATTTATGGTTTGTTCTTGAATTTGTTAAAAAATAAAAAAACATATTATTGAATTAAAAATAAGTGTAAGATAACTTTTTTCAGTTTAAATGTATTTTTAATTCAGCTCTGTAATTATTTTGATCAAATAATTTATTTTCATTTTTTACTCTGAAATATATTTTAAGATGTGATGTGTCATTTTTTTCAGTTAGAATTAATATTTTCAGGTCCAAATCTTAACTTTTTGGTTTCAGATATCTTCTTTTCACCTTCAGATCTTTTTTTCACTTTCAGATCCTATTTTTTCAGGGACTGGGAGTGACAGCCTAGCAAAGCATCCTCAAATGATGTTGCCTTCAGGAAACGTGGGCACTTATGACTCAACACTTTCTCTACACTTTATTTTCTTGATAGCAGTACATAAAGTGATGCTCAGGACAAAGATACCTTTTAGAAGTAATTCTAGACAATTCTTGGTCATTTTTGATAAGTAAAAACTGGAAAATATGCCAGATTGTTGTGTTTAACAACCTAAAGAAACGATGTGTCCCAAATCCACACAAGACCATGAACGCAGCGCAGCATCGTTAATACAATGGCGTCCTCCTCATCGAGGCAACCTGCAGGTGCAGGCAAACATGTAAGAAATGCTCTCTACGGATATGCTGCAGTGGAAATTAGGCTAAATAGCAAAAAATACTGTGTAACTTTTGAGACGCAGGGTCATCCAGAAAGATGTTTTTATGTGTATATGCAATAGGTAGGCATTAGGTTAGCATGAGCTACGGCAATGCTTGCTGCTGCTCATCTTGTAGTCCTTAAGCTATAACTTCGGTCTTCCGTTGTCTTTGTCAACATTTGTGTTTTTGCCAGAATGTCGACTGTAATTCAACAGTGGACAAAGCCTCATCAATGTGCTTACACAGAATCTCAATCAGAACCTCAGTCAGGGACAGCAGGAGCCAAGGACAAGGCAGCAACAGGGACCAGCCTCTGTACATCAGGAGATGGCCAGGTTATCCTTTGTGTGTGTGTGTGTCTGTGTACATTTTGAGAACCTTATGTTCATATATAAATTTCTGATCATGTGTCAAATTAATATCTGATTGTGTTTTAAGTCATACAGAGCTTTCCCAGGGTTTTTCACAAGGAGAAGTTGTCTTGGAAAGCGACGGACACAGCATCTACCAAATCCTGGAAGCGTTTTAGTTTCTATGCATTCCTGCTAAACATAAATTCAGAGACAACCCCAACCTCATCTGAAGAGTTTGAACTTGCCCAGGCTGGTCTTGGCAAAAGACATGTCACTATATATATATATATATATATGTATATATATATATATATATATATATATATATGTATGTATACTCGGCATCAATGAAAACTTTAAACCTTCTTATTTTGTCATATTTATTTCAGTTTTTATTGTACCATCACAAGTTTGCTTTAAATTATAGATAACGTAATATCACACATGAAACAAAATAAAGTTATGCAATTAATGCATGATTATAAGCAGTAAATTGCTCGAGAAAGATAAGTGATAAAAAATGAAAGTCTCAAAAGTCAATATCTGGTATGGCCACCATTTGCCTGGACACATGCAGTACAATGTCTTTTCATGGATCGCACCAGTCTTCGAATGTTGTCCTGTGGGATGTTTTGCCACTCTTCCTGCAAAGCTGGCCAGGGTAGTACCTCGAAGTTATTCTGCTGCAGGTAGGTTGTAGTGACATGGACAGTGTGGGGACGTGCATTGTCCTGCTGCAGGATCCGGATTTCAGGGTGATCATTGTTGAAGGGTAGGTAAGTTGTCTCCAACACCTCGTCGATGTAGCGTCTGGCCGTCAAAGTACCATCGATGATCACCAGCGATGTTCTGTGGCTAGCAGGGATCCCGGCCCACACCATAACACTGGCTCTGCCCCATCTATCATGCTGGCGTATACAACATTCAGCGTACCTCTTACCAGATTGGCGCCACACTCGCTCACGTCCATCCTTTCTGTAGAGGCAAAAACGGGACTCATTAGTGAAGAGAACTTCACTCCATCATGTTTGGGTCCAGTTAGAATGACACTGGGCCCACTGGCATCGATTTTGGCGACAATCTGGCATCAGGACAGTACTGACCACAGGTCTTCTGGATCGTAGCTCGTGTGCATGCAGTCGTCAGCGGACCATACTTGCACTAATTTGTGGCTGGTTCCTGCCAGGTGTTTCTTCTGCAGTTTGTGCAGCTGTGCGGAATTGGTCATGGAGGTGCTGCATCACAATGTGACGATCGTCGTTAGCTGTCGTCACTCTTTCTCGTCCAGGACGTAGACGATCACTCACAGAGTCAGTTTCTTGGTACCGTCTCAAGTTGACGATTGTGGGTGCAGAACAACCCAATCTTCATGCCACGTCATGAACTGACAGACCTCCCTCCAGCAGACCCAGGGCATGGTGATGTTGGTTCTCAGATAACCGTGGTATGGCTTCTTTGTACTGGTATGCATGCTCTTCACTTTTGTCGGCCTTTCATTGGAAAACAGCCTGAGCACAAAAATTTTGGGATTGGCACTGACCATAGTATAAAAATCATCTTATTTCTATTTTCAGCCAATCACGTGCCACGATTATAATGTGTGGTGAAAATGGTCACAAACAAATGACCATGAGTTTGTCTCGAGTCCTTGTAATAAACTCATACTGGTGTAATTGCTCAAGCACTGGCACCTACAAAACCGTTGCTCATTACAAAGTGTAAAGTTTTCATTGATGCCGAGTATATATATATATATATATATATATATATATATATATATATATATATATACACATATATATATATATATATATATATATATATATAGTGCCCAGCATAAATGAGTACACCCCCTTTAATAGTAATGTATTAATCCATATCTAAATGAACAAAAGAACAATTTCGAAAGTTTTGACAAAGCTGAGTTTCACATAACATTTTTTTTTACCATAACATGAAAATAAGGTTAATATTATAACTAAAATTTAGCTTTGCTCCCACAACTGATTGGAGTGTACTCATTTTTGCATCCTGGCTTTAAACTGAGAAAAATACTTTTTTATGTGCAACTTAAACAATCTTGTTTGCAATCATTGGCCCACATTTGGGGGAGTATTTTGTGGTCCATTTTGAAGCTCCACTGAATTTTTTTTGATTTCCATGAACTTGACATCGTCTCTTGACATCTCCTCTTTGTCATCCGATGAATGCTCATTAAAATCATGATTGTATTGATTATTCAGCAGAACCTCCAGCCTTTCTACGGAGATCCTGTTGACTGTAGCAGTGGGGTGGTTACTTTCACACCGCTGGTCACTGCATCCTTGAAGAGGGCCATTAATAACCCACCCCAATAGGGTCTTAATGGCATACGGTCCATTCCCATGACTGTTGATTACTTCCCAAGGTTCAAGCATTTTGGAGGCATTGGTACCTATGAACAACTCCACATTAGCTTGGATGCAAGGGATTATAACACCATCCAAATATGGCCGTTTAGCCAATTCCTCCTCTGTAATAATGTTGTCTGTGTTTACAGGCATCCTCTTCTGGGTATAGACCTCTGGTAAGCCATAGAAAGGGATTCCAGTGAGACTTGAAATCTCCAATCCTGTCAACCTGTGGCTGGAAACAGATGCTCTTGGGCCCATGGTTTGAAGGCTGATTTGAGTTTTCCTCCCATTCATATTAAGCCTTCTCATTAAGTTTTCGGTACAAAAGGTGGCAGTACTTCCTTGGTCCAAAACAGCGTACGTTTGTATGATTTTGTTTCCTTTGCTAGATTTCACCTGAACTGGAAGGATGGACAAGATTCCATCGCCATTCCCAGCCCCTGTATGATGATCTGTTTGCAGAGAGACCAGTGCACTGCTTACAAATGGTTCCTTGGGTTGTTTAGATTCTGTGCTGCTTGCGCTTAATCTTTGTTTGATGTGAAGAATGTTGGGATGATTTTGTCTGCACACTTTACAAGTCAAGCGCTTGTCACAATCTTTGCTTATGTGCCCAATGCTAAGGCAACCAAAGCATACTCCTTTCTCCTTTAGAAAGTTTATTTTGTCCCTATGCGATTTCTCCTCAAACTGTGGACACTGCTCCAGTGAGTGGCCTTTAGAGCAGCACATACATATTCCACTTGTCTTTGCAGATGAATTGGTAGGCAGTTGAATCTGGTAAGACTTCTGGGTTTTGCTGGATTCAGGCATTTTAATGGTCGAGACAGTGGTTGCAAAACTGTCTCCTTTGAACCGTGGCTTTGACTGCAATTTCATCCTGATTACATTCTTGTTTGTCGTTGTGGGTTGTGTATTCTGAATATCTCCAAATATCGGGTCAGATACAATTTTCACTTGATGCTCTATGAATGTGACAATGTCAATGAAGTGTGCTCTGCAGTTGGCTCTTTCCATTATTTCACATGCAGAAACTCTCCATCTCTCACGTAGCTTATATGGAAGCTTTAAAATCACTGCTCTCATATTAGATGACATATCCAGTTCTCTCATGTATTGCACATCCTCCATTGCATTACAACATTCACGAAGAAATAGTGCATATGCTTGAAGAGATTTGACATCCTCCGGTTTTACCGCTGGCCAGTTGAGGACTGTCTCCATATATGCTGCTGTGATTTTGTGTTCATTTCCAAAATGTTCCTCTAGCAAATGCTTAGCCATAATGTAGCCTCTGTCAGGAGCCATATGCTGACAGCTACACACTAAATCTTTGGGTTGGCCTCTTGTATAATTATCCATAAACTACAAACAATCTCCTTTGTTGTCAGCATTCCTCTCCACACAATGTTCGAAGGCTCTGATAAATGTTCTACACTGCAATGGATCCCCATCAAATGATGGAATTTCCCATGGTGGTAGTAAATGAGCAGTTTGTTGTTGAATTAGCAATGTTGAAATTTCATTTTGTCTTTGCAGTAAGTTGCAAAGAGTTGATGTTTCTTCATTCATCTGAAGGGGTTTTTGAAATTGATTGACATTTGGAGTGGTTAGTTGCACATGAGCACCCAAGAGAGGTTTGTCTATTGTACTTTCATGCTTTGTTGTTTCCTTTAGTTGAACATCCCGACTGGTGGTTTGTTGTTGCATAAATGGTTGCTGTGAGTTCACAGGGATAGACATATATTCCTTTGCCTGTGGGTTGAGAACAGTAGATGTTTCCTTCAACCTTGCTCCTATTATGTGGGTGTTGAACGTGGTGGACATGTTCTTTAATTTTTCAGCCTTTTCAAAATATGATTCCATTCCATTTGAGTGTTTTTGAGAGAGCTTGGTGACTGAAGGCTGATAATACGGCCAATTTAGCAGCAGAAATGGCCATTTCTGTATCGAGATCCAGTCTTTCCTTTCTCCTCCTCAACTCCTCTGTTTGTTCCTCCAGAGCGTGTTTCTCCTTTAATGCCGCAGCGCAAGCTTCAAGTGCAGCTCTCTCTGCTTCGGCCTGGATGCGTGCTGATGCCGTAGAGGATTTGCTGCTTCTTGAGCTGGTACGACTTTTTTGGCTTGACATTTTACTTGAAATGTTTGTTTCAACATTGGAAATACTGTCATTAGGATTCACTTCACTTTCGGCACAATTTTCATTATTAACATCTGTATTTTCAAGCCACCTGTTCACAGCATCAGTAAATTCATTTACACTCAGCAATTCTGCTTTGAACCATACCTCATGTTTCTCTTTTTCAGCAGGGGGTAAGTATTTTAACAGAGATTCATGTCTTTCGTTTGCTTCGTTACATAGAGTTTTGTATTTGTTAAAAGAGCACCGCACCTCTGTTTCATATTCTCTTTCACGCATCAACTCTGCAATTGCTGTTTTTAAATTTGATGCTTTGTTCAGCTTAGATTTTGTTAATTTTTGCAGCGTTTCTATTTTTTCCAATAATGCCTTTTGTGTCAATTTAATAGGACTTTTAGCAACAGGTTGTGTTTCAACACTGACAGCGCCTCCAATAGGCCACAGCATACCCATCAACATTCATACCCTCATTCTGTATTTTTGTATCAAAATCCATTATCAGCACAATCAGAAACACTTATTTTACCCAATACCTTTTACAGATAACTACAGATCACAGTTCACTTAAATACCCGCTTGAACCAATGCATTGGATTTTAGTCATTACGTGTGCACACGATGTTTAAATGGCCATACTCGTTGGTAGCACTACACATACCTCTGGTTCATTCGTGTCCTGGCCAGTCAAGGGTATCCTGATGTGTCCGTAGTCCCGGCTCTATTCCAAGCGCTCCACTCTGGAACAAAGAAATCCAGCTCCGGTCCGATTAGTAAGCTGCTCCCATGAGCTGCAACCCCCAGTTCAACTCGTCCTGGTTCCTCATTGACTCATCGATCTACTTTGATCCACAGGAATCCAGCGAAGACATCCAATTAGTCAGCTGTTCCCATGAACGGCGATTCACTGGCTCAGTTCGTAAAGGAAGTTTTTTGACCTAAATGTAGAATCTTTCAAAGATAGATTCCTACATTTGACTTGTGCGATGTGAATGGGAAGAACTTGTTCTGACGCGTGTTCTGGGTAACAATAAATCATAACTGTCCATAAGGTGTCTTTGAGTACAATGACCCATTTATTTTATCCAAGATCGTCATCGGTGCGTTTCCAATAAACATCCATTTAACAACTTTATCAAACACAAAGAAATTCGAAAAACACGTTGTCACACTGACACGGTCAAAAAACTGTGTGTCCTCCCCTCCACATGCCAGCTCATTACCTGGAGCTTCTCTAAATGACTTTCTTCCGGTGCTAAGCACCCACCCACTGGTCAAACACAAAACAGCATGAACACAGGTATAATCAACAATCTCTTAAAGAAGCAAAATAGAAAATAAAGAACATGAAACGAACAGAAACTATATTATGGCTCCAACAATATATATACATTGTCATGAACTCTGAACCAGGCAAAATGTTGGACACAAATGCACGACTCAAGAGACCAGTGTTTATCAGGCAAAAGATGGGTTTAATTACAAACCACAAAAAGGCAAAGGTTAGGCTTCTAGTCCGAGATCCGAAGAGGCAAGGAGATGTGTCAGAAAACAGGCAATGGTCAAGATAGCTGGCGACAGAACTAAAGATCAGCTGGAACGTGATCATGTGGCAATCAACGAACTAACACTGAGGTGAGGGTGAGCGTGAGACTAAATACTGAGACTAATGAGTGACCAGGAACACATGAGGAAGAGAGCCGCGCGGGAGTGAGCAGGTGAGTGGAGACAGGTGTGGGAAGCAGAAGGGAGGCGCGCAGAGGGAGACAGGAGAGGGGCGAGGCAGGACGGGAGGTGCACCTAAACAGAGAAACAGAGATTAATGCATGCAAAGAGAACACAGGACAAGAAATGTGCAAAGAAATAAAAAAACAGACCATCAGACGCAGACTGTGACAGTGACCCCCCCTCAAGGGCCAACACCCGACGGCCCAGGAGTGTCAGGATGAGAGGCATGGAACTCCTGAATCAGAAAGGGGTCCAGGATAAATCAAGAGGGAACCCAAGACCTCTCCTCAGGACCGTATCCCTCCCAGTCCACGAGGTACTGAAGACCACGCCCACGCCGCCGGACAGCCAGGAGCTTACGAACAGTGAAGGCTGGACTGCCCTCGACAACCCGGGCGGGTGGTGGGGGACTGGCCGGAGGGACCAGAGCGCTTTCGTTGCAGGGCTTAACTTGTCTGACTTGGAAGGCCGGATGGATCCACATAGACCTGGGTAATCTCAATCTTACAGTTAGCGGGTTGACAATCTTGGAAATGGGAAAAGGACCCACGAACCTGGGGGCGAGCTTGCGGCACTGGACCCGCAGAGGCAAATGCCGAGTAGATAACCAGACTTTTTGACCATCTCTGTATTCAGGTGCAGGCGTCCTCTTACGATCTGCTGCAGTTTTGTGAATCTTAGACTGTCGGACCAGAATCTGCCGGGCTCGCTCCCAGGTTCTCCTACACCTTCGGATCAAGGCCAGAGCTGATGGTACAGAGGAGTCAGGATCTAGAGAAGGGAACAAAAATGGCTGATAACCATGTACAACATGAAATGGAGAAAATCCAGTAGCAGAGGTAGGAAGAGAATTGTGTGCATATTCTAACCAGACCAATTTCTGAGACCAAGAAGCAGGTTCACAAGAAGCTAGACAGCGTAAACCGGTCTCAAACTCCTGATTAAGATGTTCAGCCTGTCCATTAGATTCCGGGTGATAACCAGAAGACAGGCTAACACTAGCACCCAAGAGTGTACAGAACTCTTTCCAAAATTTGGAGATGAACTGAGGTCCACGATCAGAGACGACATCAGTAGGGAAACCATGAATCCTGAATACATTAATTTAAAGAACCTCCGCCATTTCCTTGGCCGAGGGCAAACCTTTCAAGGAAATAAAGCGAACCATCTTGGAAAAACGATCAACTACAGTAAGAACAGTGGTATTACCTTCAGAGGTGGGAAGACCAGTGACAAAATCCAGACAAATGTGAGACCATGGTCTCCGAGGAATGGGCAATGGCTTGAGCTCACCAAAGGGTCTGCGATTAGAAGTTTTACAAGTGGCACATGTGACACAAGCTTTGATATACTCAGTGACATCTTCCCTGATATTATCCCACCAAAATCTTTGAGCTATAACATACATGGTCTTAAAGATACCAGGATGACAAGATGTTTTAAGAGTGTGGGCCCAATGGATAACCTGTCCCCGCAGTTCA
The DNA here is from genome assembly GCA_037902135.1 of Cetoscarus ocellatus. Classification (NCBI taxonomy): domain Eukaryota; kingdom Metazoa; phylum Chordata; class Actinopteri; order Labriformes; family Labridae; genus Cetoscarus; species Cetoscarus ocellatus. Next base: position 258,599 of record JBAMNC010002039.1, on the reverse strand, counting down.
GGTACCACAAATAATCTCTCCCTGGGGCAATCGGAAGGGATTATCATGTCTTTAAGGGCCGATTTTACTTTCTCCTCGATATCCCATGACAAAGCTGATAAGAAGCAAGATTTAGGCAGAATAGTCACTGGATCCTGATTAACCTTAGCAGAACTAAAAATGCGAGACAGGGAATCTGGTTTTACGTTCTTAGAACCTGGCCTGTAAGACAAAGTGAAATTGAATCTATCAAAAAAAACAGACCACCTTGCTTGCCTGGCATTCAATCTTTTGGCAGATTTTAGATACTCAAGGTTTTTATGATCAGTCCAAACAATGAACTGAAGGGAGGCTCCCTCCAACCAATGTCTCCACTCCTGTAAGGCCAATTTCACAGCCAGCAGTTCTCTATCCCCCACATCGTAGTTACATTCTGACTTAGACAATTTCTTAGACATGAAGGCACAAGGGTGTAATTTACCATCTTGAGGACTGATATGTGACAAGATAGCTCCCACCCCCACCTCAGAGGCATCCACCTCAACAACGAACTGCTGGCTGGGATCTGGCAGAGTAAGGACAGGAGCTGAAGTGAAGCGTTCCTTGAGGCCCTGGAATGCCAATTGACACTCCTGGCTCCAGACAAAGGATCTGTGGGGGGAAGAAAGCGCATTTAAAGGCGAAGCAAGGGTACTGAAATTTCTGATGAATTTACGGTAAAGGTTTGCAAAGCCTAAAAAACGTTGCAAGTCTCTACGAGACTTGGGAATGGGCCAATTGGAGACAGCAGACATCTTGTCAGGGTCCATCCTTACCTCTCCCTCAGCCAGCACAAAACCCAGAAAAGAAACTGAGGGCTTGTGAAACTCACACTTTTCAGCCTTTACAAACAGCTGATGTTGAGCAACCTCTCGAGCACCACACTAACATGTTGCCTGGGAGAATCTTCATTGGGAGAGAAAATAAGGATGTCATCAAGATAAACAAAAACGGTTATATTTAAGAAATCTCTCAGAACGTCATTAACCAGATTTTGAAAAACTGCAGGCGCATTGGTGAGACCAAATGGCATTACCAAATACTCGAAATGACCAGTGGGGGTATTGAAAGCCGTCTTCCACTCATCCCCCTCCTGAATTCTGACCAGGTGGTAAGCGTTTTTCAAATCCAATTTGGTGAAAATTTTGGCTCCATCCAGTAACTCAAAGGCTGTGGAGATGAGTGGAAGAGGATATCGACTTTTGACAGTGATGTTGTTCAAACCTCTGAAGTCGATACAAGGACGCAAGGTTTTGTCTTTCTTTTCAACAAAGAAAAAACCAGCCCCAGCAGGGGAGGTAGATGGTCTGATTAAGCCCACCTCTAGAGACTCCTGAATGTACTTGTCCATGGCAATGCGTTCAGGTGCAGTCAGAGAATACAGTTTTCCACGAGGAGGAGTCATGCCAGGAAGTAACTCAATGGCACAGTCGGTGTCTCTGTGAGGAGGAGGAGAGGTGGCTGTTCTCTTACTGAAAACCTCTGCTAAGTCTTGATACCAGATGGGAACATTGACTAGATCAGGATTAGAGTTATTATCAGCAATTACTGGTTGAGTCAAACAGGCTAACTGACACCTCTCTCCCCATCTTATCACTCGCCCAGTGGTCCAGTCAATCTGAGGATTATGTTGTTTTAACCAAGGGTGACCCAGAATAAGACCGTGAGGCATTTCCCGAAAAACATGAAAACTGATGTCTTCAGAGTGCGAGTCCGAAAATTTAACCTGAATGGATTGTGTCTGATGCGATATACGACTCAGAAGGGTGCCGTCTACGGCCTTCACCTCCAGAGGGCGTGACAATCTGAACTGTTGAAGGGACAATTTCCTAGCAAGAGAAAGGTTAATTAAATTAGCCTCAGAACCAGAATCTATATCTATAGACACAGGTACAGTGATGCATTTAGGGCCAGATATTAACTCAATTACAGGCTTAACGTTACAATTTGAGTTCAAAATTATATTTTGACTCACCTTCACTTGATTCTTTGATGGATAAACTGATGCCCTAATATGGCAAATACTCACAGTATGTCCCAAATGTCCACAATAAAAACATCGTCCATCTTTAAGCCGGCAAGTCCACTCCTCCAGAGAAAGAGGTGTGTGACCCAGTTGCATGGGTTCCTCATAGCTAGGTCCGGGAGGAGTTATCGAGGCAGGCGGTGGACAAGTTAAGGCAGGAAGATCGGTGTTGTTTCCTCTCCAGTCACGGTGGTGTGGTGAGCGAAGACTAGGGCGACCTCTTTCCTTCTCTCGATCCACTAGTCGTTGATCAATCTTGATGGATAAAGCTATAAGAGATTCCAGATCGTCCGGAAGATCAACAGAGATCAAGGCGTTCTTGATGGGGTCTGATAGAGCTTGAAAAGAGGCGTCTGTGAGAGGATTCCAGAGGATTGCGGGATTCCAGTCACTATCCGCAGCGAGAGTGCGAAACTCAATGGCAAAGTCTGATACCTGGCACCTTCCCTGTCTTAACTTAAAGAGTGCATGAGAGGCTTCTCTTCCAGGTGAGTTCAGTTGAAATATCTGTTTGATTGCATGAGTATATGCTGACAAGGATGAACAGATAGATGTATCCTTGTTCCACTCAGCGGTAGCCCAGGCTGCTGCCCGACCCGTCAGATGAGAGATAATGTAAGCCACCTTGGTACCATCAGAAGGAAACGCTGCGGTGTGCAGCTCAAAATGAAGACCACATTGCATGAGAAAAGGTCTTACGTCACCCAAATCCCCGGAAAAACGTTCCGGCCTTGAAAGCTGTAGCCCAGGAACTGGAGAAAGCGGAGCAGGGGGAGGCTCGATGTCTGCACCGGACTGTCTGTCAGGGGCGGGTTCAGGCTTTATGGAGACCGCTGTGTCCTTTTGTAATAATTGAGCGATGGTGCCCAACTGAGATGTCAGACTGTGGATCATGGAGTCTTGGCGCTCTGTGCCTTCACGTAGGTAAGCCTGGAGAGACGATAATTGCTCCTCCTGTTGAGCAATTCGTTGTCCCTGTGCACAAAGCGCATTACGCACCACTTGGAGTCGGCAGCGTCCATGCTGGTTAGTTCGTTCTGTCATGAACTCTGAACCAGGCAAAATGTTGGACACAAATGCACGACTCAAGAGACCAGTGTTTATCAGGCAAAAGATGGGTTTAATGACAAACCACAAAAAGGCAAAGGTTAGGCTTCTAGTCCGAGATCCGAAGAGGCAAGGAGATGGGTCAGAAAACAGGCAATGGTCAAGATAGCTGGCGACAGAACTAAAGATCGGCCGGAACGTGATCATGTGGCAATCAACGAACTAACACTGAGATGAGGGTGAGCGTGAGACTAAATACTGAGACTAATGAGTGACCAGGAACACGTGTGAGGAAGAGAGCCGCGCGGGAGTGAGCAGGTGAGTGGAGACAGGTGTGGGAACCAGAAGGGAGGCGCGCAGAGGGAGACAGGAGAGGGGCGGGGCAGGACGGGAGGTGCACCTAAACAGAGAAACAGAGATTAATGCATGCAACGAGAACACAGGACAAGAAATGTGCAAAGAAATTAAAAAAACAGACCATCAGACGCAGACTGTGACATATATATATGGATAGGTAGATAGATGGATGTGTGTGTGTGTAAAGAAAAATGAAAATGCAAGACACGTCTATAGTTTTATGTATCAACTAGCTGTTGTTTATCTTTGTCTGTTTTGACACGTCAAAAAAACATACCTATGAAGATAAAATTGCTTTGCATCTTCAGGTGGCCAGGGCAAAAGGAAACTGATTATGATTCCCCCTGATTCTAATGGTTACCCTGGGACCCAAATCCGCAGTGTTACAGGCTCAGGAAAAATTACCCTGTATATTGTGCCTTTGCAACACGAGTTTGACCTGACTCCATTACCACCAGATGCCATTGAATTTCGAGGCATGCCAAAAGCACAATACCAAACCTGCAAAGTAAGTTTTTTCTTTGCAGATTTTGGCCCTTCATGTAAAGGAATGCATGGAGTCTCAATCATCAGCAGAAGGTACTGAGGTAAGTGTAGCTCTGAAATACATGAATTTGCATTGTGAATGTGATTTTAATTCTAATTGCTACTCAGTGAGTTGTAACAGGATATTTGTGGGTCATATTATAGCCACGTCAAAGTGAGGTACAGATAGTTTCTGTGACAGCCTCCCCTCTGCAGCATGGAACAGAGACATCTGTTGAAGAGGTATAGTATTTAAAGTTACTGTATTACCTTGTGAAATGCCTACATGTATGGAATTGTGGCTAATATTTAATATTCTTAAATCTCTCTTAGAAGTTCCCATGTCCTATCTGTTTCCTGAAATTTACACCACAGTTCCTAGAACTCCATGCAAGCATGTGTGGAGAAAGGTAATTTGGAGGGTGGACCTAACCTAATTTTACATATGTATGCTAAAATTAGGTTAGGTCCACTGCTACTACAAAACCCAAAACCAGTGAAGTTGGCACGTTGTGTAAATTGTAAATAAAAACAGAATACAATGATTTGCAAATCCTTTTCAACTTATATTCAATTGAATACACTGCAAAGACAAGATATTTAATGTTCGAACTGAGAAACTTTATTTTCTTTTGCAAATAATCATCAACTTAGAATTTAATGGCAGCAACACATTGCAAAAAAGTTGGCACAGGGGCATTTTTACCACTGTGTTACATTGCCTTTCCTTTTAACAACACTCAGTAAACGTTTGGGAACTGAGGAGACCAATTTTTGAAGCTTTTCGGGTGGAATTCTTTCCCATTCTTGCTTGATGTACAGCTTAAGTTGTTCAACAGTCCGAGGTCTCAGTTGTTGTATTTTACGCTTCATAATGCGCCACACATTTTCAATGGGGGACAGGTCTGGACTACAGGCAGGCCAGTCTAGTACCCGCACTCTTTTACTACGAAGCCACGCTGTTGTAACACGTGCAGAATGTGGCTTGGCATTGTCTTGCTGAAATAAGCAGGGGCGTCCATGAAAAAGACGTTGCTTGGATGGCAACATATGTTGCTCCAAAACCTGTATGTACCTTTCAGCATTAATGGTGCCTTCACAGATGTGTAAGTTACCCATGCCTTGGGCACTAATACACCCCCATACCATCACAGATGCTGGCTTTTGAACTTTGCGCCTATAACAGTCCAGCTGGGTCTTTTCCTCTTTGGTCCGGAGGACACGACGACCACACTTTCCAAAAACAATTTGAAATGTGGACTCGTCAGACCACAGAACACTTTTCCACTTTGCATCAGTCCATCTTAGATGAGCTCAGGCCCAACGAAGCCGGCGGCGTTTCTGGGTGTTGTTGATAAATGGCTTTTGCTTTGCATAGTAGAGTTTTAACTTGCACTTACAGATGTAGCGACGAACTGTAGTTACTGACAGTGGTTTTCTGAAGTGTTCCTGAGCCCATGTGGTGATATCCTTTACACAGTGATGCCGGTTTTTGATGCAGTACCGCCTGAGGGATCGAAGGTCAAGGGCATTCAATGTTGGTTTTCGGCCTTGCCGCTTACGTGCAGTAATTTCTCCAGATTCTCTGAACCTTTTGATGATATTACGGACCATAGATGATGAAATCCCTAAATTCCTTGCAATAGCTTGTTGAGAAATGTTGTTCTTAAACTGTTCGACAATTTGCTCACGCATTTGTTCACAAAGTGGTGACCCTCGCCCCATCCTTGTTTGTGAATGACTGACCATTTCAGGGAAGCTGCTTTTATACCCAATCATGGCACCCACCTGTTCTCAATTAGCCTGTTCACCTGTGGGATGTTCCAAATAAGTGTTTGATGAGCATTCCTCAACTTCCTCAGTCTTTTTTGCCACTTGTGCCAGCTTTTTTGAAACATGTTGCAGGCATCAAATTCAAAATGAGCTAATATTTGCAAAAAATAACACAGTTAACCAGTTCGAACGTTAAGTATCTTGTCTTTGCTGTGTATTCAATTGAATATAGGTTGAAAGGGATTTGCAAATCATTATATTCTGTTTTTATTTACAATTTACACAACGTGCCAACTTCACTGGTTTTGGGTTTTGTAATACATAGTTTCTCTATGATTTCTAGTAGAGGTTTTATTGTATTTTTTTAGAGGAAATGCAGAGCTTAAGATTGATGAGACAAATGCAATGGGTCAGGAGAATGGAGAGGAGCTAATCAAAAGGTAAATATAGTGTTGTTAAAATACATGAAAGCACCTTTGGTGATTTGTTTTCAACATTATTAGTTTTCATCTTTTTCTATTTGGCAGTGTTAGTGACATCTTGGAAACTATTTGTGGAAGAGTTGATGCTGAGAAACAGTTCAGTATCCAGGGGCCTCATGTATAAAGGGTGCGTACGCACAAAAAAAAAGTTCAGATGTATCAGAATCAGAATCAGATTTATTGCCAAGTAGGTTTTTACACTTACAAGGAATTTGCTCTGGTGCTGTTGGTGCAAAGTACAAACAGACAATAAGTAAAAAGATAATAATAAAAATAAAAACAAGGTGCAAGCATTGTAATAAGAGTAATCAGAAATAGAAATATAGAATAAAATAAAATAAAATAAAATAATAAAATAAAGTAGGCTAAATATATACAGTTATTTACAGTTGTTACCAATGGAGTTCGTATCAGGTGGTTGGGGGGAGTCAGGGTGTGTCATGGGCAGTGTTCATCAGTGATGCAGCAGAGGGAAAGAAACTGTTCTTTTGGCGTGAGGTTTTGGTCCTGATGGACTGCAGCCTCCTGCGGGGAGAGGCTCGAAAAGTTTGTGTCCAGGGTGAGAGGGGTCGGCCAAGATCTTGCCTGCACGCCTCAGAGTCCTAGAGGTGTGCAGATCCTGGAGAGATGGCAGGTTACATCCGATCACCTTCTCTGCAGAGCGGATGATGCGCTGCAGCCTGCTCTTGTCCCGAGCAGTGGCTGCAGGGTACCAGACGGTGATGGAGGAGGAGAGGATGGACTCTATGATGGCCGTGTAGAAGTGCTCCATCATAGTCTTTGGCAGGTTGAATTTCTTCAGCTGCCTCAGGAAGTCCATCCTCTGCTGTGCCTTCTTGATTAGGGAGGTGATGTTCAGCTCCCACTTCAGGTCCTGGGAGATGATGGATCCCAGGAAGCAGAAAGACTCCACGGTGAGTACTGTGGAGTCACAGAGTATGATGGGAGCAGGGGGTCTGTGTTTCTCCTGACGCCCACCACCATCTCCACTGTCTTCAGGGCATTGAGCTCCAGGTTGTTCCTGCTGCACCAGGTCACCAGATGGTCCACCTCCAGTCTGTAAGCAGACTCATCCCCATCAGAGATGAGACCAATGAAGGTGGTGTCGTCTGCAAACTTCAGGAGTTTGACGGACTGGTGACTGGAGGTGCAGCTGTTGGTGTACAGGGAGAACGGCAGTGGGGAAAGAACACAGCCTTGCAGGTGGAGGCAGGCACACTCAGCTGGGAGAGCTTGTCCTGGAGCAGGGCAGGGATGACTGTGTTGAAGGCAGAACTGAAATCCACAAACAGGATCCTGGCATAGGTCCCTGCTGAGTCCAGATGCTGCAGGATGAAGTGGAGGGCTAGATTGACAGCATCGTCTACAGACCTGTTGGCTCTGTAGGCGAACTGCAAGGGGTCCAGGAGTGGGTCTGTGATAGCTTTGAGGTGAGAGAGCACAAGACGCTCAAAAGACTTCATCACCACAGAGGTCAGAGCGACAGGTCTGTAGTCATTAAGTCCACTGGGTCTTGGCTTTTTTGGAACGGGGATAATGGTGGAGGTCTTGAAGCAGGCTGGAACGTGGCATGTCTCCAGTGACGTGTTGAAGATGTCTGTGAAGACTGGAGACAGCTGATCGGCGCAGTGTTTCAAGGTGGAGGGGGAGACAGAGTCAGGTCCTGCTGCTTTGCAGGGCTTCTGCCTCTTGAAGAGTCGCAAAGCGCACCAACACACCGTGGCAGCCATCCGTGGCGCCATCTTGGAAGTTGATCAAGAGTGAAATGACCGTGGAAATGTTCGGTGCCTCACGACAACTTCATGGCTGGCGTACGCACGTTTCTACAGCATTTGTTGCTTTGGCGACACTTAGAGGTGATGCTGGGAAACTGTTATAATAAATAACTGTGAAAACAATTAGTCCTCAGACTGAGCGATGTGCACATCAGAGACAAAACAGTTAACACTGATGAACAATGAACACACCCATGTGTCTGCAATTACATGAAAGTAAATAAAAGCACGCGCAAAGAGGTGCAAAAATACCGTTAAACACAATGGCTGCTTTAGCAGTATGAGAAGACATTGTAAATGGTGCAATACGAAGAGAGCATGTGCTTAGAGACAGAAAAGATTTACTGGCACATGATGACCGCAGCTTTAGGTTCCCGAGGGCGATCCTCCTGAAACTGTGCGCAGAGCCGCGGCCGGCATTCAACATTAAAGCACACGAGTTTTCCTAATGTGATCAGAGCTATCGACTGCACACACGTTGCTAAAAAAGCGCCATCACATGATGAATTTGTGTTTGTCAACAGGGCACATTTTCATTCGGTCAATATACAGATCATATGTGATGCTCAAACATAGTTAACCAACATTGTGGCGAAGTGGCCTGGTTCAACACACGATTCATACATTCTGAGTAACAGCGTGAGTGGGAACAGACTACATGCTGACACTGTGCATGATAGGGGCTTCTTGGTCAGTAAATTTATTTGTGTAATTGTCCTAAATAATCCCTGTGATGCGCACTGAGCATGAGCGCCCCCAATTCTATCCCGTCTTCACAGCATCATTAATAATCAGTGGTTGAAGTTAGTGACTTGCTGTTTTTCTGGATTAAACTACAGCTTAAGATCTTTTTAACAAGCCCCTGACTGTCTCTGTGTGTCGTGTAGTCATCTTAATAACCCCGTGCGTAAAAGTGTCAAATATCTTAACCAGCCTGTTCCCTGGCGCACTTCTGCAATGATTTGCAGCAACAATGTTTGATCCATGTTAGCAGTGTATAAAATTAACGAATGAAAACTGTGAGTCAAGTTTACTGTGATATCCTCCCTGATATGCCAGCATGTTAAAATTTTAATTCAGAAGATTTCAAACCAAATAAAACCACACATACAGCATTTACACATGAACCTCTGTCCAGGGGGTCGGCAATTAAGTTTGGCCTCGGGCCAAATTTTTCAGTCACTTTATGTTGGACCAGAACATAATCAGAGGTTAATGTATAGAGATGATAATCGCTAATTAATGCATAAACAGGAGTGAGGAGAGAAAATGAGAGATCGACTGGACTCTCCATTATGCACAGAATAAGAGACAAAAAACATGAATAATACGTCTTTACGCTGTTTGTATTATAATATCTGATAAGTCTTGTTTATTAACACTGCACCAACATCTTTAATGGGGTTTATCAGGCTGAAATAACAGTTTTCAGGACAAGGAAAGTCAAGATATGGAATATTTATGTTGAAAGCAGCTTTTACCGACTCCCCATAAAATTCAGACAAATAATTCACAGTCAGCGTTCATACAGACGTGTTCCTGAGCTTTGATAATTAACAGATCACTGATGATCAGTGTGCATTTCAGCACTACATTATGTTTCTATTGTCGCTTGCAGGGTAAGTCGACCCAGGTCGAAATGCCGAGTAGACCCTTTCAAACTGTGGACAGGAGCCGATTGTTGGAGGATTTACACAGGTTTTCTGGCCAGTCTGAAAGGGGTATATGAGACAGTGTGAGTCAGTGAACAGTCTGCTCCTGTCTGATCTGCTCTCAGATAAACGAACAAACATCAGAACAGATGATTAGATTTTTTTTTTTTTTTTTTTTCGCCTTCTCTATGGCTCACTCCACTCGTTATGGCTCTGTGACATCTTATTTCTCTTCTGCAGCATCTCTCATCGGGAAAGAGCGGCCACCTTTAGGTTCATAGGAAATAAATAGCCCGGGGGCCACTATCACACCTGTGAGCAGCTACTGTATGAACACGTCTGTTGTGAGTTGGAGTTAATCAGACTCACCCACATGTGCTCCCACCCCTGAGAGAGCAGTGTCTGGTCAAACGGGGGTGGGGGCCCTTCTCCTGCGCCCCCCCGCCTGTTTCGGCCACACTTTGGGGGGAGGGGGGCCAGCCATCCTGGAGAAGATGTGAAAGTAAGCAAAATATGAGACAACTCATTTTAAAAAAATATTAAGTAACTTGCTTTAAAATTGTATTCAACATCTTCATTTTATTTCATCATAGGTGAATGCAGAATTTATCATGGCATCTATTTTTCCCCAACTGAGTGACAAAGGGACTACCAGGCATCAGACTGAGCTGGAGATAATTAACTTCATTCAAGATTTTCTTAATGAAGCTGAAGGTATGTACTTTTTGATTTTGTACTACTAGTGACTCAGAAGCTGTTACATCTGTGTATTTTTATAACTTCATACGTTCATGACCTGTAGCCATACTGGTATTTACTAGGTTTAGTTTTTTTCTCCTTTGGCTGAGCAAGGCCATACTCAAAACAGACATTTTAATTATATAAACCAATGATTCACATTTTTCCTAAACCTGTGGTTCTTCATTAAAAGTTGAGCTACAATCAGTCATCATCTCCATTTTATATTTAAAGACTTCCAATCTACTAACACGCTTCTTTAGAGTACCAAATTGCTGCTAATTAAATTTGTAACATTTGTAATTGTAACATAAAATTGTTTTTTTTCCTGTGTATTTTGCCTGATAGCTGAAGATCAAGGGAATGTAGATGACAAAGAGCCCCAGTATGCCACTACACCTGCCAGGTTTCTCCAGTGGATCACAGGCCAAGGTCACATCCCAATTCTCCCTTCAGAGAAAAAGGATTTTGCTGTGATCGTCAAGTTTAACCATGACTGCAATGTAGACTATGGCCATCACAGCATCTGTTATCCTGTTGTCTCAGCATGTGCCAAGACTATTATTCTACCTGTAAAGCACATGAGGTCCTATGACAGCTTCAAAAGGGTTCTTACTGAGGCTTTTCATTTAGGCCAAGAATTTAACATTGTGTAAACAGTCTTTGTTTTTCAGGTTGAATTACAGCAAATGTTCCCTTGCTAATTGTTAGGCTTCAGCTGCTACTAATTTTCTATGTTCAGAGTAAAAAACCCACACAAATACATATATTGCATTTAGGAATAACCCTGTATTCAAATACCTTGAAAGAAGAGCTAGTCTGGTAAATACCTCAACATTTTATTGTTCAGCTGCCTTACTGTTGTGCATTTAAGCAAACAAATGTCCATGTTTTGAAGTAAGTTGCAACAAAACTTCATCCAAGTACATCAGTTCACATTCATGTCGTGTCTACATGGTTGGCTAACCATCATTATGTTGTTCTTTACTATATTGCTATTCAGAAGCAGATTCATGTTGTTTATTGTATTCATCTTTCCTGTTGTCAGTCACAATAAATACACATTTACAGTTAATTAATTGGAAAGTTCTTGGTGTTAAATGGTTAAACCCATTAATCACGTCATGTTTCAATCTAGCGCAAATGATGTAGGACATAGTGCAATACATTTAAATAAATGTCTCTGCCATAGGAGTCTGATGGTCTTGTGATGTCAAAAGTGGCTCTCAGGCCTTCCCTGTCCTGCTCAGAGAGGGGGCATTCAACAGGAGGAAGAATCTCTCCAGAGCTGTCTGCTTCTGGCTCATTGGAAATGTTGAGAGCAGGACCTGCATCTTCAATTTCCTACATTAAGAAAAAAAAAAAAAAAAAAAAAAAAAACGAAAGAAATCAGGTGACACATTTTTACATGTAATAAAGAAGCAGATTTCTAGATAAACATGTTGACGGAAATAGTTTAAGTCTTGACATACTTGTTGTTTTTATGACAGAAAAGCTGGTCAGAATTATAAGAGTGCTCTTGGAAGTTAGTTGTTCAGTACCTGTGCCAAATCTGGTGTATCAGTTGGATTCTGGAGGAGTCCGACTGTCCACAGTTGTTGTGGGGACAGATTTTGTTCTGTTCTCAGTGGGTGATTATCCCAACCCAACCTGAAGACGTTGCGGTCCCTTTGCAGACGTGGAAGAAAAACGTGCTGGGCACAGAAGGGGTGGATGCTATCAGAGGGATCTAGAAGACCTTCATCCTCAAGGCTGTGAAGAGTCTCATAGTGCACATTTGTTACACTCATCCAAACATCTCACCACAAATGCTCTATTCTGTAAGAGGACAAAATACAACCACCCTCAAATTCCATAATATATTCAAACTTTTGGCCCAGGTGATTTGTTGGTCTGATAATTACAAATTATATAAAATAAATACCGCTGATTGTTCTCACTCTTTCCTGACAGGAAACTGCCCCTGCCACAGCCCCTGATGGCGAACATGCATCGTGCAATGTCAGCATTTTCAACTCCTTGGTCACCTCTTACTCTAAAAGAATGTATTGCACAAAAAAAGAAAAAGAAATGAAGTCCAATTAGATAAATCATCCATCTGAGATTTCTATAAGTAAAAGAATAATATGGTACTGTAACTTTTACCATATTTGTGAAAATGAATTCCCATTATCAGCCAGATCTTTCTAATATATGTTCAATGGGCTAGAGAGGTGAGGTGTTTAAGCATTGTTTATGTATGTTATACAAGAAATCTTGAACAGAGGTTTAGATGGAATAATAGGATTCAATTCTTTTTAACAAGACAACTACTGAAATACTGGATTTGTTTGACTATCAGAAAGTCTTACCTTAATGGAGAGCCATACGTTTGTGCAGCCTCCATGAAGAAGTCAAGTGCAGTAGATGCTTTGTTGTTGCTTGCACTACCCAGGTACATGATCTGTGGCCAAGAATATCATTCAGTAGAATTTTAATACAATCATTTTTAGATCTGAAAATGTATTTAAATTCAAACAAGATAGATAAAGACAACAATTACAGATCTTTTAAAAGCACCACTACACTACACTACAGCAAGTTGAACAGTAGACACATATCAGTATTTTCAGCTGACATCACCTTAGTCTTAAAAAAAAGTGGTATTAATTACCTTTCGTGAAAAACCATCAACTCCTCCAAAAATGACAAGGCCATATCTGTTTTTAAAAGTGATTAAAAAAATAAAATATCTGTCCGTGTTTGTGTACTTGCATGTATCAAAATTAAATTTGGATGCTGAATAACAAAGTAAATTGTGAACATCTGTTAAATGTTTTTGACATACACTTGGTTAAAAATGGTATACAGACAATGCATTTACTATATCATAATACTGACAAAATGTGTTTTTGAATGTTTGCTTATCAATTTGTCAGCAGTAAAACGTTTTTAAAAGGTGGGATAAAGGCAAAAAAAACATTCTAAAAGTTGTAGAATGTTTTAAAAAAAACTCTGAAGCGCTTCACAGGTGAACAGGTTACTTGATACCAGGTGATCAGGAACATGATTTGGATATAAATGGCAACAGAGCCATTCTTGGAAGTTGTTCACAAGCATGAATAACAGGAAAAGGTTTTCCACTTTGTAGCACAATTATATGAATATTAGTCAGCGACCAGGGAAACTGTACCATCAAATGTGCGTGTAAATGTTAAATGACCTACCTGATGAGCTTATGATTGGTATCGATGTGTACTAAGTGCAGAGGACCTGGAACAGAATATGTTCTTCTTGCAACACACCCCATGCTTATCATTCTTGATAGTATACCGACAGAGTCGACACGATGCATGGACGAAGCTACCCTTTCCCACTGAACTCGGTGGCCCATAGCTTGCAGGATTCCTTTCATCAGTCTGTATCCCACATGTGGTGTCCTGGCCTTCACTGACCTCACCAAACTGTCAAGTTGTTAATTGGTTAGGTTACTGTAGGACAACTTGATGGAAATCCCATTATCATGCATCCGCCGTCTCACTGTTCTCTCAGATACTCCCAGAAATGTTGCAATGCATGGCACTGGCAGGGACATATCTACCAGGTTTTGTAGGTCTTGAGAAGATACATCGAATGTTGGCCGTCCAGTTTCTCCATATATCGGGGCACTTGATGAGGAGTCAATGTTGAGTTGTTCATCATATTAACAAGTGTTGACAGCTCAGTCAAAGCAGTGATGACATCCTGTGGCATCTCAACCTGGCTCAACAGTGTTCTAAATAGAACCATCTCCTGGTTGACAACGAACTGCAAATAGTCCACATCGAGGGGCAGTCTTTGTGTGACCTGGGAAACTTTGGTTAGAAGTCTTTGTAGAAACGCCGTTCTCAGTTGCTCATAGAATAAACAAATATTATTTAAATTTCTTGCGCAGGTTCAAAAGTAATGAGGTTCAGAGTGAGCACATTTAAACTCTACCACACAAATGTTGACGGAGACAACGGAAGACCAAAGATTTAGCTGAACACTGTAAGGACTAGAACATGAGCAGCTAGCATTGCTGTAGCTCGTGCTAACCTAATGCCTACCTACTGCATATACACATAAAAACATCTTTCTGGATGACCCTGCGTCTCAAAAGTTGTGCAAAAGAGAGCATTTCTTACCTGTGTGCCTGCACCAGCAGGTTGCCCCAATGAAGAGGACGCCATTGTATTAATTTATGCGCGATGCTGAGCTGCGTTCATGGTATTGTGTGGATTTGGGACACATCGTTTCTTTAGGTATAGGTCAGGGGTATTCAATTAAAAGTCATCGAGGTCCAGTTAATAAAATTTCCACCAGTAAAAGGTCCGAACCGAAGTCTAGTTTGTGTTTTATAGCCTTCCCCTATGTCCACATTTTTATGGTTTCAACAATATTTATTGTCAATTTTTAATGCAGGATATGCACTGTAAACCCGAACAAGTTGAAAATACTCAAAATATTTGTTGTAACCGATTACGTAAAAGTTTTTGAGAAGTGGAAATAAATTTTCTGAGTTTGACTGTACTTAAAAAATGTACTTTCAGTTTACTCAAAGGTTTCTTGTTGTTATCTTAATTTTTAAGTGTTATCAACTCAAATTTATAATCCTGTTTAAAATTATTATACCTATATATATAAATATATATATATATATATATATATATATATATATATATATAAATATATATATATATATATATATATATATATATATATATATATATATATAAAATATATATATATATATTCATGTATGTACATTGGATATATTGTTTTTGCTTTAGCTCACAACGTACCATAAAATTTTTATCAATGTCTAAAAACAAAAACACACCTCACATCTCTTTTTCAGTTCACGTTTTTTTTAATTAAGGTTTTAAAGCAACCTGGATAAAACATCTGGAACAGTTTTGTTAAACTAGTTTAGCCAGAATAAAATTTTGTTAAGGCTTAAGTGTTGCAGGTATCCAAAATGTATTTTACAGGAAGGCACACCATGTTAATTTTAACAGAACATAAATGCATAGCATGTCCACTTACCAAAACAAATAAACCCCAGAGCAGTTCTTTTAGGTAATTTCCCCAACAGTGATAAAGGCGTGATGTAAACACGACAACAACAACAACAAAAGAAAAAATACAAATTATGCTCGGCTGTTACAAAAAAAACATTTCTCTGATAATCGTGTACTTGATACCAGTGAGTAAATAAATTTCACTGTACTTGCCACAAGGTCCAAATTAAGGTCAAAAGTACCAATAACCACCAAATTATGCAAGATATGAAAAAAAAAAACATTTTGGTGGAATCAAAGCTAACACATCCAATTATTAAAACAAAATCAGTCACAAACAGTGCATCAGTGTTGAGGTAGATAAAGAAGAGGAAAACTCTGAAATGAAAGGTTAACCACTGTTTCATAGATCACTTACTGCTCACTTGAATTGAGCAACGCAACATACTTTCTCAACAGCTAACAAGCATGTTAAGGAATTTTCTCTCTTCAGTCACCTTTGAGGTATGGTGCAAAGTTATCAAACTAAGCAGCACCATATACAGGGATGTCTCATTTACGCACAGGTGCCTTTAACATTGCTGAACAACTCGTTTTTCAAACTTAGCAGGCATGGTTTGAGTGGTCTGTTATCATCAAGACACAGCAGTATTTTCTGAACAAAGGTAAATGTGTGGATAAGTTTCTTTGGATAATCCAAATGCAATGCATAGATTAAGCCAAACAAGAGAAGAAGTGCATCAGCCAACCTGGTGAAACCACTCACAACAAAGCCATCTTCGATCACAACAGAAATGTTGTCGGGGTTAAACTGGATGGTGCCAGTGGGGTTGTCAGTTGCCACAGACAGAAGAGCAACAGGAGTGTCCTCAATGTCTGGATCATCTTCCCACTGCAAAATACACACAGACACACACATACAGAATTGAGTAAAAGGTTATAGAAATGATTCAGGAAGCTGGATTTGGGGTCCTGCACTGAGATTACATTCTCCTCATACAGAAATTAAGATGAGTTAACATTTTCTTGTCTTTTTTTTAAGTTATTTTTTGGGCTTTTAATGCCTTTATTGGAGAGGAGAGGATAGTGGATAGAGTCGGAAACAGGGTAAGAGTGGGGGAGTGACATGCAGGAAAGAGGCCACGGGCCGGATTTGAACCCGGGCCGCCTGCTCAAGGGTGAAGCCTCATGGTGCGGGACCTAACCGCTAGGCCATCTGTGCCCCAACATTTACTTGTCTTGACACAGCACTTGTATGCAACTACCCAAGTTAAGAGGCTCTTAGGAGTCATAATGATTTGTTTTCTTTATCTTGACTCTAAAATCTCAGCTGAATGTGATTTGGGCATTTTTTCACATTAGGAACCCAGGCCTGCGCCCATGTACTCTGAGGCCCAATGTCTGTTTTTGTTTCATATGAATGAACACAAACATGCTTGTGCTCAGGCACTGTGCTCGAGTCTGCTTGAAAAGCTGGTCTCAGGCTTGAATCGTTTACACAGGAATGGAATACTGGAGATGTGAATGCATCTGTTCGACAAATAATATGAGATAGAGATATTCTTTTTTCCTCTATATTTCCCTTTTTTTGTAACTCAACTACTTTCAACTTCTTACAAGAAGCGAAAATTTGTCGCAGATTTCTTAACCCTTGGGTACTGTTTAAAAAAAATTCCTTTCGTCCTGTTTCGGTGATTAAATGCCACAACTTTAGCTGCTGTAAAAACGAATCAGAATTTTTTTTTTTGTTTGTTTTTCTTTTACTCAGATCTCTTGATTAACCTCTGCCCTGATCAAAACTACTTTCTTTTTTTTAATTATGAATTTTAGCCCTTTAAATGCCAAACTCATAGGAGATGTCACTAATTTGATGAAAAACGCACAAAATTACAAATTTTCATTTAAAAATGATCAGAGGCTGGAGATATTTTACGTGCTATCACAGTCTTGAATATGTCAAAGATTAGTAAAAACATTGTCTTAGGTGCATGATTATTTTTTGCACACCATCAGATTTTAATTTTACTCCCTTAGGTCCTGTTATGGCTGTTTTCCAACCACAACTTCAGCTACTGTAAAATCATATCAGATACATATTTTTTTCATCTCTTTTTTGACAAAATCTCTTCCTCAAGGTCAGTCTAAACAAAAATAATGAGTAATTTTTTTTTAAAAATTATGGATTTTAACCCTTTAACTGACAGTTTCATGGGATACATCCATCATTGATTTGGGGGGAAAAAAACACACAAAATGACCAGTTTTTAATATGAATAATGATCAGAGGCTGGAGCAATTTTATGTCCTTTCACAGTCTTGGGTATGTCATAGATCAGTAAAAACATTGACTTTGTTGCATGATTATTTTTTGCACACCAGATCTTTTGCTTGCTCCCCATTCACTCCCATTATAACCATGTATTGTTGAATGCAGCCAGGACACTGCATAGTCATGCAGTGGTCTACTGAGGATTCGGGGCCCCCCAGGTGTGTTTTTTTTATCTGCACACCATTTGCATGATCCTCTCCTCTCACTTCTGAGCTGCTGGAAAGTGCAGGGGGCTATGGCTCAGGATCTGGAGGATACAGAGGGGACTTCTTTATATCTGCTCAGTGGAAGAGTCCGGTCCAAGGTCTTGCTGCCAGTGAAGTGTCTCCTTATGGAGCTGAAATGTCTGTGGCTCAGGGTCTGGATGGGCAGCTGCAGGAGGAAAGGGTTGATGACTGACCTTTTGTACAATTTTTAGCTGTTTCCCATCTTTTTGACCTTTCTGCTCTTTTTTGAAGACCTTTTTATTGTTTTTATAGATTTCCATGGATATTTTAATCTGTCAACACTACCAGGAGGCAGTTCTAAGCTACCAACAGACTGTTTATTTTCAAAAAATGTTACAAGAGGCAGCTTCATCAGCTATTTAAGGGAGGAACTACTGACTCTAAAACCAAAAAGAAGAGCTGGGATTGGACACCACATTCCGGTAAAGTGAGGAGGAGACCCAGCCCTGTGATTGGCATGAAGCTGGACTCTCTGGTGGTGGAGGAAAGAGCTCTGGACAGACTACTGGACATTTTGGACAATGAAGTCTCCCTCTGCACATGGTCATCAGCAACCAGAGGAGCCTGTTCAGCCCAGGACTGCTGCTTCTCAGGTTTGGGACCATCCACAGCCATCCCAAGTGATAGCAACATCAGGAAAAAGGAACACGAGAAACTAGATAAATACCAAGGGCTCAAAGAAGAGCTAGAGAAAGCCTGGAAGGTGAAGGCAACAGTAGTGCCTGTGGTCATCGGGGCACTCGGGGCAGTGACCCCCTCACTGGAGAAGTGGCTCCAACAGATCCCTGGAGAAACATCAGACATCTCACTCCAGAAGAGTGCAGTCCTAGGAACAGCTAAGATACTGCACAGAACCCTCAAGCTCCCCGGCCTCTGGTAGAGGACCTGAGCTGAAGAGGATGAACAGCCACCCACCCCACCAGGGAAAAGGGGGAGTGGGTGAGAGAAGAGTATATATATATATATATATATATATATATATATATATATATATATATATATATATATATATATATATATACATATATATATATATACATATATATATATATACATATATATATATATATATATATAGATAGATAGATAGATAGATATATAGATATATGATGGTACTTTATTAATCCCTTTGGGAAAACTCCCTTAGGGAAATTAGAATTCCAGTTGCATAGATTATTATAAATAAAAGATTTTATTCTAGTTGGCTACTGCTGCTGCTCCTTCCCATCCTCTGTCTTCCTGTTACTCCTCATCCCCCCAAATGAGGAGTTGTACAGTCTGATGGCCTGAGGCACAGAAGAGTTTCTAAGTCTGTTGGTCCTGCACTTTGGGAGAAGCAGTCTTGAGCTGAACAGGCTCCTCTGGTTGTTGACGACAGTGTGCAGAGGGTGACTGGCATTGTCCAGAATGTCCAGCAGTTTGTCCAGTGTCCTCTTCTCTGCCACCGTCACTAAAGAGTCCAGCTTCATGCCGACCACAGAGCCAGCCGGACTGATCAGTTTTTATATATATAATACATATTATATTTATTTATTTATTTTATTTTAATATATTTATTTTTATTGTTTTTATTATATAATATATTTATTTTATTTATTATTATTATTATTATTATTATTATTTTATATATTCTTTGTTTACATCTATCTTTGTTTTATATATATATATATAAATGACTTTTCTCTATTTTTGTAACTGCTGTTGGAATTCTAATTTCCCTAAGGAGCTTTCCAAAGGGATGAATAAAGTACTTTCTAATCTAAACAAAAACAAGAATACAGAAAGAGTGATGTTTATGCACCTGCAGCCTTGTTGTTCCTGTGATAAAGAGAAGAGGAGCCCTGCTCTCAGAACTACAAAGAGAAGGAACCAAAAACAAAATCAAGGATCCTGAGACCTTCAGATGGTGAGAGGTGGAGCCTGAGAGTGTTGAAGCACCTCCATGCAGTTCTGATGCTCATTTCGTTTTGAGACAAGAAGCAGGAGCCATAAGGAGACACTTCACCTGCATCGAGGCCCCGCAGTCTGGCTCTTCCAACTCGCAGATATAAAAAATATAGTTTTTTCACCTCTGTATCCTCCAGATCCTTAGCCACAGCCACCTGCACACCCCAGCAGCTCTAGAGTGAGAGGTGTGGACCATAAAAATGGTGTTCAGAAAAAAATAGAACATTCAGGAACCTGAACCCTCTATGGAGCTCTTACATGCAGAGAGCACCAGGTGACATGCTGCATGTCCTGCTGCAGCTGATCACAAATACACACACAAGTACGCAATCTCATACACCTACACACACACACACACCCACACACACACTACACACACACTCACACACACCCACACATGCACACATCACAGTTGTAGGTTGCATGCAGTGTACTGGCTGCATTCAAAAATACAAGGTTATAATGGGAGTGAATGGGGAGCAAAACAAAAAATCTGATGGTGCACAAAAATTAATCATGCGACAAAGTCAGTGTTTTTACTGATCTTTGACATATCCAACACTGTGAAAGGAAATAAAATATCTCAAGCCTCTGATTATTTTTTAAATTAAAAATCTGCCATTTTTTGTGTTTTTTTCCAAATCAGTGACATATCCTATGAAACTGGCATTTCAAGGGTTAAAAGCCATATATTTTTTCAAAAATTCTACATTTTGTATCAGGGTTGAGCTTGATGAAGAGATTTGAGAAAAAAAAAAGAAAAAAAATTATTTGATTTTTCTTTAGCAGCTAAAGTTGTGGCTGGAAAACAGCCAAAATAGGATATAAGGGAGAAAAAAATAAAGTCTGATGACGAGCAAAAAATAATAATGCAACAAAGTCAAATTTTTTACCAATTTTTGACATATCCAAGACTATGATAGCACGTAAAAAATTTTCAATCCCCTGATCATTTTTTCCACTGAAAATTTGTCATTTTGTGTGTGTTTTTCCCACCAAATCAGTGCTCCGATGATATTGACATTTAAAGGGTTAAAATCCATATTTTTTTCAAATATTCATTATTTTGGATCAGGGCTGAGGTTGATGAAGAATACTGTGCAAAAAAAAAAAAGAAAAAAATATTTATCAGTTATTATTTTACAGCAACAGAAATTTGTGGCTTATTAACAGCCATAACAGGATAAAAGAGTAGTAAATTTGACCAAAGCTAACTATTGACATTTTGAAATTTTTGAAATCACATATTTAAAATTTATGTAGATTTAAGTCTCCTCACCAAAAATGTTTTCACTATTTTAGATAGAGTGAAAGTTATGGTCATTTACTTCTAAAGATCAGCCCTGTTTGGCAGAAAAAACCTAAGGGTTAAAAGCTTGGCCTTGCGAAAGGCAGTGGTACCTTAGCATCAAACAGGCCGAATAGTTGATCACTGTGAAATTCAAGGAGTCAGATTTTGTTTGCTTAAAAAAGATAAACAACATGTACAGTATATACTGTGGCCATTGATAGACATTTGTGTAAAGTCAGGCAGTACATACATTGACTGTCTTGAAGAACTCAGAGTCATCTTCTCGTAGGTATGAAGGGAGAGCACGAAGGGCCAGACTGCGTCTCATGTGTATGTCATGCTGTTCCTTTATCAAAAGCAAGAGGAGATAAAAGTCATTTTAATTCGGAGGACACAACAGGAAGCTAAACATTGCACCACTTTTCAACAGCATCTCAAAACCAAAACAGTACATGACCTATACAGAGTTAAGTTTAACCTTCAAAAAATCAAAAGATGGTTGAAGCTGACAAGAATTGTTTACTGTTGCACAGGCAACTTGACTCTTGAACAAAGTGGACCCTTAAGAGAAAAGTTGGTAGTCCTGTTGTTACTAATGCTAGCAACCATCAATTTTCCCAACAGGTTAGGGATTTCCAACTATTGGTCTAACAATGCCGCCAGTGTTGATTCTCTTACTTGTATTCTTTGAAAGAAAAACATCTGTCTAAATTTGTTTTTCAATTGTTTTTTTAAACCTTAGAGAAAAAAAACATCAGACACATCCTATTTTGAAAGAAAACATACTAGTAGAGCAGTAGTGTGTCAATAGCCCAGTAATGCTTCAGCTTACCTGCTGGTCATAAACCCTTAGAATTTCCCGCAGCGCCTCTGCCGTCTTGCCCGTTCGGGACGCCTTCTGCCTAAACAAGGCAAGCAGTTGTGGTGTGTGCCTGTCAAGCTCACGGTAGAATGTGTTGCAAAGGTTCACATTTGTGATGCGATGGAACTCAGAAAACACCTGGGGAAATACAGACAAATTTTAACAGATTAGTGTTTAGCTGAAAACATTTAAGCTTGGGAATATTATGTACCTGTCTTGAGAAGCATGCTCTTTGTGATACATGAAAACAGTTTTTACCTGTGACTCCATTTTCAGGGCTGGCCATCTTTCCAAAAAGTCCTTCACCTGTGGACTTCCCTGCACAATCTCTTGGCGACGAAGGGCAAAGGTTGTCTGCATGAGCTTCTCAATTAACATCTGATCTTTCTCTTTCTTTTCTACTTCTTGAATGATGTCTTGTCTCATTTGTTCCAGAGAAGCCTGGCTTTCTCCTCTGGGAAAGTCCGGCAAGTAGTTCACTTCAGCACGTCTGGCTTTTTTGATATTCGAGTGGGGATGTTCATTATCAGGGTTGGTATGGCTTCTCCTGCCTGTGTTGATGGATACCGCAGCACATCCTGTTCTAGCCAGCTTTGTCCGATAATTCCCCATCTTGAACTTCAAGCAAACCTTCCATCCATACCATCCGGTGCTGCTTCCAGGTTCGCTGAGACGTGGATATGATGTAACCAGAGCTTCAGCTGCCATTCCTACTTCCCTGTCACTTGGATATGGCTTGAAGCTGTACATCTTTTCTGCCATGGTTTCCAGGATGTTGTGCTTTTGGGACCTTGTCAATTTCACCATCTTTCCAGATCTTTCAAAAACATTGTTTCCTTCCTGAAGTATGTGCTCAACTTCAAAAGATAAAGCAGGCAGAGGGAAACAATCCGGCCAATTCTTCTGACGTTGAGTTAAAGGAACGTGTGGGTGGATGTCTGTATCAGAACTTCCAGTTGAGCTGTCATCTGTTTCAGATCTCAAGACTTTCAACGTACCCTTCTCTGGCAATTCCTGAATATCTACAAGAACGCTTAGTTGTCCATCAAAGTCAGGATCCTCGTACTGCAATGTGAATTCACCCTCCAGTCTTGGCTTGAAACGGTCCTGCATTCTGCTCTTTAGCTCCTCGACTGAATGTGGTCGCTCATTTAGAGTGAGCTTCATGGCAACATCCGTTGCAACAAATACATGAAGCACAAATCTCCTTGGAGCAGCCATCTCCTCATTTATGCTGGTGTCTCAAAGTTCTCTTTGAAATAAAAAAAAAATATGTACAAGGTCATCAAGTTAGTGTTGACTGTTCTTTTGAATCACAAAGGAAATCAGGTACTGGTTATTTCTTTTCAGAGAGAAAGAACTGTTAGGTAATATTGTGAGGAACAAAGTTGCAAGTACTGAAGGGGCCTACTCTTTCACTTTGTTAAACAACACACTGGTTTTATCTTTATGTGCAAGAATAAAGGTGCAAGATACTTTTTAGTGTAGTGAGATAAACCGCTTGGGTGATAAGAGCAGTCTACCATCTGTGTTGTATGCAAAGAGAGGGGATGTGTCATTAAGGTCAGATAAGGTATTAATAGTCAAACTCTGAGGAGAAAGTTCATAGGATCGTAGGTGTTCAATGTAGTAAGACTTGTGCTGTCTGCTAAGAAGGACGACAAAGTTGTTCACGAGGAGAATCTGCTCAATTTTGCAAAACTGAGGCAGTCCGCCCTCCTGTCCAACAGACACAAACATTTCCACACCATAATCAGTCCCATCAACATTGACTTTTGATGTACTGTAAATCATGCTGCTGTCTGTCATTTGTTCAACATATGCCTTTGCAACATCAGGGAGTGCTGAAACCACCACAGAACATATATTTGATGTCTGCTGATGAGGTTTAAAAAATGATGGGCCACTGAGATAAAATGCCACCATGTGCTGATGCCTGTTTGCTAGTGTTTTTAACACATTTTTGAAGTTTTGTGTGTCATGCACAACACGCTTGAAAAAGCGGTGTTTGCCCTCGAATCTCATTGTCCATACATGGACAAGGGGCCCAAAACAGCGTATGAGGTCAGGGTAGTGTTCGATGAAGTGATGTTTAGGCCGGAGTTTGAAATCAGGGAAAACCTCCTGCAGCATGTTTCTGTGGTCCAGTATCTTTGACTGCAAATACTGAATGGATTCATCTGTAAATACCGGGCACAGTACTATCTCAACCACCTCCTTCAAGTCCATCAACACAGTCCATGCTCCATCTCCTTCAGGTACCATATGACCAACCATTAAAGGGAGCAATCTGAGCAACATGGCATTTTCATGGGCATTGCCTCCAATTGTGTTCTTTGCTGCAAAAGTCTTGGAAATAGTCTGAGGTCGGTCAACTTTGTCTGTGTGCTGGTATGAGAACGACACAATCTTGTTGTTCAAATACTCCAATGTGAAGTATTTGCTTCGGATCATCTCACTTATACACAGAGCAGTTTCTATGGGCACAACACCCTCAAACAAATCATGGAGAACATCAGGTGGGAAACCTGTGACTGTGTGAAAATGCTCCAGTGATTGGCTAAGTACACACTCTCTTCTCGAACACCACACTGGCTCAAAATGTCCCCATGCATCACAGCATGCACATCATTGTCATGGCTGGCTTTAGTTCTTTGACTAAATTCTCCACTCCCAGCATTATGAGTCTGAATGGTGTCTTGCGTAGCTGTGCAGAATCTGCAAAAATATTGTGCTCTGAAACATTTGGTAAAGACTGCTAGTGTATGGGCTGCAAGATTATCAGACACCACACACATGACTGTACCTCGGACTGCCTTACCAACGGACTCAATAAAAAACCCCATCTCACTCAAGAGTATGGAGATCTCGCAACAAAGGACCAAGAGCTCTTTCATAACCAAACATCTGAATGTCAGAAACTTTACATAGTGCTGCCAGTTGAATCACGTGCAAGCCAGATCTGTATTTACTGGGTAGATCTGCAAGTATCCAGTAAACAGAACTAAGTTTGTGGATTTTCCTTGAAGTACCCAGTGGATTCGCTATTTCTAGATCATCAATGTACAAAATTAGTGGCAGTTTTAGCTCATCTGAGGAGCAAACGAAGTCATTCTCTTTAAAATATGAACCATCTTGGTGGCTCACATAATGACCTGCTTGTGCCATCTTTGTTTCTTGCACTTTGTCCAGAACGTCAGTATGTCTGCAGAGTTTTTGTAACATCTCGAGAACGGGTATGTAGACTGATGTATGTCCAGAATCTAGTGTATACTGCACAGGAATTACCACAGGGTAATTTTTCTCAAAAAATGTTTTCCTTCTCTTAGTTGTGGATAGTATCCCCCCTTTGGCTGTGGAACTGACAAGAATGTTGCTGTCCATAACAGCACTAACTACCTCATCCAAAGTCGTTTCACTAACAGTGACATCATGAACCTGTAGGACCTCTCTTATAGTCTTTTTGAGAAGAGGCTGGGACAAAGAAAAAATCTAAGCCAGGTGATCCACTATTTCCTGAGATGCCATGTCAGACACATGAAGGACACTTTGCATCTTTAGGAATAGTGATGCCAAGTTAAGCCGTAAACTATCTGTGTTACATTGACTCTCCATCTCAGGGATATCCAGTTCCTCTGTGCTTTCACACTCAACATTTCCTTCATCAGCTCTTTCACCTTCAGTAGTTAGGACTTGGTCACTAACATTTTCTGCTGCAAGAAGATCAAAGTCTGAACTCTCTCCATGGTACCTGCTTTTGTGTGCATTAAAAGATGTGTAAGCATTTGTGCTGAAATTACAGTTTCTGAAAGGGCATATAACCATCTCGTGATTTCTTAAATGACCTCTCAAGTGTCCAAACAATGTTGCCTTAGAAAAAGGCTTCTTAAAGTCACACAAGGGACAGGTGAAAAATGCATGTGCTGCCTGTACTCTGTCAGTTGCATCTAGTCTGTCTGTGTCATTATGATAATGTGACAGATGGGTTTTCATTGCATTAAATGACTGAAAAGTGCAAATGCAATTGCTGTAGAGACATGGCAGTGGGCTGACTCTTGAATACTGACTATGTTGCAAACGATAATGCCTAAATAACTTTGCACGGGTATTGAGGGATGTAGAACACAGTTTGCATCTCCAGTCCATGTTAAGCCTGCAATTACATTAAAAATTTTTTTTAAAGAAGAGTAAGTGTTTGGATAAGCAAAGTAAAGTAGGTGCTGATCTAGTGGGTTCACATTAAAGAAAATGATGAATTATTATAGCTCAAATCCAAGCATATCCTCTGTAATAGTTTGGAGCATCTCCACTATCAATATTGCATTTTTATAACTCCACCACTGTTTAATGAACAGCTGGGCTCATTTATTTCACAGTTTTTTAAATATCAATTTCAGTTGCTGGTAAGTGCAGAGGAGAACATGAGACTTGAGATTGTTTTACAGAAAGAGCAATCAATGAAATACCAACTAATGGTGTAAAATACTCCAAAATATGTTAAAAAGGTAAAATATATCAATTCTGTTCAGTATAAAAAGACCTATATGTGCTATTTTTAATATGCAACAGGTAAATAATAATGCAGCATTAATAAAAATGTAAAAATACCTTAGATAATGGTGGTGTTGCTCAGTAATTGGTTTCCACCTTGGGGGAAAAAGGTTGAATAAAGAAATAGGAAATTAATGTAATTATTTCATTTAATAAAACTTCTTGATCCATCTTTACTTTCTAAGTTTAATAAATAATCTGAATTACCAGATTAAATGATGCTATCAAGCCAGTCAGGTGTTTGTGGGAATGATGGCAAGGCCTCCAGCAGCTCTCTCTGTTATCCTTTGATGTGCCAAAAATAAATTTTTATGTAAAAAAAGTTTTATGTTTAATTTACACATTGATAACCATTTAAACACTGCATTCAGTGTACATAGTTATATTCTATTTGGCTATCACTTACACTTAGTGTCTTCTTAAAACTGCAACAATACTATTCCCTCATACTGCTGGAACAAATTACACTTTCATTAATTGTGACCAACATTTTGTTTTCTTAAAATATTTGGTAAAGGTCTTTTCTCAATTATTAATCAATAGGGATAGTTCTGATGGGAACATGTTATATTAAGCAGTTCAGCTTCTCAGACCATAACTACAGTACAGTTTCAAAAAACATAGCTCTCAGCAGTGGAAATGTTTTGTCACTGTCAGTGGAAAGTGACAGTAATTTTACAAGGAAAGACAATTGTGAGGATTCACAGTTTCCTCTCAGTCTCTCTCCCCCTCCCTCACTGCTCCTCTCCTTCACCTTTCTGCGGAGGCGGGACTTCAGGCACGCTGCAGTCTCCCACACCTGTTCCTGGTTGCCTCCAATCACCGCACCCTATTTAGTCCACTCTCCAGTTGACTGCAGCGCGGGTGGATTGCACACACGACGCCTGCTTTGTGCTCATCCTGTGTTTGCTACTCGCTGTTTTGCTCCTGGCTTTAAGCCCCTTTCCCCGTACAGGGGTGTACTTACTGTTTTTGTGGTCTGCCTGTTGTTTCGTGAGTTTTTCCCCTTACTCACCTTTTTTCTCCTGCTTCTCTTCCAGGTCTCCTTGAGCTCCCACCACCGCAGCACTGGACTGTTGTTTGTTTTTGGTGTTATCCCTTGCCTCAAATTAAAATCACTTCAACTTTTACACTGCCTGATCTTTTGAGCTTTTTGGGTCCAACTCTATCTCTGGGTCATATCCTGACAACAATCACTTCTTTATTGGGACAACACAAAGCCACGGCTTCACAGTTCATGATCTAATACTTTTACATTTTTATATTGTCATTTCATAATGAATCATCTACATTCATCTTACCTAGTTGTGTTTGAAGTGTGAAGAAAGTCACTACTTCCCCTCCTCTCCAGCCTATTGGAAAAGAACCATACAGCATAGCAGACATGAATTAAAATTAACATTGCATACAATAAACAAATTCATGAAACAGTTTTCTCTGGGTTTGTTTTGGTTTATTAGTTATGTATCTATTAGCTTTGACTGCAAGTTCATTAGTTTAGTTTGATTTTCATTTTGCAAAAAATGCTTTGTTTTAGTTTAGCTTTTGTTTGTTTTGGTGTTAGTTTTAGATTTTTCCAGATAGATGTTGGGCTTAATGAGCGTTATGTGTTTTTAAAGCATTTTCAAACAGGCTACTCTTCACTTATCACTATTTTTTCATTGTGATGTTTGAATCAAACTCCAGACATAAAACTATCATTGTGTGAAGTCTTAATCAGATCAGGCAATTTCACTCTCCCAAGACTTTGATGTAGTTTCCAGTCAGTCTTGTTGCATCAAAGACCAAAGCCAGGTATGTTTTATCTCCATTTTAATTTTATTTGGATAGTTTTGTAAGCACACAATATAGTTTAAGTTAGGTTTTTTTTTTATTTCTTCCAGGTTACTTCTGCATAATCAATTGTTTTGGCAGCCTGAAACCATAAATATGCCCAGAGAAAACTGAGACCCAGAATGCTCTTATTTAAGCTAAACTTTGGTAAGAACTGGAGAAGGGCTATACTAATCAATGATTTTTGTAATCAAGTACTCTATTCAATTTATTCTTTATTTCAGACCCAAGGGGATCCATATCACAGTATTCTGCTGTCTGTTTATCAGTAGACAAAATGCATTATTTTAACATCCTCTACTTTAAGCATACATGTAATAATTCACATTTTAGCAAGAAAAAAAGCTCCATCATTCACACAGTGCTCTGATGATGTCTGAGACCATATTTTACATTACAGAAATAAGGCCTATTTTTTCAATGATTGAAAAAATCATTGAAAAAACTCACTTTTACTTTTTGAAACCACATTATTGTTCATTATAGTTCATCCACCAAGAAAATACGAACTTCTCAAACAATCCACTGACCTGAAGAACACACTTTCTGCTTTTGTGACCTGTTGAATCCTGGCTATATGACTGTGAACTTTGACCTGTTTAGTCCTTGTCTCTTTTTCAGTAACTGTCTGTGGCAGTAGTGAGTTTATATTTAATTTTCCAGCAATACTGTTATTAGCCTATGTGAGTGTGGGTTCATGCAATGCGTGCAGCGCTGTGCAAAGTAGCAACAATGTTAGCTGCTTCCCATGCTTGCAACTGAGGCCATTATCATCTCGGTCAGCTGCATTGTTCTGAGCCTGGGACTTCTCCTAATGCTAAGCGCTCTTCTGTGATAAGTATACATGTTTCTTAAATGTCTCCTGTCTATTGAAAGACACATCTGTGTTATTATGAGAAAGAATAGTACCGCGCAGGTTTACTTGGACGGTGGCGGTGTAATACCTGTAACGTGGTCGGATGCAGGTAATGTCTATATCCGCAAATGTCCGTTAGGACCTGTACTAAGTCATCGTCAAACCGAAGTCAAGTGAAACCCATGTGTTTATATGAGCTCCTAAAGTTATAACGGTCACCTAAAATCACACAGAGGCTGTAACACCAGCAGGTTAGTACTTTGACTTAACTTTGTTTCCAAATGGCAGCACATATCTTCACCGTGCTCTCTACACATGCATGATTGTCAGGTTGAATACCATGAGGGGAAAAAGGTGATGTAGTGATACTGACAGGCACTTGTCCTGTGTTTTCTTCTTGCTGTGGCCTCGTGGCAAATACAGCATTGAGCCTGCATGGGGGTAAAAGTGCAGATTTATCGGTTTACGTGCTGCCTGCATGATTAGCCGCTGTGAAACAGCGGTGAGTGTGTCTGCAGATTTCATAAACTTCACTGGTTGACTCGACAGTTTCACAGAGCACTGACAGGCTACACGTTAAAAGGTACTCTATCTCTTCCTCCTGCACGTTATGAATTTAATAAAGTTATATACAATTCAGTGCACTGAATAAGAGTTTTTAAAAAAAGTTTCAGACTTCCAAATGATTTGATTAAGCATATATTGACAATAAATTGACACAAATTAAATATAATGGGAATATATATAATATTGTCATGTACACAGGGCATTAACCTTTAGATGCTGGTTAACCCAGAAATTAGTTATACATATTAATGTATATATATATATATATATATATATATATATATATATATAATTTGTACAGGGGCATGTGTAGAAACCAAGGTTGTTATTGTTAATTAAATCTAAATAATTAAAACTATAATTAAGATTTTTTTTTTTTTTTCAGTTAACTAACACTAAATAAAAACTAAGCTTTATGACTAAAACAAAAACTATATGGGGTAAATTAAAAACTAAGGTTTAAGTTACTGTTTAATTGATTTAAAGACTAATGGTTGTAAAAATTGTCCATCTATATCAGGGGTATTCAATTAAAAGTCACTGAGGTCCAGTTAATACAATTTCCACCAATAAAAGGTCCGAACCAAAGTCCAGTTTGTGTCTTATAGCCTTCTCCTATGTCCACACTTTTATGTTTTCAACAATATTTATTGTCAATTTTTAATGCAGGATATGGTTAATTGAGTGCCCAGCTAGCTCCTTTACCATAAATAAAAACAGTCCAAGGCAAATTAA
This sequence comes from Cetoscarus ocellatus, assembly GCA_037902135.1. Taxonomy (NCBI): domain Eukaryota; kingdom Metazoa; phylum Chordata; class Actinopteri; order Labriformes; family Labridae; genus Cetoscarus; species Cetoscarus ocellatus. The sequence continues at coordinate 227,987 of JBAMNC010002039.1, read as the reverse complement.
TTTAAGGCCTTTATTTCAGATTAAAAAAGAAAAACCTAAAATAAAAAAAATAAAAAAGTGCAAACAGAGCCAAATAACCATTTTTTAAATGAAAGAGGCCCCAGCCAAGAATTGAAGGCCTACATATCAAGTACAAAAGCCAACATCTTAAGAAAACAATAAAGGTGGCTCATTTTAGGAAAAAACAAGTGCATACAGAGCGCTGACTAAATATTTTTCCGTATTTCCTTATTCCTTTAAATAAGAGAGGTCACAGCCTAAAAAAAATGAAGACCTACACTTCCAGTAAAAAAAAGTCAACATGCTTGTAATACAAGAAATTAACTCTTAAAAGTACAATCATTTTTCATTTGTTACTGCTGTGTTGTTACAGTATAATGTAACAAGAGCGTGATAGATAAATATTTTATTTTCGCAGATTTCAGATTTTGCTCTCTCTCTCTCTTTAGCTCTCTGTCCTTTACTCTCTCTCTCTCTCTCTGTGTCTCTCTCTCTGTCTTTCAGTCTTTCTCTCTCTTTCTTTCTCATTCTCACACACAAACAGCGCTGCACGCATTGCATGAACCCACACTCACATAGGCTAATAACAGTATTGCTGGAACTTGCAAAATGTGAAACATTCAAAAACAAACTAGTGCAAAGAACTGCAGAACTGCAACAATGAAAATAACACGAACAAATGATCAACTTGATTAGTAAACAATTAGAAAAAGAACAGGATCAGCCCGTGGACAGCGCAGCGCCAACAAAGCGCAAAAGCTCTCAGCCCTCATCAGTATTTCACACACACAGGTCGGTCACAAAGCTTGCAGGTGACAAAGGTCTTATTTTTTTGCACTGACTGTTTATTTGTCTCTGCCTCCTGTTTGCTTGCAGCTGCTGCAGCTCGTGCTGTAAACACGATAGAAAATCACCTCCGCCAAATGAATCATGTCTCGTTCCTCTTTAGTGCTTCATTAAACAACCTTTAAGCCCAAGAAAACTTACAGAACATATATTTAGGAACACTCGTGGCATGACCGGCTTGTGATCAGACCACAGTAGCGGTTCTAGTGTTAACTGGAGTAGCAGCGCCCGCTGTCAGGCCAGCTGACAGTCTTGCCTGGGCCTGGGGCAAGACAATCAGATGCCTCCCCCACCCCCGCTCCACCGTGAACGTCACCGTCTCTCTCTCCCTCTCTCTTTCCCTCTTTCTCTCTCTCACCGGTAGCCTGGCTCTGTCCCTCCGCTCCGGGGCAGCGGGCCCCTCCTGCCCAGTTCTGTCCCCCCCCCCCATGCTTGGCCCAGGACAACATAACCGTTTGTCCCCTCTATTTGCAGGCATGCCCACTGTATATCCGGGACTGTCGGAAAAAGTGCTCAATTAAAATCTATTCCTGTGAATTTATCAGAGATTGGTCACGGGTCTGGACAGAACCATCACTCGGTCCGGATCTGGACCGAGGTCAGCCATTTGGTAATGCCTGGTATAGGTGTTAAACACAACAATCTGGCATATTTTCCAGTTTTTATTTATCAAAAATGACCAAGAGTTGTCTAGAATTACTTGTCCTTAGCATCACTTTATTTACCGCTATCAAGAAAATAAAGTGTAGAGAAAGTGTTGAGTCATAATCTATCAAAGTGCCCACGTTTCCTGAAGCCAACATCATTTGAGGATACTTTGCTAGGCTGTCACTCACAATCCCACACCCCTCTCAGTCGAGGCCACGCCCCCCACGCCAGAACACGGCCAAAAGTTTGAAACTGAGAAAAATAAGATCTGAAAGTGAAAAAAAGATCTGAAGGTGAAAAGAAGATATCTGAAACCAAAAAGTTAAGATTTGGACCTGAAAATATTAATTCTGCCACTGAAAAAAATGACACATCACATCTTAAAATATATTTCAGAGTAAAAAATGAAAATAAATTATTTGATCAAAATAATTACAGAGCTGAATTAAAAGTATATTGAAACTGAAAAAAAGTTATCTTATACATATTTTTAAATTCAATAAAATGTTTTTATTTTTTAACAAATTCAAGAACAAACCTTAAACTTTCAGTTTCAAAATTTATTTTTTCAATCTTTTCTTTTTTTCAAATTACAATACTTTTGGCCTGGATTTAGCTCCATATCTGGAGAGCAAAATGCAATTAATTTAATCAATTTCTTTAACGCGTCACTCTGATTGTAATTCATTAATCACAAAAATCACTCCAAGTCAGTGTTCATTGCAGACATATTCCCCTGCCCATAATACCATCATAACAGATTCAAGGGGGCTAAGAAGCTGATGCGTCATATATCTTAAGGAACTACTACGCAACAACTTACTGATGAAAAATGCTTTATACTTATTTGTCTCTCACAATTTTTCAAATTCTTCCTCTCCCCCTTCCCTCTCACTCTCCTACTCCCCAAAAGGTTACATTTTTGTTCCTGGAAATTCAACTCCAGTTGAATCCAAAAGATCGGCAACCACAAGTGCTTCAAACTTGGCTCATAAGCGATCATATTTGCACACTAATGCACGTAGCACTCTTTCTGTCGTTTTGTCCATCTCTCTATAAAATAGAAATCATCTTACAGTACCTTTTATAATTTTATGCATAGGCTCCTCACAAATCAGGAGATCATTATGGATCAACTGAAGTTTCTTCATGCAGAAACTTCAAGGAGAACCTCATGGTGATGAGGAGGCCCTTGAACGAGACATGCTCCCACTGAGAGATGTGGCACCTCTTCTGGTCTGAGGGAGGAGCCAGACCTTAAAAAGAAAATGGGAATGTATTGCTCACTCAAGCAATATTTCCAGTATGTCAGTGGTTATGCTGGATTTTTTATTAGAGGGAGGACTATTCTACATTCTTTACTTTGGGAAACAGCACACTTAAGTGACCTACTGAACATCATGGATTTATTTAGTCCAAACAGGGGCACCGAAAAGGGGAGAATGAGGAGAAAGATTCTAGGGGCCCATGACTGACAGGGGCCCAGAGAATCCCCTAATTTACAATTACCTACAATTATAATACTGACAAAAAATGATTATACTCAGTAATAAACTTAGAGTTACACATATATTTTATATACAATCTATTGGTAACACTAAGTTTAGCCCCCCCCCCGCTCTGTCAGACAGCCTGCAGAGCGCTAACTTTTCACAGACAGCAAGTGAAGGCAGAGATGGCAGGATGCCTCAAACATCTGGGAGCAAGAAACAAAAAGAAAAAAGGCTCAGACAGGAGAAGAAAGCAAGGGGTCGAAAGTATCTCACCCAGTTCTTCCATAGGCAAGGTGGGTCTGTTATTGGTTCATGTGATGGAAAGTTCTGGAACAGTAGCCTGTTGTCTATTCCTTACTTTGTCCATAGTTTATGAACTAGCTCACTTTTCTCCCCATATTAGCTCATAATTTCTGAAGAAAACTCTGGACATTTCACTGTTCATCATCATCATCATCTTCTTCCTCTTATCCATGATCAGGTCGCAGGGGCAGCAGCCTAAGCAGCAAAGCCCAGACTTCCCTCTACCCGGCCGCTTCATCCAGCTCTTCCAGAGATACAGCCGAAAAACCCTTTTGATCAGACAACAGGCAGAGATAATTAACTTTATCCAAATAGGACAAACCCTTATTTACTCCTATACCTAATCAGGAATATTTAAATAGTGTCCTAAAAACCAGTTAACCTTAATCAGGGGACGATTTGTTAAGTACAGAAAGATCAATGGTGTGGATAATAATTTTGCTTTAATTGAAATGTCAAGGAGGACAAGGGTTATAATAAACTACAATAAAACATAATGTCTCTATTTTAAATAAACAAGAAGCAACAAAAAGCATTTATAACTAAACAAAAAACAAATAAAGAAGCAACAAAAAACAAATAATTAACAAATTAATTTCCTGTATGGATTTACTTTTTATAATGGAAAATGAAGGTCATTTTCTTTTTACAGATAGACATATAAATAATAATCACAGTGATTTAGGAACAGGGAACAAAGAGTGAAGTGTGTCGGCCCGTGCATTTCCTTTGGCTCCCCATTTTAACTACCCGGTCGACGGACTAGGTGGGGGGAGCTGTCATGATATACTCTTAATACCCAATAGAACAAGCCTGAAGTCATAGCTATTTGGATGATACAGTAAGACACAAAACCCCGGCTGATGGAACAAAGAACATAGTGTTACTATCGGAAAATCAGCCAATTAACTCTACAAAAATACAAATTAAGATGAACATACTTTAGCACAAATTTGGTTTCCCCCGTACTGGCTTGAATGTGTACTATCTCCCTCATTTTGACACAATGAATGACTTTCAGTATTTCTTTGGAGAAAAATCTATGTTTCTTTTTAGTAGTCCAGTGCACAGATGAGAGCGACTCCCCGTTTTATCCAGTGATCCTGACTGTGGTCTGTGGGCAGCTCCACTGAAATCACATAGTTGGTTGAATGACCGGTTGTAGACAGGGTCCCATCACGTTTGAGGGTCTTGTAGATAGGGCAGACGTAGACCCCAGTAGCCGGAGGTTTGCGATTAGGTTTGGGGATGAGCCAGATCACGGCCATTTCTGTGTAGAGTTCTTTAGGCCTGGAATCCGTGAGCTGACCTTCCTGGTGATCCCAGCGAGCCCCCTCCAGGAATAGACCGTGAATGAAGTAGCCTGTGTTTGGTTTCTCTGTTATCTCTGACACTGACTTCACTATAACCTCAAAGTCAAATCTGATTGTGTCGATTGAGATGCCGGAGCGGCGGGCATAATTCTGGAGGGTTCCAGTGAGGAAAGCCTGGGGGAAAAAGAGGCCGCTAATCCAGAAGACAGGTGGAATGCCGTTATCGATCCATCGCTGCAAGAAACTGATCCTCTGAAGCAGGTCAGACACCCAGGAGGCTAGAGGTTTCAGAGATGGGTAGGCCTTGGTCTGCCATATGTCAGGTACCAGGTTGTTAAACAGGCTGTTGGCCATTACTTCTAGTTCTGAGGACATCACCACCAAACCCTTAAGAGCCTCAACAATACTACTGAGACTCTGAGAGATGACCTTCAGCAACTTGTTATACCTGATGACCTCCTGGATAAGCACTGTGTTCATGGACTCCTCGTAGAGGACCGGGTACTTTTTCATCACCTCCATGATGCTGAAAAGCTGAGGAATTTTTTCAGCAATGCCTGCCACAATATTCTCTACTATCTCCTCCACAGTCTTCCCCCCAGCGGATGCAGTTTGAGGCTGAAGACGAACCACAGCTCCAAGCAGAGAAAACGTCTCATTCTGGGCAAAGCTGATGTTAGCATTGTCATGAAGACCAAAGATCTCGGGTATGTCATTGATGGGCAAACCACGGATGTATGCCAGGTAACCCTTGACATCTAGATTTGTGTCTATCTGCCGGTAGACACCAGACGAAGAGTAAATGTGATTCTTGGCAAGCACAGCAGGACAGTAGAAATCCTCCAACACACTGAGCAAACATCGTCTGTCCCAGTCATCTGTCACACGGCCGCCATAATTAATCTCGCCAGCAGTATATTTTAGTACCTTAAATGGGATGTCCTGGTACTCATCTAGGAACATTTTGAGCTGGCTGATGCATATATTCAGATCTCCATCAGTGAACTCATACGGAATGTTAAAGCCTAGTGGTCCGAACTTCCTTCGCTCAAGAGCAATTCCACGGAAGAGACACAGAGAGAGCAGCAAAGACTTAAACTGTATCTCCTTAGTGGAAGAGGATATAAAATCACTGGTTAGCCTCAAGTAGGTTTTCTGTAGATTGGCCTTGATTCCCCGGGGAGGTTCAATGGTAATTTTTGACCCATTTTGGAGAATGGAAACAGGAAACTTGTTGCTGGGAAGACTTGTGAGCCACAGACGGAAGTCCTCGTGCACCTCTGATGGGTTGATGTTTTCAATAAGTCGTTCCAAGGAAGGCATCCAGGTGGCAGTTTTGGAAAAAGACCCACTGACCTTTTTCCATGGCTGTGCGCATCATGGACTCAGCCCAAGGACCCTGACCCTGGCCCAGAGAGATGGCACTCACTTTCTTTGAGAACTGCATAACATCAGCAAACTTGTAGAGGTCGGATGCAGGGTCAGTGCCAGGGGACAGTACAAAGATAAGAGGAGTGGAGGGGGAAGACTCCTTGAAGACTACAGATAGGTCTGATGTCTGAGGTTCTATGAAGCATTGTCCCAGCTGAGCTGATACAAAGTCCTGCAGGCCTTGAACAACACAGTCTGCCCTCAGACAGCGCAGAACCAGCAGTTTCTGGAAAGAATCCAGCTGTGTGTTCCATTCACCTGGCAGAGGCTCCCTGTGAGGACGGTTGCTATCAAAAATTTTCTTAAAACCCTGAAGATGCTCAGTGAAGCTCTCTGCCAGTTTGCTGAAGTTGTCCAGAGCGCTGAGGCCCAGGATGTCTTGCCAGGATCGATCTGACAGCCAACTCACCGCAGGGTTGGGCAGCTCTTTGACAGGCATCCCTCCTGATAGCAGGTAACGCCGTTCAACCATATTAATTTTGTGATCATTCATCATAATGCGTGCAAACAGGAGAAATGAAAACATAAGTTTATGCTTCTCAAATAAACTGTGGCACACATTGCTGTACAGACTGAAGGTGAAAAATTCATTGATGTTTGTGATTCTTTGCTCCACCGTGTCTGCTCTTTCAGAGTTTGAAATGCTAGCCACAAAGATGTTGAGGAACCACTCCAGCGAGTACTGGTACATGGGGTCCACATTAGAAAGGTCAGAAACACAGAAGAAAAGAATCTGTGTGCGCACAGCCACTGGTACATACTCCAGACGGGTGGCATCAATGTCCTGTTTTGTCTGCTCTGCTGCCATCACTTTAGCCTTGAGCTCTCCTGCTTTAATCTTGGAGGCCTCCAGCACTTGTATTAGCTCCTCATTGTCCACAGGGTTTCCCTCTGTGGAGCTGAGATGATACAGGATCTCATCTTCAATTTCTTTCAGTTCTTGTTTCATCTGGGCATTGCTGGTGATTAGCTGGTTCTTAGCCTCCTCTAGGTCTGGACGTTCTTCAGCCACAACCTGGCCAAGCAGTTGGTCCTCCAAACCACTTGGTGACAGGGTGAAGTTTATAAGGGTGACATTGGTACAGAGCTCTGGAGAGTAGTGTGGGTTTGGCAGTTTTGTTGTGATGTACATCTTAAAGTCTTCATGGTAAGGGATGACTGAGTCACCCAGCTTCAGCACTGTGCCGCTTTGCTGTTTAAATGTCTGTTGCAACAGAACAGGCTCTAAGGCAGGATCTAACTCCTCTCCTACATTCTCTAGGAGGCAGGGTTTACCAATGCGGATGGCGTTCTCAAGACTGCGAAGAAAGTCCCGGTCACTTAGCTTCATTACCTCTAATCCATTTTGTTGCTCCATTGTTTTGATCCATGTGTTAGCTTGTCCCTGAGGATCAATGAAGAGAGCCCAGCGATGGAAGTACTGGGCAGTCAAACCATTCTCCACTGAGAGGTTATCTTTGGGCAAACCTGATATCTGCCAGGACCGGATCTTGACTTGATCTCCGAGTGTGCTTATCAGGTTTGGTTCTTCAGAGTGAGGGACACTTAGCTCTTTAAAAGATTTGAGCCACTCCTCTGCCATGGCTAACCTGTACTCCCCAGTGAAGGGTCCCAGGTATGTCACATATCCTGCAGATAGGAGAACATCGCCTGACACATTGTTGACCATGTTATCCAGATGTTGCACTGTTTCCTTCCACCGCACCTCCTCATCTGCAAGCCCACTGATAAGCTTGTCTGCTCAGACACGGCGGGCCTCACACAGTTGAAACTTCTTATCCAGCTTAGCTTTCTTAGCCACATAGTCTTGGTGCTTTGCCTCCATAGTGGCAATGCCCCCCTCCACTTCTGCTAGCTTCGCTTTAGCTTCATCCACACTGCGCTGGGCTGCATCCAATTCTTTCCCGGCCTCTTTGGCAACTTGCCTTTTTGGTTCCACAGCCTTGTCCACAAAGTGAAACTTATGCATAGCTCGCACCCACTGGCAGATTGAAGTACAGGCTTTGGACACTTTGGCAATGGAAGCTGGCTGAAAGTCCTCATTGTCAATGTAGGGCTGGACTGCTTTTATCACACTATCAGGGATATTGTTCCTATCGTAGTTGAAGAGGCTTTCCAGAAACTTGCCAGGGTCTTGTAGCAGACCCTTACCAGCATCCCAGTAGTCATCAATCTTTGAACCAAGCTTCTTTCCAGGAATCTTTTTGGGTTTGATGCCCTTCATAATGCATACTGTCTCAATAACCAGCTTCACCCCCTGAGGAGGTCTCTGCAGTGCGCGTACCTCAGTGACGTCACGCTTGTTGAGTGACTTGAGGCTGGCGAGTGCAGCATCAAGAGCTGGCAGAGCTTCAGCCAAGTCTTTCTGAGCATCTGCTTCAATGGCTGCTGCATAACTGGCCTTTTCTGAAGCTCTGGCTTCCTCAGCTAGAACTGACTTACGGGTCTCCTCTGCAACAACTTTTTCTTTTTTGAGGCTCTCCATAGCGGCTTCAGTTTCCTTGGCAGCCTCCTTCAAAAGAGGTCTCATAGCCTCCTGCTCATCTTGCAAATTCATCACATCCTCTGCTGTGCTAAGAAGCTTATCCAGACCAGTCTTCATACGCTGACGAGCACTGCGTAAGTCTTGCTTCTTACTCCCAATGAGATCTGAGAAGATTTTGAGCAGTTCCAAATAGCTCTTGGGTGTGACATAGTTGTGTCGCGAAAGCTCAGCCAGGTACTGTTCACACTTTCTGGCTACTGTCTGGTGGATCTCCACACACATCAATGTTAGTCCTCTCATTACAGCTGGGCTTGCTTCAAGTTCAGGTAGCTCATTTAGAAATGACGTGGCAACAGCCTGCAAAGCCTCTTCTGGCCAGGCGCTGAACCAGTCAATGGTGCAACATGTCACCAGTGAGGGGAACTGCCTTAACCGTGCACGAAACACTTCACCAATAGGACTCATGCAGAGTACAGTGTGTATGTTGTTGCGAACCCTCCTGATGTAGGCAGCCATAAGGTTGGCTTTAGTTGGCTGCTGGCCCAGGTCTTGCACCACCTCCTTCATGGCTACCAGAACACGCTCTTGCTCATCAGAGGCATACAGATTAGGAACATCTCCAGAGTTTAAAATGTTGTTAATATCCTCCAGGAATGACTCACTCTTAATCTGTGTGTCAACAAAGAGGAAGGTGATCTGTTGGTTCTGGAGGCCTGCCTTCAACATGATGCTTTTAATATCCTCCCTCGACTCTGTTTGGCCATAGTTTTTGGCCAGCTCAATCTGGAAGATTCATACTCTGCCATATATGAGGCCAGCTTAGTCAGGGACTGGTGTCCGCTACCACCCACTCCAAGCAGCAGAGCATTGCCCAGGGGCTGGCGCAGGATACGGCTGATACGGCAAACATGCTGTATGGCATCCATGAAGAGCACCAGCTTCATCTTATGGCCCTCATTGTAGTCTTCCATGTATTCATCCATCTCTTTCACCAACTTTTCCTTGTCTTCTATGCAAGTGTATACTTTTGGGTCAGCTCCCGGATTCATAAAGTCTCCATATAAAACAGGCTGGCATGGCACAACCTCTTCAAAGCTGCAGTCAAACTCCTGGTTGCAGTCCTTCAGAAGTCTGTTGAACCAATCCCTGTCCTCGGCGCATACCAGGCGGTCCTGGAAAATGCGGCAGCTTTCATGGTACCACAGCTTCAACAGCTGGACTTTGTCCTCAATCATTCCAGCTTCAGCCATCAGGATGCCCTGAAAAACTTTGGACAGGTCCCTGAGGTTGAAGGTGTAATGGGACTTGGCTGGCGTTGGGAGGAGTTGGGATGTAATGGTAGAGTAGACTCTGATTGTTGCGTCTACAAGAGACTCATTCAGTGGCTGGATTGCTGGCACAGGTCTGCCTGGCTCCTTTTTACTCATATTTCCATTCATCCAGCTGCCCAAAATAGTGGAAAAAATCCTTTTCTTGCTGGAGTCCTGCATTTCAGTAAAAGACAAGAAGTTGAAGTGGCATGTAAAGTGCTCTATGATGGGGTTTCTACCTCCACCTGGAGGTCCCATTGCACAAGTAAAGTTTATGTCCACAATGTGTCTGAATGTCCCTATCTGTTTCCTGTCATACCAGCCTCTGTGGTCCATCCACTGCCTCAGCAGTTCAATAGGAGGTTGAGCACCGTACGTTTCCAACAATGGCATGTTTAGGTCATCAATAAAAAAGATAAAGTACTTCCCCAACGGAGGTCCAAACACACCTTTCTGCCTTTCGTCTAGTTTACTGTCGATATAATCCTGAGTCTGGTTGGCAGAGGTGCGGGCCGAAAACATGAGGAAGTGTGTGATGTATTCAGCAGGCATGTTCTTCAGTAGCTTGTCAGACATGGTCAGGCTCTTTCCTGTGCCTGTCGGCCCAATACAGAGCACAGGTTTCTTATTGGCCAAAAGCATATCCATAAGGAAGGACATTCTCACTGTGTCAGGAGTTGGAACAATAATGTCTGCATAGTTTGTCTCTGGAGTGATTACAACACTCTTTGCTGATTCCATCCAGCCCACCCACTGGACTTTTCTTTCCTCATCTTCATTGTCATACTCAAAATTACTAATCCCTGCATCATCCAGCCTGTAGTCATACACAAGGTCCTCTTCTGGAAAACACAACTGAATCTTTTCTTCTGCCATTTTGTTCTTCAGCCAGGCACTGAAGCGTTTACAGCTGGCTGCATCTCCTGTTGCTCCAACACTCCACACCAGAGAGAAAAAGAACCAGGGTTCAATCAGCTCCTTCACACGGTCCACTTTCTTTTTGGGAGGAGGATTTTCTCCCTCTTTTGCATTAAAGGGGTTGTAGAAGCAGTCCATAAGTTTAAGCAGACTGCAGGCAAGGTTGCTATCCAGAGATGTAATGACCTCCTTTACTGATGTTCGGACAAAGTTGATGGAGTCCTGCAGGAACCTTGCAAACAAGGAGTTCAACTGCTCTGTGAATGGTTTCAGGGCCTCAGGGATCTTCTTCAGCCAACACTCTGTGAAAGGGACAAGGCCCAAAATACCAGGCTCCAGGTAAACCATACCACAGTGAGACACTGTGGCAGGAGACGCCACTGCCAAATCCTGCACCTCAAACATCATGGTCATTACATCTGTGAGTTTAATGATTTCTCCTGAGCTGAGGCATAGTTTTTTGTTGTCATCCAGCACAGTGTTCATGTTCTCAATCCACACAGCATCCACAGGCCCATCAGACATGTACCACTTTTTCTCTTTGTCCATGGTTACTGCCCCTCCACGAATTAGGGAAGAGAGGATACCATCCGTCCGACCATTTCAGCAATCATAGCATAGTTTGGTACCATCATGGCCACAGGACGAAAAAGGGCTTTAAGATTGTCAGGAAGCTCAGTGCGCCCAGCATATCCTGGATTCATCGTGAAAAAGATGGCACATGAAGGAACAAGGGGTATCTCTGACCCCTCGAACACAAACCGCTCTACCCTTTGCTGCTGAGCCTTTTGAATGGTGGTGATCTGCTGTGCCACTACAGACAGCACCTCGACATCAATACGATTAAACTCGTCAAAGCAAGCCCAAGCTCCCGAGCTGGCAAGCCCTTTAAGAAATTTTCCCATCGCGATAAAATCCAGCTGATCAGAGCAGTTAAAAACAACTGTCTGAATAGCCAGAGCCTTTCCCAGGTCTTTGGTGGTCTCTGTCTTTCCTGTACCTGCTGGACCTGCGGGAGCCCCTCCAAATTTCAGGTGTAGAGCTCCTGTTAGAGTCAAGTAGCATCTGTCAGTGAGAGGGGTGATGACCAGACGTCCAGAGTTACCGAGGTACTCATATCCATATAGAAACTCTGCATTTACTGCACGGATGTACAGGTAGTCTTTTGCCCAGTAATATCTGAGTTGGCTGATCCACTCAAAGTCATTGACACTTGAGACCTCCTGCTCCACCAGTTTGGATGCCACATCCTTGGCATGCACCTCAATGACGATAAGTGCAGAGAGCACTGCTCGCTGCATCTTTGACAGGCCTCCTCTCACCAGTTGCACCAAGTCCCCCAGCTGAGTCTGTAGTTGTGGATAAAGACTAGTGGCCAAGTTTCCTTGCTCCAAGGCCTCAGACACCTCACTGGTCCAGAAGACCTGACAGCCAGCTATGACTACTTGGCCAGGCCATGATAACACCCAGTCAGCTCGAGGCTGCTCAGGGTAGACTTTGAGAGAGTGGTCAATATTGTCTCTTAACGTGGCCCTCATTGATTTCTCAACTTCCCTCAGCCAGTCCTCCACATTCCCAGTTGGCAAAACCGGTAGAAACAGCTCTACCTCCTCCCCTTCCCCAGAGTACATGTGGGTGATCTGCAGATCTGACTGGAACTGGAGCTGTGCAATGTTTTCAAAGCATTTACGCAAATGTGGCTGTACAACAGTAGGATCTTTGGTCTGTGACAGAATCTCAAGGAGCTCATCATCTGACAAGAAGTAAAATCTGGGAAAGGATCTTCGTTTTGTTTCCAAGTACTCACTTAGACCCTTCTGCACCTTTTCCAAAAGTATGTTGCATTTTTTTAAGTTTTCTAGCAAGCCAGCATCTGGACACAGCTCAATCACCTTTGGATTATCGAAGGCACTTTTCATAACTTTCCTCCAAGTTAGTTCCATTTGCTGATATCTTTTTCCCTCCACAGGCAGCTGCTGGTTAATATCATCAGAGCTAAAAATGGGTTCCAAGTAGAGCCAAGAGCGTTGGCATGTCAGCCACTCTTCCAGTACATCCTGAGTCATTCTAAGTTTGCTCTCCCATGTGTCAATTTGGGCTTCAAAGGTCTTTTTAAAGGGAGAGAATGAAAAGCTCTGGGTCATGACTATGTGGTCATCCAGCAACTGGGAAGCCTCATCTGGGCTCTTCAATATGTAGGAGATCATCTCCTTGTAAGGTCGCACATCAAATAGTATATTCGACCACTCTTGCTCCATCTTGTCCAGGGCCTGTTCAATGGCGAGCTCTTTTCCTGCCAGCTCGCCAACGTAAGCTATGTCATCCATATAGTCCTGAAGGCCAAGCTCCATGCAGCGTGAGAGGGTCAGGTTTGCTTTGGGCCTGACTTTGATTTGAATTCGCTCTGAAAGCATCTCCCAGTGATGGCTTCTCATCCCTAGGTTCCTCAGGCCATGAATCAGAGGGATGCAAGGGCTGAAGGCTTCAATCTTCTTGCAGATGAGGTTTGGCACCTTCTGGCAGTCAGGAATGTCCTTAAATTGTTTGATGCATTTGTGCATGGTTTTGTTGGCTTCCATAACACTGTGCTCTAGCTGCTCTGGGTCAATGGAAGAGAGGGGGTCATTAAGCCAGCTCTTATGCCAATGCAGCTAGTCAGAGGTGGTGGTCCACAGCTCTTTGAAAGGCTGAAAGTCTTTTACCAACTTTTGCAGATGGTCATCGTTGGTGACAGGAATACCAAACAAACGTTCTCTTCTGTTGAAGATCTGAGCCAACGACTGACATTCCTGAAGTTGTTTGCTTGTACGCCTCATCTCGTTGGCCAACTCATGGGCTTGATTGATGTCAAAGTGCCTTTCAAACCCTGCAACCAGCTTCTGTAGAGAATTTAGACGCTCCTCAAAGTTGTCTTGGTCGGCCAGCTGGATTTTATGGAAGCGTTCCTCATCCTCTATATTTTGAACAACTGTTGCTTCCGCCTGGATGACTATCTTTTGTGGCCATCCAAGAGCTGTCCATTTTTGGTTAGCATCATCATTTGACAGGATGTAGAAAGATTTTTCGAGTACATCATAGTCTGCCAGGGTTTTGCTTATGACTTGTTTATAGTTCTTGAGCTGATAAGGGATTTGTTTCATCCATTCCCTCTTGTCAGTCAGTTCTTCTATGCTGTTGGGCTTGTCACGCAGCTTTCTACTAATTATTATAGACTCTTCACAAGCATCATTGACCTGCCTGCGTAACTTCCCAGCAAGGTTGTCCAACAATGCATTTGCCCATGACGTTTTTTTTGTTAGTAAGAGCCTGGCGTACAGCCTCAACATGCACAAGAAATGGACCAATGATGATTGAAGATGGCAGGGAGTGTTCAATGTTTTCTTTGTCTCTCAGGTGTTGTTCCACCTCTTTTTTCACCATTTGGGGTGTTATGTCTGCATTCATATTGGATCGGAGATGTGTTTCAATGTCCAAGTTGTGTAGCTCCAAGTATTTCCAATATTGAGCAGCATAAGCCCTCAGAGGTATGGCTGCTTGAGTGATAGCATTGCGGATCTTCTCTCTAAGCTCAATCACTTCTGGTTCCCACAAACCCACAGACTCGAGCAGAGGATCATCACCGAATATCAAATACTTCATCACAAACTTTTCAAGCTGTGGTATGTCGTGCGTAGCCAATATACCCTTATCAAACAGATTAATGATGGATGTCTCAAAATTTTCAGGAGGTATGCTGTAATGAACCCCAGTTTGATCCATCACCAGGTCCAGCAGGAACACAGGATTCTTCTTTGGCTTGAAGGGACTGCTGATAAGGTTGTCTCCCCAGATCAGTTCCTGAGGACACGTGAGCACGTTGTGGCAGGCATCTAAAATGAGCTGAGCCAGACTGGGTAATGAATTCTGGATGAGGAAGCGCAGGGAGTCCTGCATTTTCAAGCGCACCTGAGTCATCAGTCTGGACAGCTTGGAAAACTTGTACATCTCATAGTTGGACTCTTTGATATTGTAGGCCCCTTGGCCTATACTCCCGAGGCTGGAACATATGCTGTCCTTTAACCTGGTTATCCATGTCTCTTTTAGAAACATGTTTATCTGAGCGATCCCTTGAAACTGCATATCTTCAAACTCGTTGAGTGTCAGTGGTTTTACGGTGGTGACACTGAACAGTTTCTTAGCTGCTACTTTGTTGCACTCCAAACATACATCAGATAACACACAGACCACTTCTTGTCTTCTTAGCAGGGTATTAAAGAGGAAAGCATCTTGAATCTTCTTAGAGTTGTAATAAGGAACTGGCACACATCCTTTTAGTGGTACAGACTCAGGATCCTTCTGTGGCAGAGTGATGCGTGGAAAATCTCTTGATTGGCTCTT
Source organism: Cetoscarus ocellatus (assembly GCA_037902135.1). Taxonomy (NCBI): domain Eukaryota; kingdom Metazoa; phylum Chordata; class Actinopteri; order Labriformes; family Labridae; genus Cetoscarus; species Cetoscarus ocellatus. The sequence goes on along the minus strand of JBAMNC010002039.1, from coordinate 212,863 downwards.
CACTACCCTGTATAAGGTCATGTGGTTGATTGCACGGTCATATTGAAGTTTGACCTCCATCTCCAAGTCCAACAGATGCTTCTCCAAAGTTTTTTCCTGATCCCTGGTGAAAGGATCTTCTCTTTGATACGCTTTAAACTGTCAGGATGTAGAGATGGCATTGCACTATGAATGGGCATGCAGACCACAAGCAAATGGGACAGAATCATAGCTTTGCTTTCTTCTCTCCAACGAAGAGCAAACTGGATCCGTTCAACAAATACACGTGGGTCTTCAGCCAGGAATAACAATCTAATCCTTGGTATCCAGTATTTACTGCCTGCCAGAATGTAATTTTTTCCTGTCTGTTTAGTCTGTTGATGAACCTTCTGTACAAGGTACTGGCATTTCTCCTTACTGAAGTCAAGAACTTCGACTAAATGCCAGCAGTGCTCCAGTGAGGAGCCATCTTGATCATCAGAATCACCATCAGTCCCAAAATCTAATCATTTTTTCCTTATCCCATTCCACACATTCCCTGAAAATTGCATCCAAATCCGTCCATAACTTTTCAAGCTGTCTTGAACACAGTCAGACAGACAGACAAACAGACAAACCAACGCCGGCAAAAACACAACCCCCATGGTGGAGGTAACTAGAAAAGCACTCAGAGAGCACAGACCTCCGCCAAGCAGCTTCAGTCCACCCCTAACACACATGCATACAAGTATTAGACAGATACATGTCTGCACATGTCTGTATTCTCTGCTTTGGAAATCCCCCAGTCTACGGTCACCATGACAACAGGAACACTTTCTGTCCCTTGAAGTTTCACACAAAGGTGTTCTGGTCTTTCATTGGCCCTTTGATGTTGAATTCTGGTAATGCCCGGCGGCTGCCCAAGCCACCCTCATGATTTCTGGGAAATTGTCTTGTTAACTCCATAATGTTAACTAAGAAAGCCCTCAGAGAGTGCAGACACACGCCAAGCAGCTTCAGTCCACTTTGACGAAAATGGTCCTATCTGGCAATGTTAAAGAATCCTTTGAACAATTCCTGTATCTGGATGGTGATCCGGATCAGTCCCAAATCTAATAATTTCTTCCTTATCCCATTCTGACTTTAATGTAAGAATTCTGCCTTATAGAAATTCTGACTTTAATCTCTGGGTTTTGGCTTTAATCACAGGATTTTGTCTTAATTCTAGAATCCTCACTATAATCCCATGATTTCGTTTTTAATCTTAGAATACTGACTTTAATTTCAGGATATTGTTTTTAATCTCAGAATCCTGATTTTAATCTCAGGATTTTGATTTTAAATATAGAATTCTGACTTTAATGTAAGAATTCTGCCTTTTATGAATTCTGACTTTCATCTCGGGTTGTTAGCTTTAATCTCAGGATTTTGTATGTAATCTTAGAATCCTGACTAAAATCTAAGGATTTTTTTCTCTAATTTTACAATCCTGATTTTAATCTGAGCATTTCTTTGGTCTTTTTTTCACTTAATTAATGTTGATTAATGTTGACAAAGTGTGTATATAACCATGTGTTTTTTGATCATAAAGGATAAAAAAAAAACAAAAAAAACATGCCCTATCTCGTCTGATCTCGGAAGCTAAGTCTAATCTTTCATTTATCAAAACCAGCCATAAGCAAGTTTAGTGTACCATAAATATATGTACACAAATAGATAACAAGAATCAGACTTCAGTGACTTCTGTCATGACAGCAGTGTCACTGTGAGAGGCAGGCATGATGCTGATTGGCCCGTTGAGGAAATCCCAGCTCAATGATTGGCGGGTTGGCCAGGTTTTAAAAATGTCTTAATTTCTTTGGTCTAAATAATCAAGCACAGTATCATTCCCTTTATATTGTACAGAATCAAACCGCTGTGTTGAATCAGACTGTGTGAAATCACACTGCACTGTGAGTGGGGGATGAATAGTATCATTTCACATCTGTTGGTGCTGTATCTTTAATATATTGGACTTTTGACAATGTATTGAGATTTGGCTTCACACCAGAGGCTCAACCCTAATGCCTACTAGGGTTGTAAAAAAATATCGATACTACTAAAAGTATCAATACTCAAACGCCGTATCCGGATTCGATACTTTTTTTTTATTATTTATTTTTTTTATTTATTTATTTATTATTTAAACAATCCAAACCACACAACCACATTATAACATAACATAAACCCCTGACTGACACATAGACCTGTGGACAAGACAGTTAAAAAAAAAACAAAACAAAAAAACACACACACAAAAAAGAAACAAATATACAACAGAACAAATAACAGCATAAAGAGGTCAAACAAAGAAAAAACAACAGCAACAACAACAACAAAAACAAAAACTAAACTAAATTAAATAATGATATCTCTGTCATCCTTCCTCTAAACTTGGCCTTAATCGATTCCATCTCTTTTCATGTTCATTCAGTTTCCCCTGCCTTGTAGCAATAATGCCCTCTAGCATAAAATAATGTTTTAAAAAGGAAAAAAAACAGGGGAATGTCAATCTCTCTTTTCCCTTCAATTCAAAAATAAATCTTTTACCTAATAATATAATAGTATTTAAAATGGTAGGACATTTATTTCTTAATTCACCAAGCATTATTGTTTGAGGGCACATGGTTAAAAACACTGAATTTGATGCAAGCCATCTTTTGACAGTCGTCCAAAATGTCGCCACATGAGGACAGAACCAAAATAAATGCAACATATCTTCAGTTTCAGATTTACAGAAGCGACAGTTTCCATCCTCTTCCATACCCCAACCAAAAAGATTTTTTCTTGTGGGTAATATTTTATTTAAAATTTTTAATTTGCCATGGTATTGATAATAAGGTGCGAGCGCACTCTGCAGGCAGCGCAGCAGGCAGTCAGCGTCCAGCAGTCAGGTGAGCCCTCACTGCGACCTCGCGTATACAGTGTTCCCCTATAGTTTATGTGGGATGGCACCCCGCTGTCGCAACAGACACTCCCACTGTGCAGGATCCCCACCCATAAATTCAAGTGCAGATTTAAAAAAAAATCCATTATTTGATTTTTATTTTAATCAAAAAGGAGTTTAACAGACATTCTTTTTATCAAATAAAAAAGCTCTCTCTAATTTGCCCATTTTTTTGTGTCTAACGCTATCATTTCATTATATTCAATAAAATTAATTTCTCCTCTCCTCTGACCCTTCTCAGTCCTGTCGTCTGACTATTTACACTGCATGCCGCGCGAGCCAACCACTCTGATCATTTACTTAGAAACATTCAACAAAACATATGCTGCCTTCTTTTAAACAGCGCATTACATGAAGAAAACATTCACTGATTTAAGTAACGCTTTCACACAAAGCAGAGAAAGGAAGGAAAATATGAGGAAGAAGAGAGATTTTCATCCGATGTACATGTGATGTTCATGTGAACATTTGATCTAAATACCCGCTCTGCGTCTTTGCACGTGCGCTCCTCTGTCTGCCGATGAGCGTGAAGACGCACATAGATGCGCATCGCAGGGACAGTGAGGGATCACTTTGTGTGATTTTATAATTCAAACGGTGTCTTGATAGCTCATGTGCACAGTTGAAGTGATCACAAAGACTTAAAAAATGACGATTCAGACTTTTGATGAATCAAAACTCAACATTCTTCAGCTGTCCAGCTCTTTCTAAAATGATAAATTCATCCTGAGGTATCCTGGATTATTTCTTTATTATTCTCCATGATATAAGAACAATCTTTGAAGGATCAAGCTTCAAATACTAGTCTACTACTACTGGTCTACTAGTGCAGCGGTTCTCAACCTGTAGGTGAAGGCCCATAACTTGGTCTCAGAGCTGTTTTCAGTGGACGGTGCGTAAATCAGGTGAAACTGTGGCAAAAATGTCCTCAGTGTATGGAGGCCCTAAGAGGACAAACATCCATCAGAGTATGTCAGAGTATACCCACTTAGAATAAACCACTGGATAGATAGATAGATAGATAGATAGATAGGTAGATAGATAGATAGATAGATAGATAGTTGAATGAAAAAATGAACAGAAAATGATGAATATAGAAAGATAGATAGATGAATGAATAAATGAAAAATGATTCATAGATGAGTAAATAAACAAAGTGATAAATATAGATGATCCTGAACGACGCACCGCGCTCATTCCGGCCCAGGCACCCCATTTCTGATTATTTAATAATTTGATTAAATTGATTATTTATCTGCAGTTCTGTTTTTCATGTTCATGAAATGTTTTTTGTATGCATTTTTAAGTATTTGTCATTTTAACCCCCGCTGTATCGAAAATGGTATTGAGTATCGAATAACTTCTTGGGTATCGATATCAAGTTTGAAATTTCAGTATCGTAACAACCCTAAAGCCTACCTCTCCCAGGGTAGTTCAATCTTTGATTTCTTCTCTGCAGAGGGTTGGCAAGAGGATAAACCTGAGGTCGATCTCTGCAACGTAAAATATCCTGCTTTCACAACAGACTATATTTTCATGTGTACAATGTGGTAACAACAACAAATCAGTTGACAAAGTGATATTCAAGACAAAAATTATTGAGTCAGACAATTTTTACAGCTCAGCAAATCCTAGATCTTGACAGTTAACCTAAATTCAAGTATTACATCTTCTTAAAAACCATAGGCTAGGCTGACAAGGCTCTAAAGATTAAATTCCAACTGCACATGTGTAGACAGCTCCAGAAACCAACAAAAAATAAATAAGCAAGTCCTATAATATCCATTTATTTACTTATCAGGGGTCATATCTAAGGTTTCAATTAAATTTAGGTTAAACAAAATACGTATGATAAATCTAGAAACTAAGGTCAAAATACAAAATAGTATAACATAATTTTTTGATGATTTTATTTCTGCTTGCAGAAAAGTATCTATAAAGACATATTATTATTGTAAATATCTTAAGAATAAAGGTGGAGAAATTGCATTGAATTTTAATTTCCCCCATTACAACTGCCCACTGACTGAAAGAAAGATCAGTACCTTGAAGACCAGGAAAAACAACCATTTGAATTTACAATCACACAAACTAAGACAATAACTGTTTCATTTCAAAAGTACAACAGGGAACCTCAAACAATGCAAAATAGCACAAACACCTAAAATATAACATTAAAATTAATATTAATAATGATATTTAGAACATCTACATCTTAAAGCACAGTGATGATGCACTTGCCTTGAATCAGATGAAAGTTCCAGACAGACCAGGTCCTGGCTCTGATGTGATGGCGGTCTCCCCTTCCTTGTTTTGGCACACAAACTGTTGAATTTCCATTTGCTTGAAAGAACCCATTAAAGACATAGTCCACTGCTTTTCCATAAACTTCATTCTCTACAATAAAAAACAGACAAATTAACACACAAAAAAACAAGCATTATTGGCATTTGCAAAGTTAATCAATTGTTTAACACCCAGTTCCTTTTCCTTTATTTAAGATTATGATATTGTTATACTATTTCTCATATTCCTTGTCCTTCTATACAAGCATGCACATTCACGTGCACACACTCCTCCTCTGTCTTGTCACACCACATTTGAATTGTATTTTTCATACTTGACTTGCATTGTAATTCAAAACACACAACATTACTCCCGTATAGACGTTTCACTCCATCTTCTGTGATCACATCTGTGAGGCTGCTATCGCCTTTTACAGAAATCAAATCACATACGAGTGACAGGAGTGCTGGCACTATGCAGATGCAGATAATCACTGACGTAAAAGTGTCAGAAGTGTGAGGATTTCTCCTCCTGTGCTCTCACTCTCCCTCCCCCCTCCCTTCCTGCTCTCCTGCTGCGTGTGCTGGAGGCGCGCTCCCTGGATCCTCACACCTGCAGCGCGTGGAGTCCAATCACCGCTCCCTATTTAAGCCACTTGGAGGCTCATCTCAGCGCCGGTGGATTCCACTTCCTATGTGGTTTGTTTCAGGCCGTTCCTCTTATGCTAACTGTGCTTACCGAGTTCTCAGTTGGCCTTAAGCCTACTCTGTCTCCTTGTTGGAGCTTTAATTGTGTTCTTTGGTGTGTTAAACTGTATCCTGCTGCAGTTTATCCTGATGCTAACCCTTTTTCTCTGCTCCCTTTTTTCAGTGTTCTCCACGAGCTCCCACCACCGCCTTTCACTTTGTAAATAGTCACCTGTTCACTGTTGTTTGCCTTACCACCTGGATATCTGTGAATAAATCATTGTCAACCTTTTACCTGCCTCTTCCTTGAAGCTTTTGGGTCTAACAGTAAAACTCAGGAAACCATTCCCTAACAGTAATCCACCGGCCTCTCCATGGAACCAGCCAAGGTGGATCAAGTGAAAGAGGCAGTGACAAATCAGGGTATCCTTCTGGGTCAACATGAAAATATGCTATGCGGAGTAGCTGGATCTCTGGAGGAGCTCACTCACCAGGTGCATCAAATCAACACTGAGCTCAATGACCTCACCCTCTCTGTAGCTGCTGCCCCTCTGGTGAGTATTCCTCCTGCTTTTGAGAGCCATTCAAAGATTGCCGTCCAATAATTATGTAAGGTAGGACAAAACCATAAAAGATGTGATCCTTCCGCAGCGAGACACTTATCCAGGCCCGTAGCCAGTCTTGTGGAGGGGGGGATCTTTTTTTTCTAAAAAGTGGACTTCACCACCCACCCCCCCAAATTCACAAGCACATTTCAAACGTTTTAATTTATACTTTTTATTGATTACACCTTCACTTTTACATGACTTTTCTCTCCCCAGTTGTCTCTCTGTTTTCCTCTATACATCTCTGTTGCTCTCCTCTGCTGACATGAATGAATATGAATTAATTAAATTTAAGTGTACTACCATCCAAACTTTCTTTTAACATAAATTAATTAATTGAATTAAATTTAAGTGTACTGTCTCTATATCATTCAAATTTTCCTTCAATTGTTGTGATGTGACCATTTTTGGCCACGAAAGGCATACTTTCTCTTCTAATGTGGCAGTAGATGAGCTGGTACTCATCACACTTGGTACAGGTGATTATTTTTAGATTAATGTTCAAATTCCAAACACAGCCTATTACAGCAATTTTCACCATGTAATAATAAAAAAATTCTGATAATGGCCAGTTTTCAAATGTATAATTTCCCATTTTCAACCCTCTGTGCCAGTGTTTCTGTGGCTTTCTCCTTGTCTGTCTCTCTGTTGCTCACCTCTGCTGTCTGTTGTCTGTTGTCATTCTGGGAAATGTAGGCTGATGTACGACGACGCTATACGACAGCGCCGAGTCCACTCCACGCACTGCTGTCATACAAAACACTGCTCGCCATGTATTTTCACATCGACATTAAACGTGACAGCAGCTCCGCTTCTACGTGTTACTGCTTTGCAAAGTCAGCTGGCCCTCGTCCTCTGTACAGCGTAATAACACAGACATGCGCAAAGGATTGTGGGAAATGTAGGCTGACGTAGGCCAACAGCTCCACTTTCGAGCCTGTTTTAAACTCCTCTCGTGTCAACATTTTCTACAGTACAGACACAAAGCTTACATCAATCGTTTCAGCTGATTCTTGTGATGCTCACGGTGCAGTCCTTTTTTTGATAGCTATCACGGTTTTGGCACAGCATTAGGTCGTACACCCGGAAGTCCCCAGCTTTATCATCGACCCACATTGAATGTCACACTGCCTCCGCCTCTTCATGTTAGTGCTTTGCAAAGTCAGCAGGCAGAGCAGCTGCTCTTCCTAGTCCTCAGTCTACAGCGTCATGACAGAGAAATGGAAAACAATGCGCAAGGTTAGTGGGAAATGTAGGCTTTCACATTCATTTCACAAGAAAATATTACACAGCAGTGCGTTCCACTATGACAGCTCTGACGGCCGCCGAAATTCCCCGCAGAGTCTGCTCTGCTTACAGTCCGCCAGACTGTGGGTGCATACGCAGGTATACGCCATATACCCACTAGAAAACGCCCCGAAATACCATATAACCACAACAAAATGCGCAGGGATACGTATAGCGGCATGCTTGTGTGACTTTCACTTTCTCCCAGCGTGTGTGTGTGTGTGTGCGCTCCTCCGTCTGCCGGTGAGCGTAAAGACGCAGATAGACGTGCATCGCAGGGACAGTGAGAGATCATCAGTTACTCTGTGTGATTTTACCATTCACACAGTGTCTTGACAGCTCATGTGCCCGGTTTAAGTGAACACAAAGACTTCAAAAACTGATGAGTCAGCCTTTCATTAATCAAAACTCTACATTCTTCATCAGTCCAGCTCTTGTTTTCACTCACTCACTGTTTTCTAAATAATAAATTCATCCTGGGGGATCCTCCATAACTTATTTTACATGATATCAGAACAATCTTTAAAGGATCAAGCTTCAAATACAGTCTACTAGTGGAGCGGTTCCCAACCTGTAGGTGGAGGCCCATTGTGGGTCTCAGAGCTGTTTTCAGTGGACGGTGTATTAATCTGGTCAAATTGTGGTAAAAATGTCTTCAGTGTATGGAGGCCCTAAGAGGACAAACATCCATCAGAGTATGTCAGATTTTACCCACTAGAATAAACCAGACTACACACAAATATTACACTGTTTTACATTTCTCTACTCAGATATTCCTGTCCAGATTTAAAAATTCATGTATGTAGGCTATTATTACTTGGAGTTTGATGTTCAAGTATACATTTGTTGATTTAAAAATGAAGTAGTGACAACTTTGACCTACATATTAACTTGAGCAAATCAAGTTTCTAATGACATTCTTATTGTCCTCCAATGAAAATCACCTCTGTTTACATTTATTTTCAAGTCAGATGCTTTTATACTGGATAGTTCATAGTGTTGTGGACTTATAGCCTACAAATTGATGCCAAAACATTTTTCAGTTACAAAAGGAAAATGTAATCTAGGCTAATTATGCATATTCAATTGCTCTTCATAATTTAACCCTTTAAAGCCTGAATGCACAAATAATAGCCAGAACATTCATTTTTTTGGAGCTGAAATGTTTATTTCACTGTCTACTGAAATCCAACAAAATCACAATTTCCATAACATTTAACATATATATATTTTTAGCGGCAAAGTTTCTGACTCTCCCTCCGGCGACCCGGGTTCAAATTCTGGCGAAGGCAGTTGTACTTTTCAACTGTGTGTCCAATACAGACTGCTGATTACTACAGCTCCTTGCTGTATGCATCTGGCTGCTGTCCTCTCAGTCTGGATGTCACAGGCTGTCAGTCATTCAACCTTTCACTTCCATACAACTTCATTCTTTTCCTTTCTTTACAATGCAAATTTGATAACATATTTCACACTTTTGCTACTGATTACAATCTTTGTTACTTTAGCCCTAACAAATTTTACTCTTTTAATCATAGATTACAATTTCTTCATGGTGGCCAAACATTTCTACAGCTTTCTGCAATTTCCTTTCACATTTATTTATTTTCAGCTTTCTTTCACAACTGTAAACACTTTTATTACACATTTCCCACATTTGCAGTTGTGCTTCACTGCCTCCAACTATTTTATGTCCCATTTGCACATTTTCAGCTTTGTTTGCATTGCTTTTAGCCATTTCATTTCACAGTTCCAGCATTCAGACTCAGCATTTCAACGCATTTGCTGCAAGGAAATGCAATTTTTCTAGTTTGATTTAATATTCGTATTGAATTGTTCAGTGTGAACTTTTGCTTAGTTGTCTAATCAATTTGAGAAGGGCTGGAAAACAAGAGAGCAGGGAGTGAGACGTTTTTGACAGTTGAGGCTTCTCAATCTTTATTTATTTTATTTGTATAGCTCCAATTCATAACAAGTGTTATCTCAAGACACTTATTAATTATGGATACACATATATGCATAGATACATATACACATATATAAAATACACATATACATATATATACAAATATATACATCCAACACCCAACATGAATCCATATAGCCAATCATGAATCCCTCCATCATGGCGGCAAGAAAAAACCTTCTGTTAAGCAGCAGGAAATCTTGAATGTGGACCCCAGTCTCATGATGAACAGCAAATCCACACGATGCTGTGTTGGGTGTGTGGGCGAAGGGAGGGAGGGGAAAATTTTATAGAAGTATAAACAATAAAAGTCTTACTGAAAATAAGAATTTATGGTAGTGACGGAACTCATGGGTGCCCAGACCACAAGTGCATCCCTACCATATTTGTCTCCGTTAAGTATAAATGTATTAATGGTAGACCTCTTGAGATGTGACACCTCATTTTCAAGAGGGATCTCATGTCCATGTGGAGCTAGAGATAGTTACTATAGATGTATCAACCATGGATAGAAAGATCATGCTAATATCTACATTAACAGCTATAATGATTATGAACTGGAATGAGATGGCCAAATATTTGTTATTTCTGTAATTGTAGTTATTGAGGCTTCGTGACTCCACAGCAGCAGGCAGTCTCTACCGAGGATCCCAGGCCACCTAAAAGATAAGAGCCAGAGACGAGTACAGGAGCAAACAGAAAGGGACAGAGGCACATATGGAGAGTGCAGCCAAGAAGGATTATCCTCTGTTTCCATCTGTCTGCAATTCCAATAGGCAAGAGCCCTGCAGTTAGCTGCCCAGTAATAATGTTTTAAAATGGGTAGACCAAGGCCTCCTTTCTTAAGTGGTTTGTGCAGGTGAGCCTTGGCTATCCTGTGTGATTTGTAACCCCACACAAAGGGCATTATGATAGAATCAAGCTTCTCGAAGAAGAACGCATTCGGTAAACAGGCAGATTTTGAAAAAGATAGAGGAACCTGGGTAGGCTCACCATTTTAATTGCATTAACCCGTCCAATCATGGATAAAGGCAGTATTCTCCAGGATTCAATGTTTGCCTTAAGTTTCACTATTGCCTCTGAGAAGTTAAATCTAAAAAGATGGTTTGAATTCCTGGTCAGCTTAAGCCCCAGATAGGTAAAACAATCCTTTACCACTTTAAAGGGCAATTTTTTAAAAAAATCTTCAGCAAATGAATCCACCAGTGGCATAAACTCACTCTTTCCCCAATTTATAACATATCCAGAAATTTTTCCAAATGAATTGATATATTCCAGTAAGATGGGAATAGAGACTTCTGGGTCGGCTAAGCAAACAAGAAGGTCGTCTGCATACAAGGTTACACGGGTCTCAACACCGCCCAATTGGATTCCTCTAACATCTTGATGTTCCCTAATGCCAATTGCTAGGGGCTCTAAAGCAATGTTAAAAAGCAAGGGGGACAGTGGGTCCCCGTGGCGAACTCCACAGTGCAAACAGAATGGACTGGATTTATCCCCATTGGTTAAAATGGAGGATTTGGGGTTAATGTATAGTATTTTGATCCATTCTATAAGCATGTCACCTAAACCAAACCTCTTGAGTGTTTAGGTAGGGCCATTCGATCATATCAAATGCCTTGTGGAAAAGCTTTAATTGCATCCTGTAGCTCTAACAGTGAGAATTCTACATCCAGATTCTTCCTAGCAGCTTCATCTAACTGTGGGAGGTTAAGTGAATCAAAAAACTGATTAATCTCTTCCTCTGTAGCTGTTGCTTTGGAGGTGTAAATATTAGAGTAAAATTCCTTAAAACCTGTATTGATGTCCTTTAAGTCTGTAAGTGTCTGACCAGAGTTCGATTTTGTTTTGTAAATAGCTCACTTTGTCTGTTCTCCCTTTAATTGCCTTGCCAATAATGATTGTGGTTTGTCTCCCAGTTCAAAGTGTCTTTGCTTGAGTTTAAGGAGTAGATTTCCAACTTGCTCGCTTAAGATTTGATTGTATTCATATTTAATTTAAGAATATTGTTATAATCTGACTGAAGAAGGTGTTTCTATAAGCTCTTTCTGCAACTGGTAATTCTTTCTCAATCATTTCCAATCTTTCTCTTTTAGCCCTTTTCAGTTTTGCTTCATAAGAAATTATATGACCTCGAACATATACTTTAAGGGTTTCCCACAATATTGAGTCATTCACCTCACCATTGTCATTAGTCTCAAGGAATTGCAGAATGTGTGTCTTAATATATTCCTTAAATGCCTGGTCTGCAAGCAAAGAAGGATTGAAACACCAACTATAGATTTTCCCAGGGAGAGATAGATGAAGGTTAAGACTGACTGGACTATGGTCTGATATAATTATGTTATGATATTTAGTGTGGTCTAAGTCAGAGGTAAGTCTGGAATCTCCTAAAAAGTAGTCTATCTGTGCATATGATTTGTGTACATGGGAGTAAAAGGAGTAATCACGATCTGAGGGATGTTGAAGTCTCCAAATATCTACAACTTTCTTAGATTTCATTAAATTATTAGGAGTTTGCGCAGCAACAATGTTAGGTGCTGGGGCAGAAGACAACCTGTCCAAGTGAGGATCGAGGTAACAATTAAAATCACCCCCAATCAATATATGATTTAAATCATCATCCAAAATCATATCAAACATCTTACGAAAAAACCCAGGATCGTCCATGTTCGGACCATAAATATTATCCAATGTGATGGGGAAGTGATTAATGTGCCTACTTAGAATAATAAGTCTGCCATTTGGATCAATTGTGGATGAGTGAAAGCGAAAAGGTACTGTCACATCATTACCTGCGAGGATCTGGCTTCGTCAAATTGCAGGAGATGGCAGCAGCAGGAGGGTAGAATGGAACACCGGTTGAGATTGGGACTGCACTACCCAGGGTCCTGCGCGGGATTGTGATGTCGTCGAGGGGCGCCAGAATGACATCACTGGCTTGTGTCAAGGAAGAGGCAGCAGGTTCCCGGGATGTAAACTCGGTGGACTGGAGAGCAGAGCTGGAGGATGAAGCGGCGGAGGTCTCTAAGGTCTGGATTCTTGAATTAATGCTGGAAAGGGATGACTGAATGGAAGACAGAGCTGCCAAAATGGCGTCGTTTGCCGGAGCTGTGGAGGCGACTGCTGAGGTCGGGGTCTGGCTTTTTTGGCCGGCGGGGCAGCGGCTGGAGTCGGAGCGACTACTGAGTTCTGGGAGCAGTGTTTGCGTTTTGCTGAAGCCTTCCGAGGAGTGGAGACAGGACGCTGGTCGACGGGTGGAAATCCAGCACAATTTAAGAATAAGGCAAACAATTCCTGGTGAGAAGCTCTGACCGGAGCGGTAACATCGTTGGCAAACAGGAATTCCAACAGCTTAGGAATTGGCCAGTCATCGATCGATGGGGCGTCTAGGATGTTACCTTTGCCTGCCAGGCGAGAGCTTCGACAGAGAGAAGGAGCCCTCTCGTCGGTGATGGCTTCCTCTGATTCAGATATTTGATGAGGCTCCACCATGATTCCGTCATATTGCCACGGGTCTTCATCGTGGACGAGGGGCGACGACATCAGGAGCAGCAGGGTAAGTACGAGTATAAGCGATCTTTTCTTCATGCGGGAGCTTGACTTGCAAAATGCCAGCAGAGGAAGCAGGAAGGAGGTTGGGCTAGAGCAGTTTAAATAGCCCACTCTGAATACAATTTTCCAATAGGAAGCGGACACGGAGTCAGCCAAGCCATCAGCTGATCTGCACCGGTGATGACAGCTATGCTGTTAGAGCTTGACATCGTGGCCTGCCTGAACTAACGCTATGCTTGATTTTGTAATAATTGCAGAGGACGTTTTTGTTGTTAATCATGTTATTCTTAATTGTTTATTCACAAGTCTATAAAGTAGCAAATCTGAGATTTTACAAACTTGAAAATTCCAACTTTTTTTTTTATTTTTTTTTGATTTCTTAAAGTGGCCCTAATACGCCATCACACAAAACATATACAAAAGAATTCCTTACTGAAAAAATAACTATTCTCCACCACTGACTGATCTATATAAAATGCTTCAGTAGTTAGTATTGGTACATGGGGCGGGGCTTAACTTTGTGGGCGTGGCTTATTGAATGGGGGTTTCCTATTGGTCACGTGATTGGTCAGGTGATTGGTGACGTCAAGCAGTGGTGTCACGCCGCGACCGCCCAGCGGTTGTGACGTAGGCATTGGGGCGACTTCCCACAGGAACCGCCTAGCGACCACCCACAGCAACCGCCTAGCGACCGCCCAGCGGATGTGGCGTAGATTTAGACAGTATATGGGATGTATCTAGGGGCGTTGTTTATACATATTTCTTACAAACCTCCCAGTGGGTGTATCTTTTATTCCAGGTGTATATATATATATATATAGGATGAGGATTGTAGCATTATTCACCTTCGCTTCGCCAGGACGAGGACATCAGCAACACTTTCCACTTTTTCTTGAACAGTTATCGGACTTTTTGCCTCTTTTTAACCATGATTGGTTCAGGATCTCCAGCTTTCAACAACACTGCTGATTCTGGTGCTGGAAATTTAGGTATGTCTACCAAGGACGCCGCCTTTACTCATTCTTGTGTGGATGCACCACCACGTAGGAGACGTGTAGATGGAGGTCTTACTTTTTCGTCATTGCCAGAGTTCAAAGTAGATGTCGAGGGTGTTAACGGGTATGCGTACACTGTTAAATATCACAATAGTTGTATTACGTTGAGTGTTGGGAGTAGTGGAGGTTCATCAGATTTTAAAACAGTTTCTGGGTCATTGTCTGTTAAAGACTGGAAACTTTTTTGTTCTGCTGTGTGCTCAGACCTTGACACATGTGGCTACCCAGAGATAGTCTATGTGTCTCAGTGGATGAGCGCTGAAGGTCCTGAGATTTACAGGGTTGAGGCAGATCCTTCTTTCAGACAAGCAGAAGACTTTATTTTTCTGAGTTTTTGTGAAGACCAAGAGAGCTCAATCGCTAGTAGAGGTCGTGAAGAATAGCATTCACAGCCATACCCTCTTACTCTTCAGGAGTACGATTCATGGTTTAAAACCTTTTTCTTTATTCAGTGGTGTGACTGGCGGGCTTTGTAGAGAGGGTTTAGTGAAGTTGATGAGGCCATCAAAAGAGACAGAATTGGTGCTAGTTTTGAGCGCCTTAGAAAATGTCTTTTTTTCGGTGATAGGACGCCTGGGGATGAGACTGGTCGCCTTACTACCCTGTACAGGCCGAAAATCATCAGACATCCAGACTTCTAATAACTAACAGGGTATGTTTTTGTTGGATTAATAATTTACCACTTTTATTGTACTATTTTAAATAATATTTGTTTGACATGTTCTGATCTATTTGATTCTATCTGCTAATGAAATGTTTTTTTTTCTTTAAATAAAAGAGTCTACACCGACCAGGGGGATCCCCATCGCTCCAGAATCAGCATGGAGTCCACCATATTCACCGATTCCTATGTTTCGATGGGCCCAGAACTTCTACAACTCATAACCATCACCACCGCCACCATCACCAACATCAAACCCGCCTTCTCAACTACTCCAGACTCCACCAATGTCAGCAATTTGTCCTCCACTCCCACCGTCTCAACTACTCCAGACACCACCATTGTCCCCACTTTATCCTTCACTGGTGTATCCCAATTCTCCACAAACCCCTTCCCTGCTGTCTCAGACATCACTTTCTATGGACTCGCAGGAAGGTGATGGAGTTCCACCAACAGCTTCATACGCCTATGCAGGTGTTATCCAGGACTATGTTGCGAGTTTGATTAATGCTGGGTTTCATATGTGTTGGGAGAATGAGTGCTATGGATGTCAGACAGATCATCCGAGTCAAATGCAACACCCATTTGTTCCCAATCCCTGAAGACTTTTATGTGTGACATTTCAATGATGTGGAGATTGTTTGCAACGACCGGTTTCTTCCAGCCATCATACATTGTCTGTACTCAAAAATGTTTCATGTAAGTGAAGACCGTGTTTTGGGGGCCATAGATACACTTCTTTACTAGCTAAAACGTACTGCTCAATTAAAAGGACTGTTGGAAGCGTTAGAATGGGGGATTTCCCCTCAGCTACACTTCATGGTTCTTGATCTCTGGAGGGGGGATAAGGAGAATGAATGAATGACTGTTTTTTTTTTTTTTAGATGTAGTTTTTTGACATGTATGTTTTTTTTTCATATTATATTTTGAATATGGTGATGTGTTTGATGAAATGTAATTGTGTTATAATTGATTTGTTAAATTAGTAGGAAAACTAATGTTCTTCTTCTTTTTTATATTTGTATGTATTAAAAAAAATGTTTCATTGTTTTTGTCAATGAATTTTTAAGAAATTTTTGCAATAAAAAGACATTGTTAAAACCATCATGTGTTCATTTTTACTTTAATGTTATCATGGAAACAACTCTCAAGAAAATTTATTATGATCCAGCACACCCCGGAAGTCTTGGGGGTGAGTATAACCTTTACAAGGCTGTTAAAGAGGTTGCAGGGGTTACACCATCTTTACCTGAGGTGAAAAAGTTTTTACTGGGTCAGGATGTGTACACTTTACATGCTAAGGCTGTTTTGAATTTCCGAAGGAACAGAGTTTTGTTTAATGGAATAGATAAACAGTTTCAGGCAGATCTAGTTGAAATGAGTGAATATGCATCAGAAAATGACAATGTAAGGTACCTTCTAACATGCATTGATGTATTTTCTAAATATGCCTGGGCTAGATGTCTTTAAAAAAAGTTGGCCATAGTTGTTACAAATGCTTTTAAAGATATTTGGAGGGAAGGGCGTATGCCAGAGAAACTCCAAACAGATGAGGGTAAAGAGTTTTATAACAAAGTGTTTCAGAAGTTAGAGATGGAGTGTAATATTGACCACTTTTCTACATTTAACGAAACAAAAGCCAATGTAGTGGAGCATTTCAACAGAACTTTTAAGACCTGGATGTGGAGATATTTAACATCAGTCAACTCGAGGAGATACATAGATGTAGTTAAAGATCTTGTACATGCATATAATAATTCTCACCATATTGGGAAGTTAACAAGGAAAACGAGAAGACTGTTTTTTACAACTTGTACAAAAGGAAACGGCAGAAAGCTCTATCATTTAAATTTAATTTAGGTGAGACTGTGAGAATATCAAAACTTGGTGGAGTGTTTAGAAAAGGATATGAACAAACTTTCACAGATTAATATTTTACAATTACAAGCCGTATAGGAAGTATAGGAAGAGATCCTCCTGTATACAAACTAAAAGACTGTGGGGGTGAGTTGTTAAAAGGGTCATTTTTCGAACATGAATTACAACAAGTCATCATTGATAAAAATGTAATTTTTAAAATAGAATCAATATTGTCAAGAAAAAAAGTTTCTGGCAAAAACCATGTCTTGGTTAAATGGCTGGGCTGGCCTGAGAAATTCAATTCATGGGTGTGTGAAGACGACATTATTGATGTTTAAAAAGGAGAGTTTAATCAGTTTTTCACATCATATGTAAAACCCCACGCCAAAGTCAAGACCGCTTATCATGGATAAGAAAAATGGGTTTTATGTGACATTGCCAAGTAATGCTTCAACAAATGTTTACCCAAATAACAAAATATGGAACTATCGGACAAAACTAGCAAAACCAATAGTTTTGAATGAACCATATGAGGTAGGACTGATAGAGGTTCAATATCCAAGGAATTGGTTAACATTTCCATCTAGTGATGGAAATGACTGTTGTCAACCTGAAAACAAGTAAGGACACAGTATTAACGTTAGCTCCAGGGCATTATGATAAAGTACAAAGAATAGTGAAAGAATTTAATTCAAAATGCACTGTCTTGAGTGAAACATCACGTATGAGTATACACTACAATCATATAACAAATCATATTTTCGTCGCTGGTGCTGAAGGTCAGCCATAACATTTAGAGGCAGACTTGCTGAGATTTTGGGATTTATCCCTGGAACCCCTTTCATTGCAAGATATAGCCAATTTTAAAAAGTGTTCTACAGCACCTCACCCAGTAGACATGTACGGAGGAAGCTATAATATTTTTGTTTATACTGATATTGTGGATTACCAACTCGTGGGTGACAGTCATGTACCCCTGCTGAGGTGTATAAATGTCTCTGATGAAGAACGACATATGCCCACTTTGACTTACGACAAGCCTCATTACACATCGCTGTCCAAGACAGTTATAGATGACATTGAAATCTCCCTAAAAAACGACCAAAACAAACATATACCATTTCAATACGGAAAAGTAATTGTTAAACTACACTTCTGACCTGTGAGCCGTGGTTTCTGAGAGATAAGATTTTCAAAATGGCACAATGTCCTTACAACCGTGATGATAATAATGATAATAGATACACGTCATAATACATGAATCAGGCAGGTGGTGATTTGCCAGGATTTATTGGTGCCAGCACACAGTATGGTCAGGGACTGGGAGGCATATTTTGCACATTGTTCAGGATGGCTGTGCCATTGTTGAAAAGAGGGTTTAACATTGCAAAACCTCATCTAAAAACAGCAGCTACAGGTATAATGGGGGATGTGGTGTCTAATATAGCCAAAAACAGTGTGACTAGAAAACAGGAAGGAAATGGTATGATTGTGTACACCCATAGACCTATAAAAAGACCTCCATCCACAATGCATGCGCGCACTGTGTCTAAAAAACATAAAACGGTTTGCAAAACTCGGAGGACTGTCAAAAAGAAGTGTACCACCAAGGTTAACAGAGGTCCTGCCATACGAAGAAGATTTTTGTCCAAGGATATATTCTAGTCAAGACAAAATAATGTACTGAAGAAACCATGTCCCTCATTCATCATGACCAGTCACAGGAATGTGTGAAGACAGAGCTGGATCTTTTTACTGTGGCATTCACCCAGACATCCATTGAAAAGTCAACATATGTGGAAATACCACCTGTGTCAGCCATAACTGATACAGGACCTGTGGAGTTTTACGTGCCTGCAAGTGGAGAGGATTATCTCGATCTCAATTACTCTTATCTGTTTACGCGTGTGAAAATTACAAATGCAGATGGTACAAACTTGGCTAATGATGTTGATGTGGGATTCATAAATTATCCTGGATGCACACTTTTCTCACAGGTTGATATTACACTAGGAAACAGACTCATTACCCAATCCTCCAACACATATCCCTATAGGGGTATAATCGAGTGTTAAGATAAACTATGGGAAGGACACACTGGATACCCAGTTTAGCCCTGGGTTATTTTGTAAAGATACTGCGGGGCATCTGATGAATAACGCTGTTGCTTTAGATGGAGATAATCATGGACGAACAACAAGGGGGAGATATACACAAAACAGTCGCACTGTGGAGTTAATTGACCCTATACATGCTGATTTGTTTTTTCAGGAAAAACTTTTGCTAAACGGTGTTGATATTGCTTTGAAATTCATACGGGCAAAAGATGAATTCTGTCTAATGGCTGCTGGAAATGTACACTACCATGCTAAAATCATGTCTGCTAGTGTCAGATTGGCACACAGCAGAGCCTTACAACACACTACCCACCCAGCAAAAATTGGTTGAAAAGACGTCATTTCCTTACGTTGAAACAACGTTTAGATTTGGTTGTAAAGTGAAAGGTAAAAAGCCTTCGTTTTCAGGTCGTTAAAAAGACGTCTTCATGAAGATGTCTTTTTGCTGTCTAAATTTGGTTGAAAAGTGAAAGGTGAAAAGCCGTCATTTTCAGGTCGTTGAAAAGACGTCTTAATAAAGACATCATTTTGCCGTCTTAATTTGGTTGAAAAGTGAAAGGTAAAAAGCCAACAAATGCCCAATACTAGTACTAGTTGTGGACACACCTAGAGCTGAGTAAAAGAAACAAATAAATCGATTTAATCGATTAATTCAAATTTTTTGTTCATGAAGATTTTAAAAATGAAAATCTAGATTTTTCTATTGAAAAAAAGAAAAACTCCTTGTTCTGTTCTATGTAGTGCACTGTAACACAATTTTGACTTTTAAAAGATCATTGAAACTTTTGTGAATTATGGCAAAAAGGCCTTACTTAATTTTAATAACAACAGTAATAATAATAATAATAAATATAATAAAAATATTAAATTTAATTTTTGCAAAATCACCCAGCCCTACACATCCCTGTTTTATTTTTATTAAGATAGCCTCCACCACTAGACTGCCCAGGAGCATGTTTGAAATGCTCTGTCATGGTATGCCGTATTTCATAATCTGTGGCTTTGCTGTCCCACTTCTTGACAGCAGCTGCAATGACAAAGAAAAACATGAAATCAACATTTGTTTATTCTTAATTACACAAAACAATAAATGAAAAAAAAAAAATTGTGTACACATACTGACATCAAAGACGTTGTTGAATTTCAACTTTATAGACATAAAAATCAATTTAAAAAAATCTAAAGTTGTGCAACTCCTGATATATACCTGTCACAATTGTGTACAGCTCTGTCAGTTGAAATACCCTTTTTGGGACTGGGCCCTTCATATTGAAGGCAGACATGAGGGAGTTTGTCATCAGCCTAAAAAATTAGCACATGAGGTGTCTACACTTAATCAGTTAGCTTCTTGTGCTATTTAAGAGCTAGGAAGGGACGATGAGAGGTGAGGTTTGGAGGATAGAGATAGTTGATAGTAAGGATCGACCAATTATCGGTATGGCTGTCACAATTGTGTACAGCTCTGTCAGTTGAAATACCCTTTTTGGGACTGGGCCCTTCATATTGAAGGCAGACATGAGGGAGTTTGTCATCAGCCTAAAAAATTAGCACATGAGGTGTCTACACTTAATCAGTTAGCTTCTTGTGCTATTTAAGAGCTAGGAAGGGACGATGAGAGGTGAGGTTTGGAGGATAGAGATAGTTGATAGTAAGGATCGACCAATTATCGGTATGGCTGGTAAAATCTGCATTTTTATAATAACCAGTATCGGCCGTTTTTTCACTGATAGCCGATTACATAGTTTATTTTGAAACGCGCTTCTCTGGCTCTCATACAGTCGTCTCTCTGCCTAAAGTCAACCCTCTTGGCTGTGTAACAATGTCCGGCCAACAGCGCCCTCTGATTGGCTGTTACATGTTGTGTAACCAATCAACACTGAAGCTTCTAGAAGAAGTTCCACATAGAGAGAGGAGGGGATGCGCTGTGAGGCAGTGGTGAGACAATTGAAAGTAAGGCAGAATATGTAAACAGAAAATAGCGCAGTTGCAAAAACAATCCTCTATGCTGACACCACAACCTTATTATGATCAGTGTCAATGACATGCTGCCCACAGGTGAAATCTGGGGCCTACCTGCCTGCACGTCTATATTCACAGCAAGTGACAAGCGATTTTTCAAATAGCCTAAATGATTACGCCTCTAACAATAAATGAAAAATAATACACAGGTACAGCAAGTAGCTCATTAAAAGACATTTTGAATTTCACAGTAAGTTCCATGTAGTTTGTTAACAATTTAAGTATTATGTGTAACAGTTAGCTCAATACGCTAAACACGCCATCTTCATACTGTAGCACAGTGTCTGTTCCTTTCATGCCGTCGGAGAAATCGCTATTTCTGTCATTTTTTCAAGCACTTTACGGAGTTTGGTGGCACATGCATGAAACGTGATCCTCTATGTTGAATATTTTTAACGTGATGTCAACAACAACGCTGCTCCGATATGTTTTAGAAGGAGGCGAAACTCATTAGATGCACTGGATATTTCCAGAATGAAACGTAAACGTATAAAATTATTCACGTAAAAATGGTGTGACGAGGTTCATCCATCCACTCACGAGCTGCATAGATTGTGTAGCCTTGTCAACAAGCGTTAATAGTCACTATTCACCTATGTTAGTAATCATTAGCAATGCACTGTGCCTAGTTTTAAATGACAGGTTCCTATCACATACTAATACATAACAGAATTTCCTTCTATCTGTATAGAGCTCAGTTTTTACTTTGATCATATAAAAAAATCATGGAGTTACTTAATTTATTTCAGTGAACTTCAAGAGATTTCTGCACTTCATGTTTTTATAAAATTAAAACAATTTCTTGAACCTTTTCAACCAAGATTTCCGTCAGTTTGTGTTATTCTTCAGCAGTTTAAGGTCTTTTTTTCCACAGCTTTTCAGTGTACAAAGAACAAAAACAGTGTGCTGTATTCAGTCTAGACCCAAGTGTGTTATTCTAAATTTTGACACCAAAATTGACATTTTTTACAGCAAATGAATATACGTTCTAAATATCGGTCATCGGATTGGTTTCTTTGATTACAAATACCCCCCCCCCCCCCCCCAAAAAAAAAAAAAAAAAAAAACATATCGGTCGATCCTTAGTTGATAGGGAGGTACAGGTACATAGAGGGATTGAATAAGCGATGGAGCTAGAGATATAGAGCAGGGAGGGACAAGGAGAGTAGAGAGGAAGATGGACATGGGGGAAGGGATAGAAGAAGGGAAAGAGATGTGAGGGAGATAGGGAGGGAAATGGAGGGAGGTAAGGAAATTGAGGGAGAAAGGGATTGTGTGCTGACGGAGTATGGAGCTGGAGAGAGGGAGGATAGACGATGAAAATAAGGAAGTGAGGGAAATAAAGGAGAAAGGGATATTGAAATGGAGATGGAAGGAGGGATAGAGGAAGGTACAGGGAGCATTTCACCAACAGGCATTTCTTTGACCATCAGATAATCTTAGCTTTTATAATGAAAGGAATTATTGCGATTTGAATGTGATGTTTGCATTTCGAATCTCAATACCTGTCCAAGATCTTTGTTGTACAGTCCTTGATGCTCTTCCCGCCAACCTTACTTAACTGTGCAATCTGTGTGAAAAGAGTTCATATTTTAAGTATATCACTATATTTGTAACTGATTTTTTACAGCCTCTGAATGGTAGACTTTTAAAACTCAGCACCATTCCAGCTAGCACAGGGGTGGGCAACCTTTTTGGTCATGAGATCTACTTTATCTGTGTTGGGGTTGGTAGATCTGTGCAGCCTCGGAAAAGGGCAAAATGAAAATCACCAACATTTTAAAGTCCAATCATAGCTTACATAATAATATGCAAACATAACATTGGTCCATATTTTTATATTAATAATCCTATAATTATAATAATGGTGCGTTCAAAAACATAAATCAATCGGTGTAATTATGTGTTTTATTAATGTCATTGAAATAAAACGGACCTGACCGCATTTGTGAGAGAGGAGTGAGGGGGAGGCCCCGCCTGTTG
This sequence comes from Cetoscarus ocellatus, assembly GCA_037902135.1. Lineage (NCBI taxonomy): Eukaryota > Metazoa > Chordata > Actinopteri > Labriformes > Labridae > Cetoscarus > Cetoscarus ocellatus. The sequence goes on along the minus strand of JBAMNC010002039.1, from coordinate 189,839 downwards.
CAAATGAAGGGACAAATGAATGCAATGAAACGATAGCAACGCACAACGTGCATTTTTCAAAATAAAGCGTAGAGGAACATTTTTATAATATTTGAGATGTTATTTCAAACGAATTATGGTCAAAAGTGGGTAAATAATAGGCTATATATACCCATTTAGGCAATATACTATATTATTGTTTTCACATTAGAAAAACAACTTTTTTTTCAGGTGTGGCGGCTTTTATTTTGCCAGTGGGGCGCAATCAGTTACATGTAGGGGAAACCCTGGACTTACTTCAGTTTCCTCATAGACCCTTCTGTATAAGCCCATGGTAATAATAAAATAAAATCATGGCAACTTAGTTTTGAGATTTAAACCAATAAGCTTGAGTTTGATTTCTTGAGTGACAAAGAGAGATGTCTTTGTCTGGGTTTTCCAGCTAATCCAGAGATGTACTCAGACCCCATTTGAGATTTATCTGTAAATTAAAAAGACATGGTTGCCCACCTTTGGTCTAGCACATATCCAACAGAAATGACTGTTTCATGAAATTATATTTTACCAGAAGATCTCTTGCTTCATTATTTTGAAGTTCGTCCTCCAACTTATCAAGTTCCTCCATCTTCTCCATTCTTTGAACATGGTAAGTTGAAGTACTAGGTTCTGCACACCCAATGCGCCTTACCTCCTCTATAAGCTCCACAAGCTTTCTCAGGACACATTTCTGGAATTCTTAAATGGTATGGAGACATTTCATAAGAATAATAATTCCATTGTATGAAAACAAAATGACTATGATCATGCACCAAATGGGCATATTTAAAATCCAAATGCAGCAGTAAACAAAACAAATTACTTACTGGCCATGGGCATTAGAAATATATCCACGCTGTTCTTTGGAGCTCTTGATGTTTCTGAAACAAACATTTTGAACTCAATATTCTATCTGGAAATACTGCACTTCACGAGACAGGAATTAATGACTTCAACCAATTGGACTACATTCAGTTCTTAAATATTGTATTACCTTCTGAATTAGATGACTTTGAGAAAGATCTGAGTTTTCAACCACGTACATGGCCAGAAAAAAGACACTTTTGCCCCAGTGAAAAGGATAAGTACTTAATAAGGAAACTCAAACCATTTGCCAAAAGAAACTAGCATACAGATAAATAATTGCACTACACATTACAACCACCAACTGCTCTTTGATGTGCTCTCCAATTATTGACAATTGCCCTTAATGACCACTGGTAGTATTCCAGTAGATAGATAGAATGACAGTGTGAGTATATCACCAGAATGATGAAGTGGGCACCTTCCTTCACTGATGTTATATCGACTCACAACACCTTGGGAAGGCTCAACAGTTAGTTCTTGTGTACCAGAGCTACCACCTCCATGCTAGCACTTATTGTCCATGATGCCCACATGCAGTACTTCCTTGTGTTATGATGAGATTAGAACTGTTCAATCTTACCATGTCTGGATGCTGAGTGTCCTGGGGAGGAAGGTCTAGTACTTCCATGGTTCGATTGTTGATTGGAAGAGTTGGGACGCTCCCTCCTCGAGCTGGACTGCCCTGTAACACCAACATGGCACATGTGGGACAGGGAGACAGGAAAATGCCATGCATGAATTCAATTTATACAACAAGTAGTTCCAGCCATGCAACCTGATTGGTCAACTAACATTTTTTTGAGAATTTAATGCCAACAAATGTGGATTAGGACAACAAAACTATCCTAAATAAGACATAAATTGAACACACTGACTCTATTAAATATGTACAATTAATGCCATACTGGCTGCCGACTTAGGAAGAACTAGCAGTGTTTCCCCTAGGTCTTCGACTTAGGCAGGGGGATGGGAGGTTGGTAATTCGGTGTATTCATGTGTTTTATTGAACTCAATCACAGATCCCGCTGTGATTTCTTAGCGTTATCTGGTAGATGTGACATGGTTTGGGACGCTGCTATGCTGGTCTCCGTTTATGGACTGTGTTCAACTGCGCACGCACCTGTCTGTGTCTGTATGTGTGTGTGTGTGTGTGTGTGTGTGTGTACGCACATCGGGTCCGAACTCCGCCTTGTGCGACATAGAGTGGAGGAGAACTCTAACCCACAACTATGTAATAACCAAGCGGCAACCTCCGCAGTCCAGACATGAAGCCAATGCGGAAGTGCAAAAAACTACAGTTCCTCGAGTGGCCGCTTGAGGCTGGCTCCAAAAAGCAGAGAACCCCCATAAGAACCAATTCACTGATGCCCAACTTTACAGCAGAAAAAATCATGTTTACAGCCTGGTACAAAAAACGGTGTTGGTCTCAATGTTGAGTTTCCCCCTCCATGTCAACTCTATGGGGGGTGATTTTTTTATAACGTGCTGGATTAATTTATATTAAGGCTTAAAGTTTTGCATATTTCACTTGATTGACAGCTCATTCTGAGCTCCGTAGCAGTCCAGGGCGTCACCCCCGCTATGTCACGCCCGTTTGTAATTGGCCGAGAGTTTTGAGGAGCCTGGGCAGAGCCAAACATCGTGAAGATGGCAGCGCACAGCCAGAGATTTTTTAGGCTTCAAAAACGGATAGTAGAAACGAATGGGTGACGTCACGGAGGCCCTGTCCATTATTTTTTACAGTCCATGGTTATAACGTAAGCTTAGCTTGTTTAATGAAAGCACAGGTATTTGTTTCATAGACTGTAGATTATCCTGACTGTTATGATCTGATGCTATAGCCTATGAAATAAAACTGACCTGACCGCATGTTGTCAGGACTCTAGACTAACTTTTTTCACTGGTTGCACCAGTGCGCCTAACTTTTTTTCTTAGGTGCACCAGCACAAAAGTTGGATGCACCGATATTTTCAATCGCATTCCACACCACAGTTTTTTGGTTCACTTTTTTTTTTTAAAAAAGCTGTCTAATACTGACTTGTATATGATGAACTAACAGTCTGGTCCACATAATGTTCTTTATTTGAACATCTGCACAAGAAATGTGACTGAACAAAAAGTGCCTATAGTGAGTGCTTCACCAAGCTGAAATTTAAACCTCAAACATCTCAAGATATAATAAACTAAATACAAAATAAAATGAATTTAAACACATTTTCAAAAAATCAGAAAAAATCACAGGAAGGTCATAGAGGCCTCAGATAAATTTGACTTATTTGTATCTTCAAGACCTTTAAAATATGTACTTAAGCCGCTGACTTTTTTTCACCCGAAGGCTGCATATTTGGCGCAAAAGACTCATTTAAACACTTATCTCACCTCAGACATATCTCCTCTGAAACCGTAAAAGATTTTTTCTTCAACATGTAGTATATGAGAGAGAAGGAACTAAAGAAGAAAAGTTATCAAAGACAAATTCCTCCCTATTCCGGTTTTTGTTCTATGAGCACTTAAAGTTTGATATCCATTGAACCTCCATAAATCCCTCAAAGTTACTGCCCACTTACAGCCAGTAGAAGGCAGTATTGCCCCATTTTTCTGATATCAGGCTATGTATAAAGTAAAATACTGACTTCGCTTAAACATTATCTTCTCCAAAAGCACAAAATATTTAGACTTGTCCATTTAACAGATGACATAACAGGACTTAATCAACAAAAGTTGTTAAAGGATTCATCTTACTGTGATGACTGAAGTCATGAGACTGTTTTTAAACTGTGCTGCTTCATCTTGTCAATGCGGCTCATTATCTGTTGGCGTCTCAGGACTCGGGTTTGACATAACCTGGGAGGTTGATGGCTCCGTGTCAGACCACTGCCGTTTGTCAGACGGGTCATGCCTTGCCTTCACACAAAAATGGTCAGTTGTTCTTTTCTTCATGCTATCGCTGCATCCACTCAAAATCCTGTTTACAGACGCACATTGAAGCACATGCGTTACATACACGTGTACCATGGCCAATCAGGGGGAGGTCCCGCCTTTCAGTAGCTCTGATTGGTTCAGACCTCTATCGTCTAAGGTGGTCTGTTTGTTTAAGGTCGCACCACAGGGATGTGACAGGAGAATTTCAGTCGTGACTCATGGATTTTTATTTTTTCCTCCCTCGAATTGCTGGTTGCACCGGTGTGACCTAAGAGTTTTTTCAGTCGCACTATGGCGAAATTAGGTCGCATTTGCGACCATTTTGGTCACACCCTTGAGCCCTGGTTGTGAGAGACGAGTGAAGGGGAAGCCCCACCCGCCACAAATGAAAGGAGAAATTTATGCAATGAAACAATCAAAATAAATTTCAAAAAAGCGTAGAGGAACATTTTTATAATATTCGAGATGTTTTTTCAATTATGATCAATCATGCGCAAATAAAAGGCTATATATATCCATTTAGGCAATATATTATATAGTTTATTATTGTTTTCACATTAAAAAAAAAACAAAAAAACAAATTATTTTTCAGGCATGGCACATTTTATTTTGCCGGTGTGGCACAATCAATTACATGTAGGGGAAACCCTGACTAGATATTGTCTCTGTTGTTACGTCATTACTAAGGACCATCCTACTTGCTGGTAAGGATCGACCAATAATCGTCTCAGCCGATAATATTGGCTGATATTCTGCATTTTTCCAATAATCGGTATCGGCTGTTTTTTCGGCTGATAGCCGATAACATAAGTTTATTTTATCCGCCGGCTCTCCTGCAGCGTGTTTTAAAATAAACTTATGTTTACACTCTTATCATCAGTCTTGGCTGTGTAACAATGTCCCACCTAAAGGGCCCACAGATTGCCTGTCACTTGCTGTGTAGCCAATCAACACTGAAACTTCTAGATGCAGCTCCACAGGCACAGAGGACGCTATCGGCCCTTTTCCATTAGCCCTACTCTACTCGGCTCGGCTTTCCCCGACTCTACCCGGCTCTACTCTACTGGCATTGTGCTACTTTTCCACCAGCCCGGTCCCCTGCCCAGCGGGGGCAGGGTCGCAGTGAAACAGCTGGGCGACACTGCATTCATGTCATTTTGAGCGCGACACAACAACCAAAACAATGGAGGACTTGGAGGCAATAGTATACTTGATGCTCGGTCTGTGGCTTTTTGTTACAAAGAGGAAAGCAGAAGAAGGCTGCAGGCGGTGAGAAGAAATACCCTTGAGAAGTACAGGAGAGTTTTGGAAGCTATACAACAGTTTGAAGCCGAGGACGAGAGCAATCGGGCTGCAAAGAAAAGACATATGAGGGTAAGCTAATGGAAGCTACGGCTAGCTTGTTAGCTAGCTGGTAATGATAAAGTCCCGTGTTTAACATTGTGATGGCAACAAGTTATTGCCATAAAGTAACAAAGCATATGTACTGAAGTCCTGTTTTGGGCATCGCGCTCATGACCCATCGGTGACGACATTTTCTGACCAATCAGTAGCCGGCAGTCAGTCGATGTCACCTTTTAGTATCGACTCAGCTCACTTAGAACCAGAGCAGAGTAGGTACTAAAACTGGTTTGTTTTAGGAGGTACTGTGCCGGTAGAAACGCAACGCAAACTGGGTAGAGCCGAGTAGAGTAGAGTAGGGCTAAGGCGGGCTGGTGGAAAAGGGCCATATGTGAAGCAGGGCTGTCATTATTGAAGGTAAGGCAACAGAAAATGTCGAAGTTGCAATAAAATCTTATGTGCTGAAGTGTTACAGACAACACGACCTTGCTTTATTTTAGCCTTGCTTTATTAAGCATGCCCACAGGCGAAATTTGGACCTACGTGCCCGCAAGTCTATGTTCACATTAAGTGTGACACGATTTTGCAAATATCCTAAATGATTACATCTCTCAAAATAAATGGCACCACGGTCCCCCAAAAGTTTGCTAATCATTAAGTGAACATGCCCTGGAATTCGCTTTATTTCATAAGAAGACATAGTTACGTAAAACAAGAAGCCTGGAGATTAAAAGAGATACACCTGATGAATTTCACACGTATGTTAGTAGTTATTAGTAATGCATTGTGCCTAGTTTTGAATGACAGGTTCCATGCTATCACATATAATATTAATACATAATAATTTAATTTATTCTTTTTCATTAGTATACATATATATCTATATATATATATATATATATATATATATATATATATATATATATATATATATATATATATATACATATTTATATTTCACTTTTTAACTCACTCTCTTTATGTCTGTCTTTTTCAAAATACACATTACAGATGGATGGATCAAAGAGGAGTGCGTAACACTGGCAAAGAAAGTCAGCATGGGAGCCATTTTATTCATTTGTTTCAGTAAACTTTAAGAACTTCTATACTTCCTGTTTTTATATAATAAAAAATTGTTAAAACCTTTTTGTGTCAAGAGGTTATCCTTTTTTTATCATATATTTTCACAATGTACAAAAACAAAGAAGCATCACACTGTATTCAGTCTACCTAAAAAAAACATATTGGTCGATCCTTACTTGCTGGAGTAGTCAATTAGGTTTCATTACAGGAGTTCTAATGGTGCAGCTGATAACTTTCCAGTTATTAGTCAGACCCCATGTGTTACCAGGGAAACAGATATAACACTAGCTAAATATGGATTTTTTTGTGATTAGATCTTTCTTCTTTTTTGTAATTTTGCTTAATTCAATGACTTTTTCAAGGCCTGGAAATGACATAATGATCATGATGATATTAGAACTGTTCAATCTTACCATGTCTGGATGTTGAGTGTCCTGGATTGGAAGGTGTAGCACTTCCATCGCTTGATCGGTGATTTAAAGAGTTGGGAGGCTCCCTTCTAGAGCTGGACTGCCCTGTAACACCAACATGGCACATGTGGGACAGGGAGACAGGAAAATGCTTTGAATGATTAAGTGCTGAACTGGGTAAAAGCAATGCATGAAATCAATTGCCATGACTTTTTCAAGGCCTGGAAATGACCCTGATGGCCATTGTTTTTATTTTAGTAGATAGATGAAATGACAGTGAGAGCACATCACCAGGATGATGAAGTGGGCACCTTCCTTCACTGATGTTATATCAATTAAGGCTCACAACACCTCCTCCAACTGTTCAATCTTACCATGTCTTGTTGTTGAGTGTCTTCCATGACTTGATCGGTGATTTGACGATTTGGGAGGCTCCCTTCTGGAGCTGAACTGCCCTGTAACATGCTTTGAATGATTAAATGCTGAACTGGGGAAAAGCCATGCATGAAATCAATTGCCTTTTTCAAGGCATGGAAATGACAATTTTCTAATTCTATGACTTTTCCAGTGTTTTCATGTATGTAGGATTCCTTTATTAGTGCACTTTGTTTCTACCCCCTTCCCCAAAAATAGGTTGCCAACAAAGTTTTCTAAGTTGATTATCCTACCATATCTGGAAGATGAACGTCTGGGAGCTGAGCCCATTGGTGATTGAGAAGTGGAGCATCCTCCATCACTGTCATGACTTGATTGGTGATCGCGGGAGTTTGAACGCTCCTTCGAGCTTGACAGTCCTATAACACCAACATGACATATGTAGAACAGGAAGACAGGAAATGCTTTGGAATGCTATAATAGTGCATTTGGTTTCCACCACAAATCATCATAATAACCAGCCCATCATAAATGTTTTTGAAAACTGGATAGTCACAGCAGTCAGGTACACACTGAAATTGTCAACCCCCACAAAAAATCGTAGCCAACAATGTTTTCTAACAAGTTGATTAGCATACCATGTCTGGGAAAAGAATGTCCAGGAGGTGAGCCCACTGGTGATATAGAAGTGGAGCATCCTCCATCACTTCCATCACTCAAATGTTGACTGCTAGAGCTGGAACCCTCCCTCCTAGAGTTCATCTGTCCTGCAACACCGACATGGCATGGCATGACCTCTGTGGATCGTAGCAAGCAGAATGTTTGTGTGTTTTAGGTTAGTCTTACGAGTGGTAAAGAAGAAAGAAAAAGAAACCTGACTGAGCTGATAGAAATGAGTCACTAGACAAATATTTCAATTTCACTAAAATCTTTATCGCTTTATTTCTTCCTAATGATGACATACACAAGAATGTGAATAGCAGACTAACCTAAAACACACATCATGCTGGCTATGATCCCCAGAGAGTTTACAGTGGAATCTTTGAGAATCATTTTGAGTGAAAGGCACCATCCTCTCTGATTTATTTATTTTCTTTATCTAAAAAGCAAACTATCCAGTCAGATTAGCAATTTATTGTGTGCATAATGCAATTAAAAATACAAGCACTTAATACAGAATCCAAGCACTTTCAAACCTTAAAAAGACCACATTAAAATTCAAGTGTTTCCAAGGATTTCCAGCACAAACCCTGATCATTGTAATGGTTTGTGGTACACTTGAGGGGTCAAGCACATATACATCCATGATTTGGTTATGACTGCAATTTCACTGCGAAACTGGGAGGTGATTTGATTTGCCACCGGAAGCAAATGTTCTTTTTACCAATTCAGTCGCTTTGGATGGAGGTGGACTGGAGGTACATATTTGGCACTGGTATATTTGTATACGTGACACAAGCCTGATGATTGCTACAACAACGCATCTTACCATGTCCACTATCATGTCCACTTTCAGTATCCTCTGTGGATGAATCTGGCAGCCGTCTACTCCAGGTCAAATTATTGACATTTTTAAGAAAATGTTTTAAAAATAATCTATCTATCCTGTCGGTCTGTTGTGGTAGCCCACTCGACTTACCCTTAGGAGTGGTTTGATCAATAGTAGCAGAAGCTTCGTTCGACTGGATTTCAGGAGGCTTTGGATATGCATGCAAACCTGAATTGTTATCTAGATATAAAATAGTTAAAATAGAAGTCAAACATCACTGTTTGCAATATTTTCTGATAAAAAATTTTTGGGGAAAAAAAAAAACAGAAAAATTGGATTTCCACAAGATTCAAGCAATGTATATCTACTCACTTTCTTTTTTCTTAGCCGCTGAGACATCATCTTCTGACAGAAATTGTCCTAAAATTGTTAAATTATGTTATAACTTATGACATTTTATATTAGCTTACTTTTTGCAAAAGAAACAATATATAACATATTTTAAACTGAGAACATTTACCATCGACAGAATCATCATATGTCCTCTTCTTTACATGTCTCTTCCTGATTTCTTCTGGAACAATGGTGGAACCCTCATGGTCAGTTTGAGCTGATGAAGTGTAGTTATAATCTTCACAATCTTTCACATTGTCTAAAAAAAGACATGACCAAAGTTAAGACGCAGCAAATGCAAAAACAAACTTTGAATCGTCTGTTTTCCAGCAGTAGTTTTTTTATGCTTCATATAACATTTAAATGCCATACCTGATATTGTCTTTATTTTCACCAGTGGGAACGTTTTTCAGTCATCCTCTGGGTCCATCTTGTTTTTATGTGCTAAATGCACACTTTTCCTTGGCCATCGCACAGCATTTCTTTCTTCCTGTATCCAGTTTTTTGGGATGACACCTTCAAACTGTTTGTCATCCTCAAGCCAAACAGCTCTTGCATAAACCATTGTCTGTAACATATGCAAGGAGAACGGCAAGTGTATAAGAAAAAAAAAGAAAAAGAAGTGTTATTTGGGAGTAGTTCAACGATTCACTCGATTTCATGCAGTAAAGGGAAGATGGCATATCCTCTATTGTGTGGTAGACACACAGCTTTCCTTTTCAAGTCCTGGCTTTGTAGTAGCTTTATTCAAGCCATGCTGTGGATACTGCCAATAAATGCAATGTTCAGGAGCTTTGACTGGCAAGGTCTCTCAAAGAGGTTGGAAGTTCGACAGTCTGGAATCACATTGCAAACCAATGTGCCATCAGCTCTTTTTTCTTTTACAAATGCAACACTGTTGTTCTTGAGCAGAAAGCAGCTGTCTCTCCCATTAACCGACGCAGACGGCAGTGGCCTTTGCTTCAGTTTCTTACTTTTTTGTGAACACTCTCTTTCTGCCATACTCTTTGCCACTTGCACCAATGCGTTATGGCTGGTCTTCACAAGCTTTTTGATTCTTTGAAGATGGTTCTCAAAAGGAAAGCAGATATTTCATTTAATGAGCAATCAAAGTTTGCAACATCTTCATGGAGGTGTTTTAGAGCATGCACATTGTAGACACTGAATTTGCCTCCATACACCTCAGCGCTACAAAATAGTTGAGGATCTCAGCTGCATAAGGCAGAAGCTGGTTTCTTCTATCATGATCTGCTGTGAGGAGGATCGACATTCCAACTGTAAGGCAGAGGAAGTGGTGGTACAAATCTGGGTCCACAATTCCACGGAGCACCACAGGTCCAGTATACAGCAAAAACTGCCGAAACTCTGTGGCTTTCCATCTGTCCAAGTCATGAAGGGATCTAGCTTCCTGGCTACATCACTAACCATTGCATTCCTCAATCCAACAATTCTATTGGAGATATCAGCTCTCTGTCTTGGAGGGAGTCTACGAGGGTTGGAGGTCCGACACAAGTAATATAGGATGCGCCTCACTACTCCAAGGCAAACTAGGTTCATATTATCAAGGACAAATGAACCGACACATGGAATACCTGCTCTGATCAGTGGCGTTTCCCCATTCTGATGTTTTCCTTTGTAGGCCATTTGGTGGAACTTCTCATCTGTCCTTCTTGGGAATGTATCTTTACTGTTGAACACTACTTTCCCTGACCATTCACCTTCCTCTTCACATCTTTCACAGCTCGAGTATCCAGTGTGGTAGATTATTTTTTTTAGGAAAGCCCTCGCTGGAGCATCACAGATAAAAGCTTTTATATGAACGTATGTAACTCCTCCATTGTGCAGTACTCCATTTTCCTTGAGCCTTATAATCTCATCTACCAAGTCTTTGATGTAGTCTTCCAGTGGTTTTGGTTTTGCCATGCCACTGAATAGGCTGACTACAAAACGCTCAAATCCATCCACCTTTGCCAACATGGGCCAGAACTGAGCACCACTAGATCTGAATATTGGTGCACCATCAAAGTTAATAAGGACATTGATGTCTTCTGTGAAAGCTGGGCATTGTAAAAGTGTGCAGCGTATTCCACTTTCTAAGCCATAATAAATGTACTCTCCATCTCATCTTGCCTGACATTGAACTACTTTTGGAGTGGAGAGAAGTGTCCGGGAGTCCTTGGGTAGTTCATCATGCCCATTTTTCGAAGGATTTGGAGCAGGGCATTGACTGATTTGTATGTTAGATTACCGGTCACTGCCCAATCTGCCAAGTCACTGCATAGGTCTAATCCATTATCATCTATATGTGCACAGGCTAATTCAGTTGGCTCTTCCATTTCTTCATCTTCTGAGTCAGGATATACACTCTGTCTTTCTTGATCCATGCCATCATCCACTGACTGGATGTCTTCCTCACCCAGAATGTTTTGACCATCTGAATCCTGATCCACAAATTCATCTTCACTCTCATTCTCAGCTAATTTGTTGACTATGGTATTGACCTTCCTCCAATTTTGCAGATAATTTGATGCCGTATTCTGACAATGATGCAGGGGTTTTCACAGGGAGCATGTATTCAAAGAAGACGCACCTTAGTGGTTTGTTTTGATCATTCTCACCGTCTCGGAGCCCCACTCTCCACCTGCTTCTCTCGAGGAATCAAAAACCTGTGAGACCAGGGAGTCAGACCGGAGTCATGGGAGTTTTGTGCAGTAATGACATCTAGTAACAAATACAGTGTGGCATGGCTTAATTTCATGCAGAAAGATGACAGCAGTGCTGGCTGTAACATTTGCAAAATTTTATTTTCTAGTTCCAAAATCGATTTATGATTTTTTAACTTTTTTTTCCTAATTCTTGTTAAAAATTACTTAAAATTAAGTTAGGCTTTTATTCTGTTATTTGCAAAAGTTTCACTTAAGTGCAAACTGTCATTTACAGCACAGCACAGAACAGAACTCTGCAGGAATGTGTTTGGTGTGAGGGTGGGATTTACGGTTTTCGATAGGCAAGTCTTCAAAATCCCCTGGGTTGAAATGCCCTGCTAGAGCGTGTGACGTCAGAGTGGATGAGAGGAGCAAAGCCGCCTGAAATTTTTCTGATTAATTCTGATTAACTCGCCATCATGCCCAACGATACATTGCAGGCGAACAATCTTTTCCAAGAATGTAGCCACACTTCTTTGGATTCGTATGAATCCAAGATTGAGCACCAAGCTCGTTCTAAAGTGAAATGGCAGCCCTTAATTGACATGGGAACCGTTTTTCCGCTCCATAAGCGACAATATTGACTTTCACTGGCTTAAACAGCTATTTTCAAATTAACTCGGTCACTATTCAGAAAAAAACAAACAAAAAAAGACCGTGTACGTGTTCAGTAACTCCATCTGTGGCTCCACATCATTACTTTTCAGCTAGCATTTACGGTTTTCTACAATTGTATCGAAGACGCCATACAGTCCGACGCGCGAGCCCACCTGAGCCCCTCTCTAATTTGCGCGCTCGGTGATTGTGTAGTTTTACTTAATATTGTTTAAAATGACCAGGGCCAGGGAACAGGGACCAGGGAAAAGGTCATTCTCAACCAAAAATACTCTAATGCCCCTAACTGCAGGGAAGTCAAGCCGGAGGCCTCAATTCTCTTTCAGGTCCTTTATTTAGCAGCAACAGGCAACAAGAGTTATTGTCACAGCTATAACTCACACTGAACTCGCAGGAGGGGTAAAGTAAGCCACCGTCTCTCAGCCAGCGCCATGCCGTCTCGTCCCTCTCTCTTACTCACACACACATACATGCTCCCTTGGCCCCCCCTCCCCTACTCATGAACAGTTAACCCTTGCATGACAACATGAACATCAACACCATAATCATTACAATACTAATCCCGAGTCAGGAGTGACTTAAGTATATTAAACGCGACTGTTCATATGGCTACTACCTCTGAAAGCCACCCAGGTCAGATTTTAAAAAATGGAGGGTTGCATTTCACTGCAGTATGAACGATATTGCGCTTTCAGCTAACCTGCTAAAACACACCGACAGTCTCCAAAGCATTTAACTTTAGCATGTTACAATCTCGATTAGCATTCATTAGCGCACTAAGGTTAACAAGATAGAAAAATTCAGTCAAGCACACGTTTTGTATTACAAATTATTAGAACTTGATACTTAGAGCGCGTTTCTATCTGTCGCTCTCCCGCTTCTTCTATGCCAGTTAACTTCGTTTATGACGAGTTACCCGATTTGAGTGACGCATGCGCAGTCGCGCCTGTCATCGTCAGCCATCATAGACGGCAACACCCCTTGGACAGACTACATCACCAGATTGAATATGCAATATCTAAAACTAAAACATAAAATATAAAGATATTAAATAAGTAAATGTATAAATCGTTTGCAGATATTAAGCAAAAGTATACATAGTATTAATTCATTCCTACTGTTGCCGGGGGCTGAATCACAGCTGACTGTGGGCCAATATTCATGTGATGTCATTACATGCCCCTTTCTGCAGGCAATTCTTCCAAAATAAATTTGTTCTATTTTGTCAGATTTTTTAACTTGGAATGGAGTTCTGAAGTATCTCATTTTTAATTTACAGATAATAATAATAATAAAAATAATAATAATGAAAATAATAATAACAATAATAATAGTATACATTTTACTTGAAAGCGTCTTTCAAGACACCCAAGGTCATTGTAAAGAAATATAAGAACAAAGATAAGATAAAAGACAAAACACATGTGAAGCAGTTTAAAGAGAAATACAGATTGTTATTTATGCTGAACTTGTCAGTGAAGCACTTTTCTCCTATTTTTTGACACCTCATCTACTTCCCTGAAATCTGAGTTGTCCCTTTGTGTGGTCTTTCTGTAGGACCAATGTTCTTTCTTAAATTAGAAAGCAATATTAATTTTCCAACCTGAGACATTTTGACCGTTGCTCATTCATTTTATTTAGGACCCAAAAAATAACGAATGTGCAACATCCCCCATTACATACAGTGCTACACTGGACCCAGAAGAGAAGTGGTCTTTTGATTTTGTTACTATGATGGTCGAGGAAGTGTTCATAAATTATGAGAGTAGGTCAAAGTTATGCAGGAGGAAGTATTATGGTGAACTGAAACCAAATTGTGTTACATGTGGTCCGAAAAAGATCTCCATCTTATGCTCAGTTGGTCCAAATCAGATGTACGGATGCAACACAGCCCAAATCCCAATGTCTATTTTGGGGCTAAATTTAGACGAAATCAGACAGGCTGAATCAGGGCCATTGCTAGGGCCTGCAGCTTTACAGGGGCACAGGCCCAAACACAGACAACACAGGTGTGTCAGCGTCTGTTTTTGGGTATATTTTAACTAAATGCAGTCCAATTTATTTTTGGGCTAAATTTGGACCAAATCACATGGACTACATGCAACCCAACTTTCAACATATATTTTTGGGCTATATTTGGACCAAATCAGACTGACAAAACTATGCCTATTTTTCAACATCTATATTTGGGCTAAATTTGGACCAAGTCTGACGGACTAAACGCGGCCCAATATTCAGCATCTATTTTTGGACTATAGTTGGACCAAGTCAGATGGACTAAACTCTGCCCAATATTCAATGTCTATTTTTGGACTATATTTGGACCAAGTCAGATGGACTAAACTCTGCCCAATATTCAATGTCTATTTTTGGACTATATTTGGACCAAGTCAGATGGACTAAACTCTGCCCAATTTTCAACGTCTGTTTTCGGGCTAAATTTGGACCAAATCAGACTGACTAAACTCTGTCCAATATTCAACATCTGTTTTTGGCCTAAATTTGAACCAAGTCAGACGGACAAAATGCGGCCCAATTTTCAACATTTATTTTTGGGCTAAATCAAGGCAATGACGGACCCACCACATTTAGCCCAAAAAACAACATCCAGATGACGTCTTGGGCCCTGGACACACCCCGTTGGCGCGGCACAGGGCAGGTGCAGTGTTACTATGGCAACTTTCCTAAAAGAGTCACTAATTTCACTTCATTAGTGTTACTATGGCAACTGTCCTAAATGAGTCACTTATTACACTTCATTAGTGCTACAATGGCAACTTTCATATGACTAGTCAGCAAAAATTGTGCGGGCCGAAAGCGGCGCGATTACAGCTAAAACATTTGGCCGAGACTCGGTTTGAATCTAGGTCCGATTGCTGTGCGAGCGCTCGGCTGTCACTTGGCCCGAGTACGGAAGCCTGGAAGACTGAGACTGCAGGCATGAATCTGAGATCCTCAGACAGCTCCAGGATCAGCATGTAGTGGTCAGGACCTCTTTAGTTGAAATGTAAAAACAAAACGTCTACTGATTCTAATGAAATTGATATGAAAGTTGTAAAAAAGGTCATTTAGGGGATTTCAGAACCACTAACATACATCTGTAACTTATCATTTCAAACCAGCAATTTTCCTAATAAAATGAAAATAGCTAAAGTTGTCCAACTTTGTAAAACTGGGGATAGACACCACTTCACAAATTACAGGCCTGTTTCTTTGCTTCCACAATTCTCCAAATTCTAGAAAAACTACTCAATAACAGATTAGATAAATCCATATACAAACATAAATTTCTTTCTGACAGTCAATACGGATTTAGAGCTAACAGTTTAACATCACTGGCATTAACAGAGTCAATTGAGGAGATCACAAACGCTATAGATCACAAATTGCATTCAATTGGAGTATTCATAGACCTAAAAAAAGCTTTGGACACAATCATGACATTTTAATCAATAAACCTGAACGGTATGGGATTATTGGCTTGGTGTTGCACTGGGTGAGAAGTTGTTTAAGCAACAGGAAACAATTTGTGAAATTGGGGGACTGTTCATCATCATGCTTGGACATTGCTTGTGGTGTCCCCCAGGGGTCAGTATTAGGTCCAAAACTATTTGTAATTTATATAAATGACATATGCAAAGTTTCAAAAATATTAAAATTAGTATTGTTTGCAGATGACACAAATATTTTTTGTTCTGGGAGGGATTTACACAAACTACTGGGGAGGATCAGTACTGAAATGTGCAAACTGAAAATGTGGTTTGACAGAAACAAATAATCATTATACTTAAGTAAAACCAAATTCATGACATTTGGCAATAACAATAAAAATACACCATTACAGATACAAGCAGCTGGGGTGGATATTGAAAGAGTATATGAAAATAAGTTTCTTGGGGTTATAATTGATGATAAAATAAACTGGAAGTCTCACATAAAACATGTACAAAGTAAACTGTCCAGAAGTATTTCAGTACTGACCAAAGCAAAACACATCCTGGACTACAAATCACTCCACATTCTCTACGGTTCACTGATTTTACCATATTTACATTACTGTGCAGAGGTCTGGGGCAATACTTACAAATGTACAACACACTCACTATCCATACGGCAGAAAAGAGCCATTAGAATTATTCACAATACTGGTTATAGAGGTCACACTAAGTCACTATTCTTAAAGTCAAAAACATTAAAATTCACTGACCTGGTTTACTTTCAAACAGCACAAATCATGTATAAAGCAATAGCAATCTACTTCCTGGAAATATTCAAAAATTGTTTTTTAACAGAGATGTTGGTTATAACCTGAGGGGGGAGCTCAATTTAAAACATCAGTGGGTACGTACAACCTTAAAAAACTTCTGTGTTTCTGTTTGTGGAGTGAGGCTGTGGAGCAGGTTGGGTGTGGAGCTCAAGCAATGTCCAATCATGACCCAGTTTAAAAAGCAGTACAAAAACATGGTTTTCATGAGGTACAGGGAGGAAGAGTAGCTTTAGCAACTGGGTGTTTTCATAAATGATTTATGTATTTATTTATTTTTACTCTGTTTATTTTCTGGTTCTTGTAAATATGTATATGTAAGTATGTATGTTTGGCAAAGACTGCCTGTTAATTGTGTAGCGGAGAAGGGGTAGGTTTAAATAAGCTTACTCTTCATCCTACTCCTTTTCGGACATGTTGGGTTAATATTATTATTGTTGTCTCAACTATTCTCATTAGTTTTGTTTGTTTGTTTTGCACATGTTCACAATAAAGCATTCATTCATTCATTCATTCAGTTTTCTGTCCTACACAAATGCACAACCCTCAAGCATTTCTGTGTTGGTGGAGTTTTACACTGTAACACTACTATAATCTATAGTCAAAGTTAAATTAAATCACAATTAAGCCAATAATATTAAATTAAAGTTTAAATCCATCTTTTTTATACAACAAAAAGGAAACCACCAAGTAAACAGGGACAGTTTTTTGCAAATTTAATGGTTATTTTATGGAACCTAACAGCTGCAAAACCATTAGAACTATGGCAACATATATAAACACACAGGATGCAAGAAGTTCCATGAGGCACTGCCTATGAAGGTGTCTGATGGTTCCTGTTTGCCCTCTGGCTGCGGCCACCATCGTGATCAGAGGCCAGCTGCAGCCACCTGGTGATGAGTCGCTCTATTTCGCGATCTGTTGCTTCCCTTGTCAGGGCATTCCTACGAACTGCGTCTAATAAAACACAAGACAGAGGACATAACCATATGATGTAACTTAGCAACCACCAAAACGTCACTTGGTTGTCATCCACATTGCACTCACCCAAAACCACATCTTTCAACATGAGGCCTTTGAATGCAGGCTTTTGGTTTGCCCCACTCCAGTTAATTTGTCTTGCCAATGACGTCTTCATAGTTCTCTTAATGACCCGCCCCACAGTGTCTTTGAGAGACAGGCCTCCGACAATGGCAAGAAGTACAGTCTAAAACAAAACACATGTACCTCATTAAGTATTTACACA
The DNA here is from genome assembly GCA_037902135.1 of Cetoscarus ocellatus. Classification (NCBI taxonomy): domain Eukaryota; kingdom Metazoa; phylum Chordata; class Actinopteri; order Labriformes; family Labridae; genus Cetoscarus; species Cetoscarus ocellatus. The sequence continues at coordinate 172,114 of JBAMNC010002039.1, read as the reverse complement.
ACAAAGCAAGGGGTTGCTATATTCCTAAGGGTGTGGGTTCTGGTTAAAGCCACTATTGACTGTCCAAGTGAGAAGTCCTGGGATATTCCAAGTTTAGTTTAGTTTATTCATTTCTGATCACGTATACATGCACAAAACACATTTAGACATAAAACTGAACTGAAAATGATCATTTCCACAAAACCTTTAACCTGTTGTTCAGGGAAAAGGGTTATCAGAACATAAATGTAACAAACAGTAAGACAAAGACCCAATGATCAAATGAAGGCAGCAATACCTATGAACAGCTGATTTACCTTCTCTTGACCAAGACAGAAATTCACACGCACACACAGGCTGCATGCTTCATGCACCGCACAAAGTGGAGAGTGTTGCTTCACAGCCTGACCAACATTGGATTCCCCATTGACTAACTAAGCTGTTCCTGCCCCTACCCAAAAAGCTGCACCTGTTGCCTAGTGACCTTGATTGACAGCGTTATTACTGGAGAAGTTGCATTTCCTTGCAGCAAATGTGTTGAAATGCTAAAGCTGAAGAATGAAAATGAGGAAATGTACATGAACATGTGAAACTAACGAAAAGATAGAGAAAAAGTAGAAGAAGTATAGTAACAGGAGTAGAAGAAAACGTAGAAGTAGAAGAGGAAGCAGTATTAGTAGTAGTAGTAGCAGTACAAGTAGAAATTGTAGAAGATGAAGAAAAAGGTAGAAGAGGAAGAGAACAGTAAAAATGAGGAAATGTAAAATAAATTTGCTGAAAGTAGTCAAACAAAGCTGAAAATGTGGAACACAAATATATAAATTCCTCAAGTAGTCAAACAAATCAGAGAATGAAGAAATGTGAATTAAAAAGTGTTGGAAGAAGAGTGAAGGAGTGAAATAAGGAAAAGTGGAGGAAAAGAAAGAGAAGGGGAGAAGAAGGTGAGAAGAAAAAGAAGGGGACAAGAAGAAGGAGGCTAGGGGGGGAGAAGAAGAAGAAGAGGAAGAAAGGGGAAGAAGGAAAGGAGGGCAGAAAAGGGAAGGAGAAGTAGAGGGAGAAGGCAAGAAGCAAGAGAAGGGGTGTAAAGCCTGGCTCCCACTACAGGACACTCAGGCCGATTTGACCCCGATTCAGTTCTCCTGACGATCGGGGAGAAATCTGGTCAGGGACCAAAGTCGGCCCCGACCTTCGGCCCAAATTATCTTCTAGTGTGAGCAGGTGACGGATCAATCTTAAGCCTCCAGATCGTCTCACAGACATGTTGGAGCCACCCCGATAATTTTCAAACGCGTTTGATATTTATCGGGATGATTACGCCACTCATATTCACTGAGGATGATAATAGCCAATCAGAGACAGCCACCTACAAGGTGTCGTGATTCCAACAGAGTGGTCATTTAGCATTTATGAGTGCCGTTTATTGCTGCTTCACCTACATGGCAATCTCTCTGTAGTATGCTCGTTAACTCAACACTTCCTGTTAGGAACATGTCTCCTTCAACATAAGAGCACATTGTAATACCAACAGATTACACCACACGAGGGAGTGGAAATGGTCTGAAGTTATCAGAGATGTAAATAGCGACCACAAAGGAGCAGAGTGTACGGGTGCGTTGGACAGCTGAGATGGAGGACATTCTTTCATTCATTCTCAGCTCGTTTGGTGGAAATAATCAATTATTTAGAGCATTCTAATAGTTAAATATCATGGATTAATTCATTAAAGTAAATGAAGGGTATGTAGATTAAATGTTTAAATTCTGCTGTAGCCTGGTTTGTCACAACCATGCTGTGTACAGCTGCAGTGATTTCCTTACAGATGTGGTTTTCAGACTAATTAGCGCCCCTTTTCAGCTGACAAACTTCCTTTCTCTCCACCTCTGTTGCTATGGGGTCAATCTACAGGCTTCATCTCTCGAAAGCAGATGTTGCCCCTTGTGTAAAACACATCACCGTGTTCATCAGAGTTTTAGAATGCTCACAATGCAATTCTTTCTCTAATATCATGGTTTTGGCACAGCAACAGGAGATTCAGACCTTTGTTTTCACTATAAATCCAATTGCTCACCCTCTGTCTCAGATATAAGTTAAACAGCTGCAGCAATCAAGGAACCCAAAGAGCAGGTTACCAAGGAAACCATTAACTCCACAGGCATAAATAAAATCTGACATCAAATCTGCTCATCTACTCAATCGACTCTTCTTGTCTTCCTCCCTTCCTTTTCTTCCCTCCTTAATCTTCCATCCTCCTTATCACCTTCTCCTTCTTCTAGTAAGAGTCCGTCTTTTACACCAGATTTTAAGAAAATTTTTGGAATTTAGAACAGAAAATTCATCAGCTGACTTCAGAGCAAATATTGAGTAACAAGAACATTCATGGAAATGTAGTGGAGTCAAAAGTACAATATTTGTCTGTTGAATAGAGTGGAGTGAAAGTACTATGTTTCCACCAAAAATAATACTCAAGAAAAGTTCATATATTAGACATTTCTCCTCTTATCAGAAATAATCAAGCTGTTCTGGAGTGCTCTATAGTAATGACTGACTTTCAGGACTGATCTGATTACTGCATAATTTAACTCACCAAGTTCTTCTTCTCCTCTGGGTTCCTTAACATCTCCTCCAAATGGTGTAGCTCCTCAATAGTTGAAAGGGGGAGCCCAAAATGTGTTGGATCTGACAGGATGTCTGGGACAGTTTGAGTGCTGGAGATTTTTTAGAGATGCACCAGTATGTGCAGCTGCTCCTCTCTGATGGACTTCAGTTCAACAAGTATCTCCTTGGCAACTGCTGTGAGACACAACAATATGCAGGCATAGCAGATTAATAGTAGGTCTTGACCAATGCATCCTTAATTGTTAAATCAGTCAGAATAATGATGTATTGTAACTGAGGGATCTGTATTTGGGCAGGAAGAGGGATTTTTAGAAGAAAAAAACGACCAGATAATGTCACTGCGCTCCTGCACACACATCATGTGATGTCCACAGCTGAAATAATAATAGATGAGTGATGAAACACAAGATGATCTGACCTTTACAGCAGTAAACTAATGAATGTAATGTGTGTCAGAGCTATTTCAACAGGTTATGGGTTTTTGTTGTAATTGTTTCTTTGTGACAGCAGGGGGCACTAGACACTGTGCCAAGCACTGATGACAGATAGGTGCAGGTGTGTCATTTGGGGGATGATGCACCTGGAAGGGACAGGTTTTTTACCAGAACAATGGGAGAAGCAGAAAAACCCTTTGTTGTTGAATTACATGGCTTGAATTAAACAAACAAAGCATAAAACCCAACTGAAATTCAACTTTCTCATTGACTGCGTACAACCTACTGGATAGGTGCATCGGTGGCCATTTGTTCAAGATAGAATTTGTGTCTTGACAGCAAATAGCCAGTATAGAGTGAATGTATGAAGCCGGAACAAAAATAATCAGTAGTGAGACAGTCATTTCTTGTCACAAAAGCAGCAGAGAGACTTAAACATTTAGCAGAAAAAATGAAAATACAAATGCACATGGAACCACTATTGTCAACATATCAATAAAAAAACTGCGGTGTTTCCCACAGGATTTTGGGAAACTATGGGGGGATTTCACCAACCCTGTAGGGGGTCTGGGGGCATCCCCCCCCAGGAGGAAATTGTGAACATTTTAAATTAAATTGCATCAATCTGGCGCGCTTTGAGAGCTAAATCAAAAACCTCAAATAAAAACGTGATCAAACTAATTTGGTGATGAAATGGGATGACAGTGTTAGATTGCAGTCTCCTCTCTCCTCTGCGACACTGAAAGTACTTTCTGAGCAGCCATATTGGAGAACGTTCCAAAGCGTTAATTGTGCTCAGAGGAGAGAGGAGACTGATCGGAGGAGCAATAATCAAGGAGACACGGGGCTGCGTCTCAAAGCTCCAAAATTTCATTCCCATTTCCTCCACTTGCGTCGTTCACTTGCGTCTTAGTCCCGCCCACCAGAGATGCATGGGAGAGATGGAAGGAAATGTGAGTGAAAAGACAGTCAGTGTAGTCAGTGAAAAGACTTACGCAAAACCGGTTCTCTGGTCTCCTCGATTATCTCTCCTCCAATCAGTCTCCTCTCTCCTTCGAGCACAGTTAACACATTGGGATGTCCTTCAATATGGCTGCTCAGAAAGTACTTCCGGTGTCACAGAGGAGAGAGGACAGAGGAGACTGCAGTGTAACGCATTGAGACGCACACAAGAGCAGGCTTCGCAGAAGTTTTCTCACTGACAGACACGCCCCCACACGGGATCTCTATCACTGATTGGACGCTGCAGCGGCTCAGACTTCTCTGAAACATCACATCATCGGAGTTTAATGACAGCAGAAAAAATACGGAGCTGAAAACAGTCACTGAGTATAGATGTGAAAAGCTGTCATAAAGCTGGGATTAAAAAAGTGTTTGATGCGAGTTTGAAGCACAAAATACTGAACAAGAATGTCATAAAATCAAGGATCACGGTAGAGTTTTTAAGACGCCAGTGAACGACACAAGTGGAGGAAGTGAGGATGAAACTTTGGACCTTTGAGACACATAGTTTGATTCATTAATAGGAGACACTGAACTGCTTCAATCAGTGGGCCTTAACTTTTTTTCAGTGTGAAACAGCTTTAAGTCTCAAAAATCCTCGTCGGTCGGGCCCTAATTAATTGTGAAACATTGTAAAATGAGTCAGAGTAAACAGAGGATCACTTCGTAGAATTCTTACCTGTTGGCACACAAAACTGGTGTTCAGAGGAGACTTCAAGGACAGGACAAGGAGCTGCTTGTGGTGTGTTCTAAAACAGAATAAAAAAGAAAGATGGTTTAATCTCATACCACTCACAACAAACTGATTATATTTCCTCAAGTTATTGTGAGAAGCTGTCTTACCCCTTTCCCTTGAAAATGAGCTGTTATCCCCGAATCCCCCACTGACAAACCTGAAAAGTTAATCAAGGACTTCATGGTTAGACGCCTAAAACTTCCCCCGGACACTGTCAGCAACATCACATTCCACCGAGTTCACCGCATGGGACAGAAGCAAGTCAATCCCACCCGACCCCGCCAAATTCGAACATTTTAAGCAGAAGGAACTGGTACAGCGACAGGGCAGGCAGCTGAGAGGGACGGACTATGGGCTCAATGACCAGTATCCACCTGAAATCGTCCGCAGACAGAAGGTACTGCTCTCCATCCGCAAACAGAATATCAGCGAAGGTAAGAGAGCAGTCCTTTCAGTCGACAAATTATACATTGATGATCAGTTGTTTAGGGATAAGAACATCACCCCCTGGCTTTTCTGAACTCCCTCCGCTCACACACACACACACACACCTCTCCCCACGTTACTCACACAACCCCCCCATCCACACTCCCCCCCCCCACACTTTCTCTTTTTCTCTCTCTTTCTCTCACACTCCCCTCACACTCCATCTTTTGTATGCCCTCCCTCTGCCTCCTTCCATATCTCAGTTGAAACATACACACCTCTATCCCCTCTCTCTCTCTCTCTCTCTCTCTCTCGGCTTGTGTATATATTGAAACAAACTTGGACGATATATATATATAATTTTTTTTCTTGCGCACTGGTCTCAGCACCCTGCACTGTTATGGCATTTTGCTCTGTCGCTTGTCTTGTTGTTATTTGTGTCCCCCCCCCGCTGTTTGTTTTGTTGTTTGTGTTTTCATTTGCTCTGCTCTGTCCTGTATTACAGGTCCTGCTGTGCACATCAGACAATGCTCTCAAAGCAGTCAACACACATACACATACACATTCACATAGAATCATTATTCATATCACTCACCTACAATTATTAACCCATTCAACATGGCATCAATAAAATTTGTAACCTGGAACATCAGAGGTATTGGCTCCCAGACAAAAAGAACTAAAATATTTAATCACCCAAATGATCTAAAAGCAGATATTTGCTTGTTACAGGAAACACACCTCTCGGATTCAGACCATGACAAATTAAAATCAGCACAGTTCTCTCAGAGATTCTCAGCCCCTTATAACTCAATCAATCAATCAATCAATCTTTATTTGTATAGCGCCAATTCATAACAAGTGTTATCTCAAGACACTTTACAATAGAGCACAAAGCTCTTCATATTATGGATACACATATATGCATAGATACATATATACATATAAAAATACACATATACATATATATATACAAATATATACATCCAACACCCAACATGAATCCATATAGCCAATCATGAATCCCTCCATCATGGCGGCAAGAAAAAACCTTCTGTTAAGCAGCAGGAAATCTTGAATGTGGACCCCAGTCTCATGATGAACAGCAAATCCACACGATACTGTGTTGGGTGTGTGGGCAAAGGGAGGGAGGTAAGTGGAGACAAGTGGATTAAAGTAAGAACTAAAGTTAGTGACAGATCAATGGACCAATCATAGACCTGTCGCCGTCAAATTTGTTTCTGCTGCAAACAAATTTATTAGAGGAGGATCCTCATGATAACTCAAAACAAAGAGGTGTATGCATATTGATAAATAAAAAAATCTCATTTGTCCATAACACAACCATTACAGACCCTGAAGGATGTTTTATAATCATTAATATATCAATTAATAGTCCAGTAACAATTGGCAATATCTACGGCCCAAACAATGATGATCCTTCCTTCTTTTATAACTTCTTTCATTCCTTATCAAATGTTTCCAACGGCCCAGTAATTATAGGAGGCGATTTCAACACAACTTTTAACCCAACACTTGATAAATCTAATAGAGTAAAAACTAACCGCCCCTGGCAATCTATTAATACCATAAAACAGTTCATGAGTGATCTCGGTCTTGGCGATGGCTGGCGACTACAGCACCCATCTGCCAGATAATATTCATTCTACTCAACAGTTCACCACTCCTACTCACGCATTGACCTCTTTCTGACCAGCAACTCAATTATATCACAGATCTCTGATTCAAAAATTCACCCCATAATCATTAGTGATCATGCCCCAGTAACACTCAGGTGGAATCCTATTAACCAACCCAAACGCATCACTAAATGACGTTTTAACTCATGTCTTCTTAAAGACCCAGAATTTGACAGCTATCTCAGGAGAGAGTGGGCTTCCTTCCTTGAAATACATGACTCCCCTGAGACATCACCCACCACTCTGTGGAAAACAGGTAAAGCAGTTCTACGAGGTAAAATCATATCATTCTCTGTCTATAAGAAAAAAAAGGAAAGGGAATACGAAGTGAAACTAGAACAAAAAATAAAACTACTAGATACGCTGAATGCAAGCAACCCAACAGAAGAAACACAGAAAGAACTAAGAAAATATCAGTTCCAACTGAACGAGATCTTAAATAAGAGAGCCCAGTTTTTAATTCAGAGACCCAGACAAGAAAACTTTCATCATAACAATAAATCTGGTAAATATTTAACAAATCTGATTAAACAAAATAAAGAGAGAACAACTATCGCAACTATTAAAGACTCATCAGGGAAGCCTACCAATTCACCACGGGAAATAAATGAAATATTTAAAAAAAATTTATGCCAACCTTTACTCATCTACAAATGAACCAAGACAGGAAGACATAGACTCTTTTCTGAACAACATTGAACTTCCAAAGATTGTTCCAGAACAATCCAAAGCACTAGATTCACCAATAACAGGAACAGAACTCTCTACAGCCCTACGCCTCATGCCAAACAACAAAGCACCAGGTCCTGATGGCTTCCCTGCTGAATTCTATAAACACTTCTGGCCTATTCTGTCTCCTCTCTTTATGAGAGCAATAACTGAAATAAAATTAAAGTCTAGATTTCCAACACATATGAACACAGCTGACATTTCACTCATCCAAAAACCTAATAAAGATCCAACGCTTCCATCAAACTATCGTCCAATCTCTTTAATCAATGTAGATATAAAAATCATCAGTAAAGCTCTAGCACATAGGATAGAAAAAATAACTCCTTCTATAATCCACCACGATCAAACCGGCTTTATCAAAGGTAGACAGTCATCCAGTAACACGCGTAGATTGTTCAGCTTAATCCATTACTCATCGTTACAACGGGAAGAAACCATCATAGCAACATTAGATGCAGAAAAAGCTTTTGACAGAGTAAACTAGAAAACTCTCTTCACTACTCTAAGAAAATTTGGCTTCTGGGATTCATTTATTCACTGGATCGAGATTCTGTACACTGCTCCTTCAGCTACTGTCACCACTAACGGACTAACCTCACAAAGTTTCACACTGCACAGGGGGACGAGGCAGGGATGCCCACTCTCTCCATCGCTATTCACCATCTTCATAGAGCCTTTAGCAGCAGCCATACGCCAGAACATCCACATCAAGGGAATTCAAACATCCCAAATTCAACATAAGATTAGTTTGTATGCTGACGACATTTTACTGTTTTTACCAGACCCTCAATCGTCTCTGCAGGAAACAGTAAATCTCATTGAATCATTCTCCAAGATTTCAGATTACTCAATAAACTGGAAAAAATCTTCTATTCTTCCATTACATAACACCAGATGGGATGTAGCACATCATATATCACCTATCCCCTTATGTTCAGGGCACATCACATACCTAGGCATTAATATTTCCTCCACGCTGTCAGAGTTGATCGGACTAAATTTCACCCCTTTGCTTAAAACAATAGACAATGACCTCCAGCGCTGGATGAACTTACCACTATCCATTGTAGGAAGAATAGCAACCATTAAAATGACAGTACTTCCAAAAATAAATTACCTTTTTTCAATGATTCTAATTTATCCAACCCTCACTTGGTTCAAAGCTTTAGATTCAATGTTCACTAAATTTTATTGGAAAAACAAAACACCAAGGATCAAACTTACAACCCTACAAAAACCAAAATTGCAAGGAGGTCTAGATACCCCACACATCCAACACTACTCTCTGGCAAATCAACTGCAGTATATATACAAATGGACACATCCAACTCAATCAGATATCAGCTGGTTAGATATAGAACAAACTATCTGTGAAAACATAACTATTTCAGACCTCCCATTCCTCAGTCAAACCATCAAGCATCATCCGTGTTTCAATGCAGGAACAATAGCTTCAACACTGACAGCCTGGTGGAAATACCACAAAATCACAAACTCTAGCCTTGCACCATCCAATTTAACTCCAATCTGGCATAATCCTGATTTTCTAAGTAATAAAAAACCACTTAACCTGAATGCGTGGGCTGAAAAAGGCCTCACACATCTTAAACATATTTTTCACAATAACACCCTGGTCACATTCAACCACCTGGTCCAGGAGTTTGGCATTGGGAACAATAGCTTCCTACAATATTTACAAGTCAAAACATCTGTCCAGTCCAAGATTAATATTAGAACCATCAATTTGTCTCTTCCTCTATCAACCGAGGAGCTTTTTAACATCCTCTCTCCAAAAAAACTTCTTTCCAAGGTGTTATGACCTTGGAGGGCTTTTGGATACTGCCCTGCATACTGGCTGTGTGTGTCTGTCTGTTTTTTCAGGAGCTGATTCGTAATCAGGTGCACCTGGCCGGTGCGCAGGTTATTTACGTCCACCCGCCCCGACACCAGTTCTCTCTCGGCTTCCACCGTAGCAGCTGCTTGATCTTGTTTCCCTCTTGCACATACAACATGCACCGTACACGATCCACAGCAGCCATGCATTTACACACACTACTGATGCTAACACTCACACTCCATTCTTAATAATTTAATAAAATATACCTTGTAAACTCTGATCATTGCATGCTAATCTCCCCGTTTGTTGCGGCTTTCGAGCCGGTCGTAACACAAGGTATATAAAATAATCATACTACAGACTGACAAATCCATAGCATTACCCTCTAATAAATGGGAAGAAGATCTCTCTATTGCTCCTGATGTCGACTTCTGGGCTACAATCCTAAAAAACATTTATTTTATGACCAAAAACGCAAACCTTCAACTCATACAGTATAAAGTCCTTCAGAGAACTCACTACACTGCACAAAAATTGTCTAAAATGGGTTTCAGGTCAGAAATATGTCCATATTGCACACAGAACTGTCCTGACACCTATATTCACGCCACCTGGCAATGCACACCCGTTAGACAGTTCTGGAAAAAAGTCACAGAGTCCCTGTCCCTCTTTCTGGAAAGCCACATCCCATTATCTCCCTCACTCTGCTTACTTTGTGATGTATCTTCACTTAACTTTAATACAAGTAAAAACAGACTCCTTCTTGTGGCCTTAGCCATCGCCAAGAAAACAATCCTCTGGGACGCAGGTAGGTGACGCAGTGATGCTGTGACGTAGATTCAGTGAGACGGCAGATTCAAACTAGGCGCGCGCAAAAACATTCATTCATTCAACTGTAAACACTCACCAATCTGATCTTAATCTACCGAGAAGAAGTTAGTTTCTCAACAGGGACACTCTGGAGGGCATCGAGGAGGATTTGGTCAGCCTGACGGATTACACTGACCAGTGTTACGACAGGATCGTCATGGGGAAGCCAAACTTGACATTGACCCCCTCCACTTCATCCAAGGCGAAGAGACCGCGCAACGGGGACTCATCCGGAGCTATTTCGCCTCCAGGTAATGATTCTACCAACGTTCTTTTCTCCATAGATAAGAAGCTAACCAGCCTGGACGCCCGGTTGAGCCTGCTGGAGGGTCCTCCATAAAGAGTTCCAGGCGCTGCGCGAGTCGCTGGAGTTCAGCCAACACCAGGTGGAGACGCTGACGGCGGAGAATAATAGCTTCAGAGAGTCGGTTAAATCTCTCTCCGAGGGGATGACCCGACTCTCGGAGGAAAACAAGAAGATCAAGGAAACAGTCCTTGATCTGCAGGCACGTAGCATGCGAGATAACCTGGTGTTTGCAGGCATCCCTGAACAGGCTGAAGAGGATCCAGAAGCAACGGTCACAGCCTTTATTCAAAATCAACTGAAGCTCCCCGAGGAAACCGTGAGTAACATCTCGTTTCACCGGGTCCATCGTTTGGGAGGTAAGAGATCAGATTCAAGTAGACCTAGACCGATTGTGGCTAAGTTTGTTAACTTCAAACAGAAAGAGCAGGTGAAGAGCCGGGGTAGGGAGCTGAGGGGGACGGACTTCAGTGTGAACGACCAGTTTCCCAAGGAGATCCTGGAGCTGCGCAAGGTCCTGTTTCCAGTCAGGCGGAGGTTCATTGAAAGAGGCTCCCGAGCTGTCATTGCTGTTGACAAACTGTTCGTTTACAACCAATTGTACCGCAATCCAGGTGTCACTCCTTGGCTCTACTAACTTCAGGTAAATACCACCATTCATCAACACATCATACAAGGTTTAAACACTTCTATGGGGTATGCAAATCATCTAAGCAGTATTAGTTGACAAAAAGCTCACTGCTAGTCTCCATGTGTGGGATCCTGATGTCTTCTGTTCTATCAGAATATTTGTGTTATTTCTTTTTTTTTAGTCTTGTTCTTTTTTTTCTTTGTTTCTATGGTTCTCTTCTCTCCTTCATTCTCTCCACAATTAGCTGCAACATTAACCTTTTATGTTACACTAAAAACAGGGTCTCAGACACATATAAAACACATACAGGACACTCAAAGCACTTCTGCACTACAAACAGCATGTGGCCACACATTAACACCCAATACGCACAGCAACACACCCACAGCATGTGGATTTATCAAACATATACAGTCATGGAAACATCACACAGGCGATTTCACTGGCACACATACATACATGGGAGCATCATGCATGCTCACAAGGATGCATGCATATGGGCACATACACATATATGTCTGCTTGAGCACATATACACATATTTCTCTTAGTTATCTCAATCAGCTGGCCTAAGTATGACACCACTCAGGTTTATTTCATGGAATATACGTGGAGCTGGTTCCAGGGAGAAGAGATTGAAGGTATTTAATAAATTGAAAGATCTGCAGGCAGACATTATTTTGCTACAAGAGACCCATTTATCAGAGACAGCAGTGGGTTCACTCTCCACTGTACAGTTCCCTCATGTGTATTCGGCCTGTCTCAATTCCAGACAAAGAGGTGTAGCCGTCTTAATTAGTAGGCAGGTAAATTTCACCGTTGAGAGCACAGTTTTGGACCCAGAAGGTCGATATATAATTATAAAATTAACTATTCAAAATATGAAGCTATGCATTGCTAACATTTATGGACCAAATGTTGATGACCCCTCCTTTTTTCACTCCTTGTTCACCTCACTCTTTGATCACTTAGATAAGACACTCATCATAGGAGGAGACTTCAACATGGCCATGGACTCAGGAATGGACAGGCTGAGTACAACAGGAAACTATCGGCTCTGGCAATCTACTAAGGTTGTTAAACAATACATGGAGGATTTTGGTCTCTGCGATGCCTGGCGCTCACACCACCCCACTCTTAAAGATTACACATATTTCTCACCGGTGCACCATTCATATTCCAGAATAGATTTCTTTCTAGTTAGCAGCTCAAGAATGAGCAATATAATAGAAACTACTATCCATCCTATCACTATCAGTGACCACGCACCAGTGTCATTCACTCTAATTGATAAGAAAATAAAACCACCAACGAGTAACTGGAGATTTAATACATCATTACGTAAAGATCCTAATTTTATCAGCTATTTTGAAAAAGAATGGTCTCTATATATAGAAAATAATGACCTACCAGAGACCTCAGCTTGTGTTCTTTGGGAAGCAGGAAAGGCAGTAATGCGAGGAAAAATAATTTCGTTCTCATCACACAAGAAAAAGGAGGAGAAGCAGCGAATATCTGAACTGGAGTCAAGACTCAAATCGCTAGAAGAAGCATATAGGGCTGCCCCTGAAGAGCACATACTGAACAGTATTAGGAAGGCTAAACTTGAGTTGAATGAAATAATCGAAAAGAAAACTCAATTTATGATGCAAAGACTACGCTTGGAAAAATTTGAACACAGCAACAAATCTGGTAGATTCCTAGCTAGTCAATTAAAGGTAAACAAAGAGAAAACAACTATCTCCTCTGTTAAGGATTCAGCAGGAAATATCACCCATGATCCTGACAGAATAAATAACATCTTTAGGGATTTCTATAAGACACTTTTATTCATCACAAATTGACCCACCAGATAGCAGCATTGAAGAATTTCTTAGTGACATAAACCTCCCAAAATTGCAACCAGAACAGGGAATGGCTTTGGACTCACCCCTCACAATTGGGGAACTCCATAAAGCACTACAAGGCATGCCTAGTAATAAAGCCCCAGGTCCAGATGGTTTTCCAGCAGAATTCTATAAGGCATTCTGGACCGCACTGGGACCCACTTTTTTTAAGATGGTCTCAGAGATCAAGGGAAAAGGAAAAATACCCAAAAACATGAATTCAGCTAACATTACCCTACTACTAAAACCAGGAAAAGACTCCACACTTCCATACAGTTACCGGCCAATTTCGTTAATAAACGCTGACCTCAAAATAATCTGCAAAGCCCTTGCCAAAAGATTAGAAACGGTAACTCCTCTTATTATACACCCTGATCAAACAGGCTTTATAAAGGGCAGACATTCTTCCACTAATATGCGCAGACTAACAAATCTGATAGATTATGCCACCTCACACAATCTAGAAACCACAATCATCTCCTTAGATGCAGAAAAAGCATCTGACCGTGTTAACTGGAAGTTCCTATTTGCAACATTGAACAAATTTGGATTCGGTCCATCTTTTATTGACTGGCTGAAGATCTTATACAATGACCCAAATGCATGTGTGAGGACAAATGATCAAACTTCCCCAAGCTTTAGTCTACAAAGGGGCACCAGGCAGGGCTGCCCACTCTCCCCCTCACTTTTTGCTATATTTATTGAACCCTTAGCAGCTAGTGTTAGACAATCTAAAGAAATTAAAGGTATTAATGGCAATAGTATAGAACACAAGACTAGTCTTTATGCTGATGATGTATTACTTTTTCTCCAGAACTCACAAACATCTCTCTCTCATACAATCACACTCATTAATAAATTCTCATCAATTTCGGACTACTCCATTAATTGGTCTAAAACTACTGTTCTACCTATCAACTGCACGTTCCAGAATATTCCAAATATTACACTACATTCAGGGAATATTAAATACTTGGGAATAAACATCTCTCCCAGTATTTCTGAATTAATAAAGCTAAACCATGTCCAGCTTTTAAAAACAGTTGAGAACGACCTCACTCGGTGGAAATCCTTACCCATATCAATCATGGGAAGAGTTGCCACCATAAAAATGATGGTTCTACCTAGAGTAAACTATCTGTTCTCAATGATTCCCACGAAACCTCCTTCCACTTGGTTTAAAACCTTAGACTCATTCATTAATAAATTTCTATGGAAAGCCAAACCACCGCGTATTAGTTTAAAAACTCTACAAAAGACTAAAAACAATGGTGGTTTAGATTTGCCCAATTTTCACCTCTATTTCCTAGCAAACAGATTACAATACATATCAAAATGGCTAAATCCCAACCAACTAGATTAACCATGGCTGGATGTAGAGCAAGTACTATGTAATGACCTAGTTATTTATAGTCTGCTATTTATAAGCCCAACTGTAAGGCATCATAAATGTTTTAAAAGCATCAACATTAGTTCCACTCTGACAGCCTGGTGGGAGTTTCTGAAATTGACCAAATCTTCACTCGTTCCGTGTAAGCTTACACCCATCTGGAACAACCCCGACATCCTGCAAAATAAGAAAATGATAAACTTTGCTCAGTGGACTAATAAAGGGATAAAGCATCTCGTGGACCAGCGGGCCTGGGGGATCCAGCCGTTGGACTGTTGCGTGAATGTCTGTATATGTATGTACGTATATATGTGTGTGTGCGTGTGTAGGGACAATTGGATGTAAGTTTGTGTGTGTCTATGTGCATATATGTTTATGGGTGTATGTATATGTGTATGTCCTTGTATATGTGTGTATGTATATATGTATGTGTGTATGTGTATGTATAGATGTGTGTGTATATATATATGTCCCTCTTCTCTCTCCAGGATATGGCACGTGTGCATTGTCCGGGGTGTGCCGGGCTCTCTGGCTCCTGCAGTCCTTGGCTCTGGGCCTGGGGGGTCCTGGGCCCCCCCTGCCCCTGGGGGGTCCCAGGGAACGGGGGTGCCTATTGCGGCCATGGCAGCTCACCTTCTGGAGGGAGGTTCTCTTCCCTCCGGTCTTACCTCACCCCACGGCCCTAGCTTCCCCGCTCCTCCACACACCCACACACTTAGGACCTTGAGTGGCATGCCCACCAGGTGCAGTGGAGGGGTCCTTAGAGACCACTCCTACTGCACCCTGATAGAACTTGCTCCTCAGTTTTAATTGCACTTAGACATCACTACATATTACCTACTACACTACACAGGAGGGCGTCGCCTCCAGAACTGTTTGGTCGTCTGCCCCCCAATTTTAACCATTTTTAACTGCATTAGGAACACAACCATCACCTACTACTGAGCGGGGGAGCTGGGGCAGGGGGGCCCTTTCCACACCCCCGTTTCCTGGGTGCGCCCTGGGGCACGGGGTAGAGGGGACCCACTGGCTTGGGCTATGGGCTGTCGACGCGGCTGGGACCCGGTAGCGCCTTGGGGGGTTCCATGGCCCTCTGTCCTGGAGAGGGGAGGGGGAAAGAAAACTTTTTTGGGTGCGTGTGAGTGCGTGTGAGTGCATGAGTGCATGAGTGAATGAGTGTATGTCTCTGTGTTTGGTGTGTGGGTGCCAGGGGCTTGGTGACCTCAGGCCGACACTGGCCTCTGGACCTGAAAAAGGGGGGGGGATTGTGATCAGGCCTGGACGGGTTGGGGGTCAGGGGTGGGGCAGGGGCCGGGGCTCAGGGGAGGTTAGATCTGGGGGGGGGGGGATCTCCATGGTCCCCGGGGTCTGGCCGGGGGGCGCTTCGGGCGGGTGCAGGCCCGCAGCGGGTGGCTGTCTGGGCTGGTTCTGTCCTCCGGGGTGCCGGGCTGGGCCCTCCCCTGCGGGAGTGGGTGGGTTGTCCTTGGGCTCACGGTGCCCATCTCCTGCCCCCCTACACTCGATCGGGGGCCCGGCGTCTGGTGGGGCCTGTGGGCCTCAGCCCCCTGGGCCCCTGGGGCCCTTACCCCGCAGAGTCGGGTGTCTACCACCCGCTTCTCCTTGCCTCTTCTCCCGGCCTTCTCCTTGGTTGGCGCTCCTGGCTCTGTGGCAGGCTGCCTTTGCTCTGCGCTCTGTCGTGGCGGCTGGCTGCATGGCGCTGGGGGGCCCTCTCAGTGTACATCTGGCCCCTAAAGGCAGTGGGGCTACATCTGCACGATCACTCCTTTGCATGATCACTAAACACAAAGCACAACTTGATCCGAACAATCTGCACTCTCAGCCATGCCCCTACAGATGCCGATATCTGTATGTTTATGTATATATGTGTCTATGTATGTATATATATACATCTATAATTGTTGTTGCTGTGCTCATTGTTGCTAATGATCTCTCCAGTTCTTCTCTCCTCAGGTGCTCCTTGTGTTTGTAGTGTCAAAGACCTCAGGATACTGTTTCTTTTCAGGTTCAGCAGCTGGTTGTTTGGTTCTCCTGTTTGTATGCATCTGCTCAGTTATTGTGGTTGTTCTTTTCTGTTTTGTTGTTTCTCTCTCCCTTTCTGTCTATTTTTCTTCCCTCTCTCTTATCTATTATCACTCTTGTCTAGTCAAGCAATAATCTTCCAACTTGGCAGTATACGGTGGGGGGAAAATAAATAAATAAATAAAAATAAAAAATTAACAAAAACACTAATAAAAAGTTTCACTTAAAACTCAAGGGGAGCCTTATATACAAACGGCTCCTCTTGGCAAAGTAAATGTGTTCTGCACAAAATGGCAGCCAGACCATAATTCTGCTGTTGCAATGCTGGACACGACAAGTTGAAAACAAAAAAAAAAAAGAAAGAAAACAATCCTCTTAAACTGGAAATCAAGGAACTCCCTATATATAACCCAATGGAAAAATCTCCTTTCTGACTACATCTCCCTGGAAAACCTAGCCTCTCCTCTCAACAACACTGCAGAGCATCAAGCTCACTGGTAACTTTTTATTGATTTTTTACACACCTAAAAACAAAAAGTACTTAAATCTCATCTCGCCTTATCTACTTATTTATTTCTTCTTTTCTGCCAGCCAATACCCTTCACACACACACACACACACACGCACACACCCACACACACACACACACACACACACACACAATACACAAGCTCTCTTAGGTGGTGGGCCAAGGCTGCGTATCTGCTTTAGTTTTTGAAAATAATGATCTCCAGGGTGGGAGGACCTCAATTTCTGACATATAAAAGCTTATTTTTTTTAATATCAGATTCCGTTTGTTGCTACCTGAGATTTTTGTACATTTTTTCACAATAAATATTTAAAGTTCGTTAAAATTGCAGGCAAACGGCACAGCCTGCTAAGTCAGATGAGCCTATCATACGCAAAACCACCGAACTCGTGATATTATTCAGCCAATCAAGACGTGGCTGTGTGGAGACCGGATGTTGTGTTCAACAATCAGCTGGATGACACCGAGTAGAAACAGCGAGAATCTACTCAGCAAGAGGAATGTAACCACCAAAAGAAGAAGCTGCCACATGTGTAGGTAAGTAGCTGATGAATGCTGTTGCTAATTATGCTTAACGCATGGAAAAGTTGTATATCGTCGAAAGCGTTAGCCGAATGTTACCTCTTAAAACACGAGCTCTTTAGCCAAATGCTAGCTCTCAAAACACGAGCTCTCGAAACACGAGTCCTTCAGCCGAGTGTTAACTCTTAAAACACGAGTCCTTTAGCCGAATGTTACCTCTTAAACGGGAGTCCTTTAGCCGAGTGTGAAGTCTTAAAACACGAGCTCTTTAGCCAAATGCTAGCACTCAAAACACGAGCTCTCGAAACACGAGTCCTTTAGCCGAATGTTACCTCTTAAAACAGGAGTCCTTCAGCCGAATGTTAACTCTTAAAACACGTAGGAAATCTCACTCGCTTGGTAATAGAGAGCAAACATTAAGGTTAAAACACCTGAATCGAAGTCAACTTTTATTATGATAACTTAACTTAACTTAACTTATAACAACAATTAGTCTATTATGGATCATTTGCCCAAGAACAAATTGAACTGTACAAGTAGAAAACTGATCACATAAGCATTGTGTGTACTATTTTATGCTGCAACTTTAACTCTTGTTCAATAACTTGTTTGTTAACGAATCACTACTTTAAATTCAATCTTCAAATGACCTATTGCCACAGTTTGTGCATTGGCAGAGGTTGGTACATGGCAGCTCATGCAGCTTGCAGGAGCATCTACCCTGAACACAGTTGGTTTTTTTGCAGGAGCAGTGCACCAATTCCAGTATTGCATCTGGAGCTGGGGGAAGTGTCATCCAGTCCACCTCTAAGAAGTCTCCTGTCATCCTCCATCCATGATTTACAGGGGCAGGAATGTCAGGCTGACACTCAAGGCTCCTTCTGTGGACTGCGGCCTGGTAGTTGGCACGCTGGATGTGCTTGTGCAGAGAGTCTTTGTTTGGAGGTAGGTCTCTCTCAGAACACTTTCCTGACTTGAACAGCTTGACTCTCACCTCATTAACGTCCCGACAGCCCTGATCATATAGGTCACAAGTGAAATTTTCCATTCCCTTGAAGAGCTCTGGTGATGGAGAGAAACTAGTTCCTAGTTCTCTGAACAGGGTTATATGTTTTTTCTGGGAAATAAGCTTTTTGTAAGCTTTTGTTTTTCCCACCCCATGCATAGCACTTACAGTGTCACATCCAGAGAACACATGAAGACCAACAAGAGCATTACATTTTTCTTCCCCAAGGTGAGCATGAAGCCTATTAATGTCAATTATGTGAGTATTTCTTCCCTTGACAGTGTGAAAGTAGAGGTGACCATCAATTTTGTTGCAGAATCCAAGAGCCAGCACAAAGACATCAGTGTCTGGGCTCTTAATTACCAGGTCACTGCTGTATTTTGATGCATAAGCTGCATGCAGCAGAAGTCTGGTGTCTGCCTCCTCCTGGGTTGTCTCCAGGTCCTGAACCTGCAGTATTTCAAGGTCAGTGTTGCTCCCGTTCATCCTTATAGCATGACATTTGTCCCCATGGCCTATAATGATGGTAGTGTTTTCAATGATGAATTTTGCAGTTGTGCTCCAATGTTGGAAGAAATACTCCAGCAAGTTTTGTTTGTTTTGCCCACATGCCAGGAATTTTCACCACTGTTTTGGTGTTTTTTGGTCATTTCCGTATATTTTAATTTTTTGGAAACCTTGCTCTGCCCGCCTGTTTCTTTCAGCTTGTTTAATGCTGTGGTGTTTGTATGTGTCACATACCGCCGTTGACTTTGTTTCTTTGGCTGAGTTGACCAGTGTCCTCAGTACATGGTCAGCGTATAGTCCAAATGTTGGCTGTGGCTTTAGCTGCTGCACTAGAGCCATAGCATCCCATATCCACACCGAGCCATGTGGAACTTCCCTTACTGTTGGCAGTGGGCTGATGTCCTCCTCCAGTGTGTGCATCAACTTTGCTTTGTTGGTTTTTACCAGAGAGCCGTCAAAGTTGACAAGTGATTGTGGCAAAGGACCCAGACTGTAGGTGAGCATTTCATCAATGTTAATTTGTCTGACAGTTCCCACAACAATTAACCTGGCAAACAAGTTGCAGTGTGACTTCAGTGTGATTTCTTTTCCTTTAATTTGGTGCTTGTAGTGTGACCAGTATCTTTGAATGTTTTGATTTTCATTTTTGTTATAGGGTCATGGAACGATTTTTCTGCAGTGACAATCCTTGTCTCACAGAACTTGGTGAGAGCTTTCAGACCTTTTTGTTTTGCCCCCAGTAAATCTCTGGCGACACTGTCTGGTGCCTGTTGGCCGGAGGAGATTTGATGTAGGAATTCTCCATCCAGCAAAGGGTCGAAAGGATTGACCATAGTTTGGAAAGCAGCTATGATGTTACACACATCAGCCTCATCCCTCTGCATTCTGGCACTGTCAAGCTCAGAATGAAGGTATGACACTGAGCATTGTCCAGCCATTGTTTTACATTCAAGTGTGATGGCTGCGCGCTCATGTTGTGTCAAGGTCCATCTGTGAACTGCACCTTTGTTTAAAGAGAATCCACTGATGCCTCCTTTTGTCTTTGAATCACGGTTGGCTGTTTGTTCAATAACCTGATCACATGCAGTGCCAGAAAAACCATGCCGTTGATGTCTCTGTGCCACAAAGTCGCCTGAAAAAAGCTGCAGATGTGCTGTGGGATGTGTGTCTTCCAGATTGGTCATCTCAACCCAGTATGCTGTTAGATACCTGGCATAGTTGATCCTGTCACATGCGAAAAACCAGGGCAGCATGCATTGTACTGTTGACAAATGGAGTGCCCAATTCCCTTCTCTGGTAGCCCTGATGAATTGAAGCAGAGTTTCCACCATTTCAATGTAAGTACTCCAAAATGTGAATGTCTGATTTGTGGAGTTTTTTTTAACAAATTCTTCATATCCTTTCAGCAACTGTAGAAATGCATCAGATGTAAGCATGGCATTGAAATCCTCACTTGGAAACTTCTGTTGCAAATCTGTTGCAATTTTTAGAACCGCAGCATGGTCTTCTTGCGTGAGGGTGTCCAGGTATGCCCACCAGCGCAGTCTCTGGAGTGCCTCCATCAGGAGTTTGTGTGCTCTTAAGCTCCTGTTGTAGTGGTGCCCTGTGATGACTCCATCAATAGACCCTGTAGCTACAACATCTGATTCTAACATAATATCCAGGAAGCCGGCATCAGCAAAAATCTTTCCAATGCAGGAAAGATATGCCATGGCTGTGTGAAACTCTCCCATCCTGAGGACAAGTCTCTCCAAGTAAGTACTGGTCTGCCAGCGGATCTCTTGGGCTTTTGCATATATGGCTTGATCCATAACTAACACCATTTCTTTTTGTTTCAGACTGTCAGCAACAGCTGTGGAGTGACTCAGGATGGTGTTGATTGTGTTGAGATCTGTCGGGCTGGCATCAATGACCGGCAAGTAGCTTACATTTGTAGATGGGAGGATTGTGTCCTGCTTTAACATAATGTTAAAACCTGTCCATCCAGGAGGGATTTTTCCCTGGTATTCGGGCACTTTCATGAGGAAGAATGCAGCATCAATATTTTTTGCAGTTGTTTGGGCATGGCTGTATTCATTCTGCTGGAGGTCGACCTTTAGCACAGAATTCTGGGGACCAGACCTTTTCCCTCGTGTGTATGGCAAAAGTTGAGGTGGAGGAGGATGAACAGATCGCTCTCTTGTTCTTTGTCTTGATGTCTCAGGTAATGAAACTGAATCACCACTCATGGCCTGCTGAATAATTATACCATTGGTGTTGTGTGTTGTTCCTTTGCCTGAAAGTGTCTCCTCTCCAAAGTCATTATTGTCCCATACAAGTGTGACTGGTGCTCCAGCACTGATGTTTTCTGGTATGTATATTTCTCCTCTCTCAATCTGTAGGTGAGCAAGAGCTGTATCATGCTCAAGGACTTGGGAATTGGATGAGCAGTGGCCAAGACCATTCAGAAGCCTGATGACCTGTGCTGAGCCTGTCATGTGTCGAACTGCCATCGCAAGAGAGCACTGTTTCGGCAAAAGCCACCGTCCTTTGGTTGTCAGTGTGATGATATCCTGACAGGTTGAAACTATCTTTCTGCTGTCCTCTAAAGTGACCTCTACACGCTCATTGTCTGATGGTTGTGTTGAAATTCCAGATGTCCATGCCACAAAGTTAAAAAGTTGGTCTGGCACCAGATTTAGGGCACTCTCAAAGGTAAGGTCTTTTGCTTTTGGGGGCCAAGGGAGCTTTGGTGATGTCTTTGATGTATTTTTTATGATGTCCTTGAGTGTGAGAGCTGCATGGTATAAGAGCTGAGAACTATTACTTGTGATAATAGCATTATCAAACTGCCCGTTACTTGACACTGCTGTACTGGCTTGATTGCCTTCTGCTTCACTGTCCTCAGATGAGGAAGAAGAGGAGGTGGCGGCAACTTCATGAATTACCTCCTCAGCTGTGAGATCATCAAAATATACAAGATATGTTATTGATGCTTTCTGAAATCTTAAAAAAGGGTGCGTCTTCTGAAGTCTTGCCTTTAGTGAGTTTGCTTTGTAAGTTGAAATGTCAACTCCCTCTCTTTTTTTTATAATTTGTTGGAAAAGCATATTCAGTTTTGACAGTCGAACTATCTCTCGTTTTTTTAAAAGCATCTCCTCAACCACAGTCTCGCAGAAATACTTGTACCCATTTTCATACGGACTGCTTCCCTCTCTCTCTTTTTTTTCCCTGCACAGTCTCTGAAGCACGTGAAGTGGTACTGGGCCTCACTGGCCACCAAGTCCCTGTCCCTAATGTGCAGAAGAAGACCCTCATCTTTTTTTTCCTGGGCTGCAAGAAGCAGCTTCCCTGCAGTGATAGTTTCCCATCGAGTCAATTTTTCTTTGGTTCTTTTTCGTGTACATGATTTGAATTTGTATTTTTCTTTATGACAAATAATGCACTGTGCCGGGAACAGGTGTGAAGCTCTATTGGATTTACAGCTGTCACTGGTTTGACATCTCAGGGCCCGTGTCTTTGCTGGAGTTTCCTCACTGTCTCCCGTTTTGCTTTCTACCTCAAGCTCTACAAACCAAAAAGCAGATGAAAACACATTTAGGCTCCAATTTGTTTAGAGACTTTACATCCCTCCCTCACTTCACATCACTTCAGATCACAATGTGAGGTTAGTGGTACCACATAAATTGTTATCTTGAGATCCTGAGGGCTAACTCACACAGGTTTAGGCATTGCAACCAAAAATCAAGGAATCTCATTCAGGTTTGTTTAAAGTTAAAAATCTATATTGTTATTATTTTTCTTTATTGTTAAAAAGATCCCTACATTAGCTGATACCAAGACAAGCAGCTAGTCTTCCTGGTGTACATTGACATGAATCTGAACCTACCCTCATTTTGAAATAAAGGTGCCTTTTTTCTTCTTCTCTGGGCTCTTTTTATTCTGGTAATGTTTGTGAAGTGGCAGTAGCAGTCCCTGTGATAGCCACTGTTTGCTGGAATTACAGCAGGTTCCTGAAGTTTGAAGGGTTAAGTTTACTTATTTATAAAGGGACAATGTATCAATGAACATATACAGCCAAAGCTAATACCCATTTTCTGTAACTTGGCAGGCCAAAGCCAGCCACTGAAAACAATTCTATGTGAGAAAGTAGAACAACAAACCTGGTTTTCCAGATTAAATCTCTGCACTGCCTCTTCTGCCACTGTACCTTCTACTGTATCAACACCTCTCCATAGAAACACAGAATTAACAAATTTTTTCCATCCGGTGTCTGTAAATGGGATAACAGGACCATCTTTTTGGACAACATGCATACAGCACTCAATTTTTAGTTTTGTTTGCTAGCGTACAAGAAATCGCGCGGTTATTTTTAGATATTTGATTGACAGGTGAAAAAAAAATAAGCTCACAGGACCTCAAATTTGGGAAATCACCATATATTTATTATTAATAAAATTCACAATGACATTTTGAGGACAATGTTACAGAAGACTGAGGTTCTCAAACGAAGGGATGACTTTTAGGACTACATTTAAAGTGGAAATTTTCCCTTGACAACAGAATATGGAGACCGTTAACCTTTGTTTCATTTAAAATGTTTTTCATGGGGATTGAAACGCTAATCTATTGCTATGTTATCAATTTGTGTTAGTGTTTAAAACGAAATTTAACCGATTGATACTGACTGAAGATAACTTTGACAGCGCTAGTTTACAGCGGCGGTGGCGGACTTTAAGCCGGCCGGCGTATTTCAACACGTCTCATTGGATAATAACCTCAACTACGTCATTCTTGTAGGACACCGAAGATGGTTGCCCAGTCGGTTTGCCGGAACGGGTCACTCACACAAAGTTGTCGATTGACAAAAAATGTGCAAAAATCAAAGGTAGCAACAAATTTTGTTTCATTTGTTGAAAAATGTAGATGTTGTTCTCAAAAAATCAGGTCCTCCCTCGGTGGGGATCGTTCAATTACACGATAGCTCCTCTCGGCCCACCACCTATCTCCTCTACTCTTTAAAATAGTACAGTTCCCTGGGACCCCAAGATGATGAGTATACTCTGGTGATGGTAGTCGGGGACATCTTTTCATCTAGGTACCCAGACTTGACCCACTGCCCTGTGGGGCCCACTGGTCTGGTGGCCTCCTCGTGAGGTGCTGGAGTTTTCTGTGGCTTGCCTCCTGCGCCCCGTAGCTGCTGGATCTGTGCGTGGTCGGCGGGGTCTGGGGGTGGCGCTGGCTGCCTCCCGCTGTGGCACCTTGGCCGGCCCCAGGGCTTTGGGGTGGGGGATTCCTCCGCGGCGCGCCCGCACCTCTTCTTTCCTGCTGTCTGCCCTGCGGCCCCTTCCCTCCTCCTTCCTCCTCTCCCCCCTTGTGGGGGGCTGGGGGCCTCCTGCTGCCTGGGGGTCTGCTGCTGGGGCTGGGCTTGCCTCCGGGTGGGGGCTCCGGCTGGTGTGGGTACCCAGTCCTGGGTGGGGCGGTTTCTGGAACAGCTATGGGGCTGGGTTTCCTCATGGTGGGTGTCGTCTGGTGCCAGTCCTGCCTCCCCCAGTGGGTCGGGGCCTGGGGTGGACATTGGGACTCGCTGGCCCAGGGCCCTGGGGGGTCCTGCGGTCTTCCTGTGGGGAGCGGCGTCCCGGGGGTGATCCGCCTGGGTCAGGTCTTCAGTGGGTGCCCGCCTCTCACCTGCCTCACCTGCCCTCTGTTTTTATTGCACCACGACATCCACTTGCCTGGGGCAGGCGGGGGGGGGGGGGGGGAGTCGGAGGGCTCCCACTCGACCTGTTTTTCCCCCGTTTTAATGCACCACATCACACTTAGAGCTGCACTTAGGCACGGTGAAGGGATAATGTATCTTTGTTGGGGATCAAAGATACAGAATAACAGGGGGGGGACAAGGGGTGGATCACTAGTTTAAGCTTGGTGCGGCTGGTGGGGTCCGGCCCCTTGTGGCTGGGACTCTGTGCTAGGAAGTAGGAAGGACCAAGGAGGCCCCCGGACCACCCGCACAGAGCAGCAACCCACAGGCAGCCACCCACACCGAGGTCCCTAGCGAGCCGAGCGACAGGCCCATGGATCCCGCACCACAGGCCACTGAGAGACATGAAACCCAGCAGGGCGCACCCGCCCCCCAGGAGCCGCCCCAGGCCCCCATCCGCAGGCACCAGAGCCCAGCTGCGCTCGAAAGCCACCGACGCCGTCCCACTTGATAGAGAGGTACTTCCTAGCACAGAGTCCCAGCCACAAGGGGCCGGACCCCCTTGTCCCAGCCACAAGGGTCCGGGGGCCTCCTTGGTCCTTCAAGCATCAGTCTCCAGTGCTTCTCTTGGCCCTGGCTCCTCTGGAGGGAGGGGCGTTGGCTCGACCTCACCACCGCACATCCCGCCCCATTCCGCCCCACCCAAAACCTTGCTGCGACTGGGACCTGGACCAACATAAGATCGACCGGGGGCTCCCTTCTCCGGGGAGGTTGCCTGGTCCCTGGGAATCTGGCTCCTGGGGGCCTGGGGGCCTCTGGCCTGCCATGGGGGGGTGGGGGTGGCTGGACGTAGGGGGTGGGGGTGGCTTGGGGCCAGGTGGACGGGTGGTTGGCGGGGTGCCGTATGCGGGGGGCGCTGCCTCGGACCCCCTGGTGGTGTCCTTGGTGCCTTCGTGGGGATGGGTTGGTGCCTCTTTGGGTCCTGGGGCTGTTCCTGGGTCCAGTAGCTTTGGGGGCCTGTGTGGCAGGTTTCGGGTGCCCTGGTGGCTCGGGTGGTGCCCTCGGCCGTGGTCTCCCTGGGTATGGGCAACTATTTGGGTATTCGGTGATCACCTCACATGCATGCCTGTACAGATACTGAAGCTCCTGTCGAGACTTACCGTAAAGAAGTGATTTGTTCCGTCAGAACATGCTGAGTCGGGCATTCTCATACATTTTCTCATGGCCTGTGATGCATGCTCCCTCCCTGTCCCATCCCTATGGGCCCACCCCCTACTATCAAGACCCCACATCTCCGGTGCCCCTGGTTTCTTAGAGCCTTTACTTCCCTCATGAACTTAGATCAGCACAGCACTTGGACTGCTATTTCAAATTAACAGCATTACCTGTCTGTCTTCCTCCCCGTTTGTCTTGTCTCGTCTTATCTGTCACTATTTCCCCTTCTTTCACACTGTGGTGTAACACAGCCCTCCCCTTCAGCTCACTTCGGGGGTTAAATAAAGTTTGATTTGATGGAGTAGCCTACAGGGAGGGCTGGTGATGGTCACTGGTAGCAGTGAATCATACTTCCTTGTCTCTCACTGCAAAGAAAAAAATGCATTAGTCTTTCCAATGCTGTCATCTGCCACAGTGCTCAGCCAGAAAGATAATGCAGACAAGGGGAAGAAAAAAACAAAAAAAAGAAGAAAGAAAATGAGCTGGAGGTGTAGCCCACTGGCAATTACCAGCTATCGGGCTGTTGGCAGCAGAGACTGGAGACCTTGGTGGTGGACTAGCAGCTGTGATGTTAACTGAAGGGGGAGAAGCCCATGAATCCGCTGCAGAGCTGTTAGTGCCAGAGGCTGGACCACTGGCTCTTATATTCACTGAAGGGGGACACCACTGTGGCCACTATATTGTGGATCCTGAAATGTGGCCTGGGAACCTCAAACCTTGACTAGCTGGCTGTTGGGCGGAACCTGCAAACATCACATCCCCTTGTGATGGGGATGGGTGCAGTGCTGTCAGGAGAGTGTAATGTCAGCTGTTAGTTTCATTCAGATGCATATAAAGATGAATGGAAACCACTGTTGTCATGTACAGGCCTACCACCAAAAGATGGGATGCAGGGAGTTGGTTCAGGCTCCAGATTTCTGTCTGGTTCGGGCACGTGGTGCTGAAGTCATCCCTTGCTCCTCTTCCTCCTCACTGCAACTGCTTATTCTTCTACAGCCTCTGACAGTGATTAAATTGGGGTGTCAGTTTGTTATTGCAGTTAAAAATAACTATGAATACATCATAATACAAAAGCAATTTAGACAGCTAACTACAGGGCCTTACAATGCACTGTCCCCACAAACCGCTCCCTAATATTTGAAGACAAAATGTATAAAATAGAGGACTACGTATTGCCCATGATGTGGAGGAAGATGGGACAAGTCTCAGTTGATGTTAGACAACATCTAGCCATGTATGTTGCTCACACCATCAATTGATGCATGTCCCATCTTCCTCCATACCATGAACAATACATAGCCCTTTATTTGTAAGGGCAAGGTAGTATGTAGTACATATTCTGTATAGTGTAGTATAGAGTATTATGAGCCACTCATACCTATTCTTTCTCTTCATGAACTCTGGCCTGTTGTCCTCGTCTTCAGTATTTAAGTCAGAGGTAACTGTGGCCTCTGGCACCTTAGCACAGGCAGTCTCATACACATCTGTCAACACAATGCAGATTAGGTCTATATGGAAGGCTTCCTTATTTTGCTTTTGTGTCATGGGGTTTCATTTCAGAAAGTCTTGAATTGTATAATGAGAATAAAGCACTACTTTACCATGTGAATACATCACTCGGACACTGTACCGATTCCAGTCAGCACCTGGCAATGCCCCATCTTTGGTTGCCTTACGCAGCTTTGCAAGAGATTTAAAAGGGGGCCAGAAACAATGGCCTCCTTTCAGCCAAACTAGAGTGAACGACTTCTACCTCTTTTGAACAGAGAAAGTCCACAACATGATACATCCTATGAAGAAAAGAAAATGTAGGTCAAGTCAGAGCCCACAAGACTGTTAACTGGGGCGAGGGGGCTTACAAAGTTTCTCAGGTGTGGTCATCCTGTTAAATCAGAAAGGATGATGTTACGCACCCGTCTAGGGGGAAGGTGCCTAACATATTTGGAAGGGAAAAGGGAAAAAAGAAAATCACTCTCGGTCTCCAAATCTCAATTAACCCAAACAATGATCAAATTTCTCACAATTTATTTACAGCAAACAAACAAAAAAACAAGCCAAAGGCAAAAAGGTATGTACAAAAAAACAAACTTAAAAAGCCGAGATCTTAAGCCAAAAAAAAAGGGTACAAAAACAAAAGGCCGCGAAGGCTGGCACACAAACTAAAGAGTTACCCAAAACTAGAGCGAGCTGTCTAAATACAAAGAAAATATCCGAGAACTATACTAACTAAAATTAGTACACAATTGGCAAAAACACATTTGGAGGCCGACAGTGACGTGGAGCTGCTGCTGTCAGAAGGGACGCCGACTTCCATCTTCTGACTGAGGCTATTTGAATAGGAAGCCGTTCTTCTTGGGCCAATAGCAGGGCCGCTTCTCCCTCAGCCGATCCAGCACCTCAACCAATCAAGCCCGGCCACCTGAGTACTGCCTCAAAGATCCTCCTGGGAAGAAGAGCTCTCACTCCACACGCACTCTCAAACACTCACACACGCATATATGTAACAATATACGGCCAGGGCCGTAACACCCCCATTCCTAATGAACAAACGTATATCCAAACTGTTTGTTTCAATCAATCTATTTTATGGCTCTAGAGAGAGCATCAGCAAGTATGATGTTCACACCTTTTTTGTGTTTTATTTCTAAGTTGTAGTCCTGCACAAGCAGGGACCACCTCATCAGTCTCTGGTTGGCATTTTTCATCTGTGCCAGGAACACAAGGGGGTTGTGGTCTGTGTAGACCACAACTGGCAGAGAGCTGGAGTCGACATACACCTCAGAATGTTGGAGAGCAAGAAGCAGTGAGAGGGCTTCTTGCTCTATGGTGCTGTACTTCGTCTGGTGATTGTTGAACTTTTTTGAGAAATAGCTTATTGGATGGTCGACACCATGCTCATCCTCCTGCAGCAGGACCGCCCCCGCACCTCTAGCGCTGGCATCGACCTCCAGCTTAAAGGGGCGTGCAAAATCAGGAGCAGCCAGAACAGGTGAGCTGCAGAGGAGCGCCTTGACAGCTTCAAATGCCTGCTGACACTCAGGGGACCAAACAAAAGGTTTAGTGGCACTGGTCAAATTAGTCAAAGGCACCACCACATCAGCAAAGTTTTTACGGAAGCCCCGATAGTATCCCGCCATCCCCAGGAAACGGCGCAGCTCACGTCGGGACAGAGGAGCAGGATAACCGAGGATCGCCTGGATTTTGGCTGCAAGAGGACGCACCTGACCCTGGCCCACCTCTTTGCCCAAATAGGTCACAGTGGCCTTGCCGAATTCACATTTGGCCAAATTCAATGTGAGCGAAGCATTCTGGAGCCTCTCGAAGATGACTCCAAGCGTTTCCAGATGCTCATGCCAGCTGCCTGAATAAGCCACAATGTCATCGAGGTACACTTCACAGTTCTTAACACCGGACAGAACTTTATGCATCAGCCTCTGAAACGTGGCGGGAGCTGTTCGGAGGCCGAATGGCATGACGGTGTACTGGTAAAAACCATCGGGGGTGACGAAAGCAGAGATTTCTGAAGCACGTGGGGTAAGGGGAACTTGCCAGTAGCCCTTCAACAGATCGAGCTTGGTTACGAATTTGGCCGCGCCGACGCGGTCAACACAGTCCTCCATGCGCGGCAGAGGATAGGAGTCAGACTTGGTGACATTATTTACCTTCCTGAAGTCGGTGCAAAAACGAGGAGTCTTATCTGATTTTGGCACAAGGAGACAGGGAGAGCTCCATGCGCTAGAGCTAGGAACAGCTAAACCGTTTTCCAGCAGGTAGGCGACCTCCTGCTGAAAAAGAGCGCGTTTAGTCGGGTTAACTCGGTAGGCATGTTGTTTAATGGGCGAATGATCCCCTACATCAATGTCATGGGAAAGGACACTGGTGCGGGTTGGTGTGTCAGAAAAAAGAGAGAGATGATTATTGATTAAATTGCAGATATCAGTTTGGGCCGAATCATTCAAGTGAGACAGACTGCTCTTTAAATCTTTCAATATTTCCGAGTTCCGGAGACGCGAACACGGTACAGCACTAGAGATACGCAGGCTGTCACTCTCAGGGAAATACTCAGAGGGAGACAAAGGCGCGGCAGCAGCGGACACGGCAATCACAGCGAGAGACGACGACGCATCACTAGATTCATCACACACACGAGAATAATAAGGCTTCATCATATTGATGTGGCACACACGACATTTTCTCCTCCGGTCCGGGGTTCCAACCACATAATCTGTCTCACTCAATTTTTCCTGCACCACATAAGGGCCAGAAAACTTTGCCTGCAGGGAGGAACCAGGGATCGGAAGGAGAACTAAGACTTTATCACCAATTCTAAATTCCCTTTTTACACTTTTTCTGTCAAATTTTTCTTTCATTTTTTTCTGAGACAACGACAACACGCTGCGCGCAGTTTCACAGACTTTATGCAGACGCTCCCTAAAAGAGCTCACATAATCGAGCACGTTTTGAGTCGGAGTGGCCGAGTCGGACAGGTACTTCTCGCGAAGCCACCGCAGAGGACCTTGTACGGTGTGGCCAAACACCAGCTCAGCGGGGCTGAAGCCTGTAGACTCCTGCACACTCTCGCGTGCAGCAAGGAGGAGGAAAGGTAACCCCTCATCCCACTCCTTTCCGGAATCAAGACAATATTTACGCAGCATGGATTTCAGCGTTTGATGAAAACGCTCGAGAGCGCCTTGTGACTGAGGACGATACGGACTGGATTTATGGTGCTTAATGGACAATGTGGATAATACCTGAGCGAAGATTTTGGACATAAAGTTTGTACCTTGGTCTGTTTGAATGGACTTTGGCAGGCCGAATGTGGAGAAGAAGTTTACCAGGGCTTTCACTACGGCTTTGGCTTTAAGTGTGCGCATCGGGATTGCCTCTGGATACCTGGTTGCAGCGCACATCAGAGTTAACAGGTACTGATATCCTGATTTTGTTTTGGGAAGCGGACCGACGCAGTCGAGGATTATGTTATCAAATGGCTCTCCGATCGCGGGGATTGGATGCAATGGAGCGGGAGGAATTACTTGGTTTGGTTTACCGCTTACTTGGCAGACATGGCATGAACGACAAAATTTGGACACATCACGTTTTAAACCTGGCCAAAAGAAGTAACGCAGGATGCGGTGGTAAGTCTTTTTAATTCCTAAATGACCAGAGAAACTGTCGTGCGCAAGGCTGAGGACTTGTGGGCGAAATTTTTGTGGCACAACTAATTGCTGAAACGAGTTCCAACCTAAATCACCAGAGGAAGGGGAGTAGGTGCGCATTAATACACCATTATCAATGCTGTACACAGAGGGGCAGTCAGCGCTTGTGCTGGCAGCAGATGAAAGGCAGCTTACCAGAGATGAGTCGGTCTGCTGTGCGAGGATGAACTCAGCCCTATTGACATCAAAAGACAAGTTTGCATCAGTAGGCAGCAGGTTTTCAGTCACACATTTTTCAGATTGTTTCACTTGATTTTCACTTTTTACAGTGTTATCATCACAGAACATGAATGAATCAGACAAATCCATGACATCAGCATATTTACGCGCCTGAGCACGGGTGACGGCACAAGCCGGAAAAACAGAGGACGGTCTGACAGCAGCAGGGGTAGAAATAGGCATATCCACAATAGGATCATCAATCACTTCAGGGGTCGGAAAAACTCTATTTCCCGCTAGATCATTGCCCAAAATGAGCGCAACACCGCTCACCGGTAAACTAGAACGAATGCCAATTTTTACCTGGCCGGAGACGAGAGGTGAGCGCAGAAACAGAGCGTGCAGCGGTGCTCTTAACACGCTCATTTTAACTCCCCAGAGGAGGGCATCGGAACCACAAAACAAGGCGTCAGAAAAAGGCAAAACATTGTCCAAAATGAGGGACTGCGTCGCCCCTGTGTCGCGCAAAATGGTGATTGGAACCTGATCCTTTTCCTCCCCTGTCAGAGAGACTGAGCCTCTGAGAATGAACGGGCGATAAGCCTCATCCACCTGACTCACAGTCGGCTCACCTGCGCTGACAGGTGACAGAGCAGGAGCAGGCTGAACAAAACCCACACTTTTAGGTTTTTTCACAGACTGGTTTTGTTCTTTGCGCTGCAGCGCTGGGCATTTAGAAATCAGGTGCCCAGGCTCGTGGCAATAAAAACAGTCACGTCTCTCCACGGACATGGGGTTTGGCCGCGGAGGAGATTTAGGAGAAGCGCGCTGAGATTTACCCGCACTACCAGTGGGGATCTCACGGCGCACTGTCGGAAACACAACGCGGTGCGTTAACACAAATTCGTCAGCGAGCACAGCAGCTTTAGACAGAGAATCAACTTTTTGTTCGTTCAGATAGACAACAATTTTTTCTGGAAGACATGTTTTGAATTCTTCCAACAGGAACAGTTCACGGAGCTGTGCGAAATTTGTTACTTTGCTCGCCGAACACCATTTATCAAAAAGCACAGTTTTTTCTCGCGCAAACTCCACATGTGTTTGGTTGGCAGATTTCTCCAGAGATTGAAATTTTTGGCGGTAAGCCTCAGGCACCAATTCATAAGCCCTTAACACAGTGGCTTTCACAATATCATAATCAAGACTCTCATCAATAGATAAGCTTGCACAAACTTCCTGCGCTTTCCCTACCAGTTTGCACTGAAGCAGCAAACGCCACACCTGCTTAGGCCAACGGAGAGTTGCCGCAATGCGCTCGAAAGCGTTAAAGTACGAATCAACCTCTGATTCTCTAAATGTTGGCACCAAAGCAATATGCCTGCTTACATCAAATTGATCGGAGGCAGAGGTGGAAGGATTCAGATTGACCGGGGTGGACACTCGTGGAGACCTCTCCAGCTCCAAAGCTCGGATTCTGAGGTGCATGAGCTCAACCTCACGAGCTTTTGTCTCGAGCTCCACCTCTCTCAACCGGAGTGTCAGCCTCAGATCCTTCGTTTTTACCCCAGCTTGGGTGACAGCGCTCGGCTCGGTGGCTGCAGCAGCCTCCGCTCCCACATCCACCTGGCCGCTGAGGGCCTGCTGTGCGGCCGTGACAGCCTCCTCTCCCACGTCCCCTGACACACTCTCAGGAGCGCTGAACAGTTTGGAAAACACTCTGCCCTCCTCCATTAATTTTTGCGACAAACATTTTTTAATCTCTGCCTTACGGGCATTTAAGGGCACAGAGATATTAAAAAAGTTTGCGATCAGCAACGAATCAGCCTTGGTGCACCGATCCAGTTTCTCAAGCGAGGGATGTTGTGCAAACTCATCTAAATCAAACATTTTTGTAATTTTTTTAGAGTGAAAAAAACAATGCCAACCAAGACAATGTAGAGAGAAAAAAAATTGAAATACTCACCGAAGGCACAATACAACAACAATAGGACGAGCCCCCAAAATTATGTTACGCACCCGTCTAGGGGGAAGGTGCCTAACATATTTGGAAGGGAAAAGGGAAAAAAGAAAATCACTCTCGGTCTCCAAATCTCAATTAACCCAAACAATGATCAAATTTCTCACAATTTATTTACAGCAAACAAACAAAAAAACAAGCCAAAGGCAAAAGGGTATGTACAAAAAAACAAACTTAAAAAGCCGAGATCTTAAGCCAAAAAAAAAAGGGTACAAAAACAAAAGGCCGCGAAGGCTGGCACACAAACTAAAGAGTTACCCAAAACTAGAGCGAGCTGTCTAAATACAAAGAAAATATCCGAGAACTATACTAACTAAAATTAGTACACAATTGGCAAAAACACATTTGGAGGCCGACAGTGACGTGGAGCTGCTGCTGTCAGAAGGGACGCCGACTTCCATCTTCTGACTGAGGCTATTTGAATAGGAAGCCGTTCTTCTTGGGCCAATAGCAGGGCCGCTTCTCCCTCAGCCGATCCAGCACCTCAACCAATCAAGCCCGGCCACCTGAGTACTGCCTCAAAGATCCTCCTGGGGAGAAGAGCTCTCACTCCACACGCACTCTCAAACACTCACACACGCATATATGTAACAATATACGGCCAGGGCCGTAACAGATGACCACACCTGCATAAGATTAGCTGAGAACACATCCCAGTAATGTCATGTGACACTTCTGAGGAAGACTTCAGCAGGTCAGCGGTCAAAACATGTCAAGGTAATGAAACTTAAAAAAACACCTGTCTGACAATAAGAAAATTAAGTAAATACGTGAAAAACCTGTCCAAGTGGAAATCAGTGGCACAAGTAACTATCTATATCATGTGAAATATTACACTCAATCTCAAGACAACTAGCCTAATGTAAATGCAACAAAGGCAATCCTACATGTTTGTTCTGGAAGGGGAGGAGAACATATTTACAAAGGTCATTACTAACTTTTACACACTTCAAACTTTCCGACAACTGTGAGAGAAGAAACACGCCCAAGAGGAATGAACTGAGGGGATATGTGTAGAATGGCTCAACAGCATGGAACTGACAAAACACCACGTAAGTATCACCTTCAAGCAAAATGATATTTTGAAGCAAGCCAATGTCATTATTTATTTTAATACAATTATCCACCTCTGCAGTTTTAACACAAAAGTGGTTCATGTGTAGCTCTTTAAACTCCTGGATTGTCCCTTTAACTCCCTGTGGTAAAGGGCCACCAACATGTTCTTTCCTTAATACAGTCCAAGCTTTTACATGGCCATCATGGACTCCTCTGTTAGAATGCTCAGACATACGATGGACAATCTGGGCAACTGGGAAATTTGGCCCCCTCACCATACACTTCACATGACAAAGAAAATTCTCAAAAGGAAACCCAGATATCTCATCAATACATCCACGCCTCTTAACATCATCAACTAAATGAACAAGGCCATGCAAGTTGTACACAAGATAGACCTCACCATAAAGTCTGCCGAAATGTTCCACAAATGACAAAAGCAGTGTCCTGGCACATTCACACATCCCGACATCCACCTGAGGATTAGCCAAAAGGAAAATAGCAACCGAGAGCAGCATAAAGTTGCTGTAGACTGGAGCAGCCAGAACATCCACAAGAACAACTGGGCCTGTATACAACAAGAACTGGCGTAGCTCTGTAGCCTTCTATCTCCCTCTTTCTTCAAAGCTCTAGGTTTTCTAGCAAACTCACATGGAGTGCTTTTCCTTAATTCCTGTAGGTTCTGTGATAGTGATTTCACCATTTGACCAGACAAGCAAGTTGGTAAAGGCCCACTACACCACAGGTCAAACAACCAACGCACCACTTCCAGACACACCAAATGCATGTAATCATGGGGAAAATCAAGTACCATGTCCTTACCAAGTCCAGTCAGGGGAGATTGTTCTACATGATGATCTTCATCCAACATTTGCCTGAAACTAGCATCCATCCTCAAGGCGGAGTCAGTCTCTGGAAAAGTCATGCGATTCTTTAGATGTACACCAGTCTGAACACATTTATCACAAGCTGAACAGCCTGTATGACTCTTTATGCCTTTCACAAAAGCCCGGGCTGGAGCATCACACACAACAGAACAGACATGCAGGAAAAAAAGCTTTCCTATGAACTAAAACCCGGACTGAACGCTCTTTAACTCACTCACAAGGTCCCCCAATACTCAGTCAGTGATTTGGGTTTGCAATCTCCTGAAGACTAACAAAGAGAGAGAGAGGAGAAATGAAGCTGAGAAGGATCTAGTCTAACAGAGACAGGGAGAGGAGAAATAAAGCTGAGAGAGAGGAAGACTGACAAAGAGAGAGGAGAAATGAAGCTGAGAGAGATTAAGACTGACAAAGAAAGAGGAGAAATGAAGCAGAGAGAGATGAAGACTAACAAAGAGAGAGGAGGAATGAAGCTGAGAGAGATGAAGACTAACAAAGAGAGACAGGAGAATTGAAGCTGAGAGAGATGAAGACTAACAAAGAGAGACTTCTGATAAGGCTGAGAGAGATTAAGACTAACAAAGAGAGAGGAGAAATAAAGCTGAGATAGATGAAGACTAACAAAGAGAGAGAGAGGAGAAATAAAGCTGAGAAAGATTAAGACTAACAAAGAGGGAGGAGAAATGAAGCAGAGAGAGATGAAGGCTGACAAAGAAAGACAGAGGAGAAATGAAGCTGAGAGAGATGAAGACTACCAAATAGAAGCGAGAAATAAGACTGAGAGAGATGAAGACTAACAAAGGGAGAGAGAGGAGAAATAAAGCTGAGAAAGATGAAGACTAACAAAGAGAGAGGAGGAATGAAGCTGAGAAGGATGAAGACTAACAAAGAAAGACAGGAGAATTGAAGCTGAGAGAGATGAAGACTAACAAAGAGAGAGTAGAAATGAAGCAGAGATAGTTCAAGACTAACAAAGAGAGAGAGGAGACATGAAGCTGAGAGAGATGAAGACTAACAAAGACAGAGGAGAAATGAAGCTAAGAGAGATGAAGAATAACAAAGACAAAGAGAGACAAGAAATAAGGCTGAGAGAGTTGAAGACTAACAAAGAGAGAGGAGAAATGAAGCTGAGAGAGATGAAGACTAACAAAGACAGAGAGAGGAGAAATAAAGCTGAGAAAGATTAAGACTAACAAAGAGAGAGTAGAAATGAAGCAGAGAGAGTTCAAGACTAACAAAGAGAGAGAGGAGAAATGAAGCGTAGAGAGAAGACTAACAGAGAGAGAGAGAGAGAGGAGAAATGAAGCTGAGAGAGATGAAGACTAACAATGACAGAGAGAGGAGAAAAGAAGCTGAGAGAGATGACGACTAACAATGACAGAGAGAGGAGAAATGCAGCTAAGATAGATGAACACTATGACAGAGAGAGGAGAAATGAAGCTGAGAGAGATGAAGACTAACAAAGAGAGAGAGAGAGAGGAGAAAAGAAGCTGAGAGAGATGAAGACTAACAATGACAGAGGGAGGAGAAATGCAGCTAAGATAGATGAACACTATGAAAGAGAGAGGAGAAATGAAGCTGAGAGAGATGAAGACTACCAAATAGAAACGAGAAATAAGGCTGAGAGAGATGAAGACTAACAAAGAGAGAGAGGAGATTTGAAGCTGAGAGGGATGAAGACTAACAAAGAAAGAGAGAGGAGAAATAAAGCTGAGAGAGATGAAGACTAACAAAGAGAGAGGAGAAATAAGGCTGAGAAAGATGTAGACCAACAAAGAGAGAGGAGAAATGTAGCTGAGAGAGATGAACACTACCAAAGAGAGAGGAGAAATGAAGCTAAGAGAGATGAAGACTAAAAGAGAGAGAGGAGAATTGAAGCTGAGAGGGATGAAGACTAACAAAGAGAGACTTCTAATAAGGCTGAGAGAGATTAAGACTAACAAAGAAAGAGAGAGGAGAAATGAAGCTGAGAGAAATGACAACTAACAAAGAGAGAGAGAGAGGAGAAAAGAAGCTGAGAGAGATGAAGACTAACAATGACAGAGAGAGGAGAAATGCAGCTGAGAGAGATGAAGACTAACAATGACAGAGAGAGGAGAAATGCAGCTAAGATAGATGAACACTATGAAAGAGAGAGGAGAAATGAAGCTGAGAGAGATGAAGACTACCAAATAGAAACGAGAAATAAGGCTGAGAGAGATGAAGACTAACAAAGAGAGAGAGAGGAGAAATGAAGCTGAGAGGGATGAAGACTAACAAAGAGAGAGAGAGGAGAAATGAAGCTGAGAAATATGAAAACTAAAAAAAAGAGAGGAGGAATGAAGCTGAGAGAGATGAAGACTACCAAATAGAAACGAGAAATAAGGCTGAGAGAGATGAAGACTAACAAAGAGAGAGAGAGGAAAAATGAAGCTGAGAGGGATGAAGACTAGCAAAGAGAGAGGAGAAATAAAGCTGAGAGAGATGAAGACTAACAAAGACAGAGAGAGGAGAAATAAAGCTGAGAAAGATTAAGACTAACAAAGAGAGAGTAGAAATGAAGCAGAGAGAGTTCAAGACTAACAAAGAGAGAGGAGACATGAAGCTGAGAGAGATGAAGACTAACAAAGAGAGAGGAGAAATGAAGCTGAGAAAGATTAAGACTAACAAAGAGAGAGAGGAGATTTGAAGCTGAGAGAGATGAAGACTAACAAAGAGAGACTTCTAATAAGGCTGAGAGAGATTAAGACTAACAAAGAAAGAGAGAGGAGAAAAGAAGCTGAGAGAGATGAAGACGAACAAAGAGAGAGGAGAAATAAGGCTGAGAAAGATGTAGACTAACAAAGAGAGAGGAGAAATGTAGCTGAGAGAGATGAACACTACCAAAGAGAGAGGAGAAATGAAGCTAAGAGAGATGAAGAATAACAAAGACAAATAGAGTCGAGAAATAAGGCTGAGAGAGTTGAAGTCTAACAAAGAGAGAGGAGAAATGAAGCTGAGAGAGATTAAGACTGACAAATAAAGACAGAGAAGAAATTAAGCTGAGAGTGATGAAGACTAACAAAGAAACAGAGAGGAGAAATGAAGCTGAGAAAGATGAAGAAGAAGAAGAAGAAAAAGAAGAAGCTTTATTTATATAGCACTTTTCATACATCGGAAAATGCAACCCAAAGTGCTTAACAAAATAAAACGGAATGAAATAACAAAAACATACAACAATATATAGACCCCCCCCACCCCCCCACCCCATACACACACATACGCCCAGACTCGCACACACGCTCACACTCACACATACAGTAAATAGACTAGTAACATGGCCTGGCACTGAGGTGAGGAGAAGCCACCTATGGGTGGCCATCCACACTGAGAGGTACCAAAGTCCACAGCCACAGGGAGCGCCGCCAGGAAGACGTCCCTGTGGGCAGACCAGACTCCCAGTGTGGAGGGCCCCCATTAGGAAACACTGAAGCTAAAAACAAGAAGATTAAGACAGTGGAATAAAAACAGGCAATAATGATAAAATGTCTAGAAATGTGAGGGTTTAGGAAATTTTAAAAGTAATAAAATGCACAAGATTTAAAATATGTAAGAATTAAAGTAAATAAAATAAAGTAAAAAAATAGTCATAATAATAATAATAATAATGAAAAATTAAAGATTAAAGACATAAGAATAGTAAAATATGAGAAATAAGAGAATAAAAGAAATCAGTTAAAAGCCAAATTAAAAAGGTGAGTCTTTAGCTTCCTTTTAAAAATATCTGCAGTCTCTGCAGCCCTGAGGTTCTCTGGGAGGCTGTTCCACAGATAAGGGCCATAATGGCTGAATGCAGCCTCACCATGGGTTTTTGTTTTAACTCGTGGTATGACTAAAAGGCCAGTGCCAGAGGACCTCAGGGTCCGCGAGGGTTGATATGATAAAAGCAGTTCAGATAGATAAGATGGTCCAAGACCGTTAAGACATTTATAAACTAATAAAAGAACCTTAAAATCAATCCTGAAGCGGACAGGGAGCCAATGCAGCGATTTTAAAACTGGTGTAATGTGCTCCCGCCCTCTGGTCCTTGTCAGCACGCGTGCGGCTGAGTTTTGTAATATCTGTAGATTATTAATACTCTTTTTGGGAAGACCAGAGAGCAGGGCATTACAGTAATCTAAACGACAGGAAATAAAAGCATGCATCAGCACCTCTGTGCTGGCCTGAGAGAGAAATGGGCAGACTCTGGCTATATTCTTAAGATGGTAAAAACCTATCTTTGTAATATTTTTTATGTGTGGAACAAAAGTAAGCTCGGAGTCAAAAATAACGCCCAGGTTCTTAACATATTGTGAGGGTTTAAAATCTTGTATTTTTGGTAAAAGTTTCTCTCTCTGGCCTTCAGGACCAATGACTAAAACCTCTGTTTTGTCCTGGTTGAGCTGTAGGAAATTATCTGCCATCCATGACTTGATATCTAAAATACAGTTAAAAAGGGCATCGATAGGCCCTGTGTCATCAGGAGACACGGCAATGTATAGCTGTGTATCATCAGCATAGCTATGGAAGCTGATGCCATGCCTCCTGATGACATCCCCCAAGGGAAGCATGTAAAGATTAAAAAGAATTGGACCTAAAATTGACCCTTGAGGCACCCCACACCTAATTTCATGAGTTCTGGAGGAACATGTATCCATACTTACAAAGAAACATCGATCTGTGAGATAAGAATGAAACCAGTTAAGAACAGTACCAGAGAGGCCTACTAGGTTTCTCAGTCTATTCAATAAAATGTGGTGATCTACTGTATCAAAAGCAGCACTTAGATCCAGTAGTACCAAGACTGTAAGTTTTTGTGAGTCGGCGTTACACCTGAAGTCATTTAAAATCTTTAAAAGAGCTGTCTCGGTACTGTGGTTCATTCTAAAACCAGATTGATATTTCTCTAAAATATTGTTTGTATTTAAAAAATGGTTTAATTGGTTAAAAACCAGTTTTTCTAAAATCTTACTTAAAAATGGTAAGTTGGATACAGGTCGGTAGTTATTAAAATTGTTGAGGTCTAAATTGCTCTTCTTCAGAAGGGGCCTCACCACTGCCGTTTTAAAGGAGGCAGGGAAAACGCCTGTCTGAAGAGAGCAATTCACTGTGTTTAAAATCTGTTCCTCAAAGAATCCATAAAACGACTTTAAAAGTGATGTGGGAATTGGATCTAAAAGGCAGGTTGTGGGCTTTACTTGGGAGAAAACTCGACCAAGTGTCCTTGCATCAACCAGGGCAAAACTCCCCAGTGTTTCCTCGGATAAAAGCGACTGTCCAGATGTGTTAATAATTACATTTTGATGTGTTAAAAGACTGGACCTAATGTCATCGATTTTACTTCCGAAGTGGTTTGCAAAGTCCTCGCAGAGGGCGTCTGTTGGTGCCTCTGAGGGTTTTTTAAAATTGGTATTGGTTAAAAGATCAAAGGTGGAGAAAAGAAATTTGGAATTGTTTTTATTATCTGCGATGAGCTTTGAGAAGTGAGAGATTCTTGCCTGTTTGACGGTTTTATTGTAGGATCTGAGTTGTTCACGTAATAGTTCATAATGAACTGTAAGTTTACTTTTTCTCCATCTTCTCTCCGCACTCCTGCATTTTCCTTTTGATTTTTTGATTTCATCACTTCTCCATGGGGGTTTAGGTTTACTTTTTATGGTTTTTGTTAAAAGTGGAGCCACAGAGTCCAATGTAGATTTCAATTTACTGTTAAAATTATCAAAAATAAAATCACAAGGTGCGGGTAAAATTTCAGCAGGAGTGCTCTGTAAAATCTCGATAAAATTTGCAACCACTTCGGAAGTGAGGTAGCGTTTCCTCACCGTTCTCACCGGGGCCTTTTGGTGATTAAAACTGGTGACATCAAAAAACACACAGTTGTGGTCAGACACAGCCAGGTCAACAACAGAGGACACACCAGTGGACAGGCCATAGCTAATGACCAAGTGCAGGGTGTGTCCTCTGTTGTGAGTTGGCTGTGTTACATGTTGGTTAAAATCCATACAGTTTAAAAGGTTTAAAAATTCTCTCGACAATGGGTCGGAGATGTTATCAATGTGCAGATTAAAATCACCAGTTATTAAAATTCTGTTATAGGTGGCGTGTATGATTGATAAGAGCTCTGAAAATTCACTGATAAAAGAAGTGGAGTGGTGGGGTGGTCTGTAAACAGTGATGCAAAGGATAGAAGGACTGCTAAAAACAAAGGCATGAAGCTCAAATGATGAGTAGCTGTTAAAAAACACTTCCCTTGAGTTTAACGTAATTTTAGAGATCAAAGCAGTTCCGCCTCCTCTTTTACCACCCCTGGTAGAAAATAAAAAATTAAAATCTGGTGGGCAAGCCTCGGTGAGAACAACTGGTGCATCTGTGCCAAGCCATGTTTCT
Source organism: Cetoscarus ocellatus (assembly GCA_037902135.1). Lineage (NCBI taxonomy): Eukaryota > Metazoa > Chordata > Actinopteri > Labriformes > Labridae > Cetoscarus > Cetoscarus ocellatus. The sequence goes on along the minus strand of JBAMNC010002039.1, from coordinate 130,356 downwards.
GTTAAAAGAATACAATCTAACTTACTGTCTAAAATCAGATCATTCATAATAAAAAATTTGTTTGCAAGGGAGCGAACATTTAAAAGGGCCAAGTTGATGGTGACAGGTGGTCTACGGACTGTACAGGTGGATTGTTGATGTTTAGGGATAGGTGTGAGGTTATTGAAGTTCACAGAGTGAACATTGTGAAATTTGCTTTGCAAGCGCTGCCTGATGATGACAGGAATTGGTGGGTTGTAGGTGAAAGCAGAAGGTCCAGGTCCAGTATTGTGTTTGTTATGATTAGAGGTGGAACTAAAAACATAGGAACTGGGACCGGGGGGACATCAATCGGTAACGGACGGGTAAGTCTGTGTGGATTTGGGGTGGTGGGAGGAGAGTGTGGTGAAGTGCGCGTGTTGCACACCGTATGCCAGGTTGGCGGACAGCACGCGGGTGCCGGCCCTGTTGAGATGGAGGCCATCACTTCCAAAAAGATGTCTCCTCTCCCAGAACACATCAAAATTGTCAATGAAGCCGACGTTGTGGGTGCTGCAGGCAGAGGAGAGCCAGGTATTAAGGCTGAGCAGCCTGCTGAAACACCCAATGCCCCTGCCGCAGGTGGGGGTGGGGCCGGAGATAAAAACACACAGCTGGGACTCTGAGAGTCTGTTAAAAAGCTGGGTAAAGTCATGCTTTAATATCTCGGACTGTTGTCTGGAAGTGTCGTTGGTGCCCACGTGAATGATGACACGGCTTACCTGGGGGTGAGAATCCAGAATGCTTGGGATTTTCTCCGTTATATCCGTAACGGTGGCGCCGGGAAAGGACAGGGTGAGGGCCCCCCTCAGACGGACATTCCGGAGGATCGAGTCCCCGATGATGAGAGTTGTAGCCCATTGTCCAGGGGGGATGGCCGGTTCGGTGAGCTCATCGTCCCCGTTAGCGGCCCGCTGGTGATGCGTATCCCGGTGAGGAGGACGTTGGGAGTGCCACCGCACGGCGTCCCTGAGAAGCCGCCTCCGCTGGGTTGAGGAGCCGAGGGACGAGGGCGAGGGCGAGCGGCCCGATGATAGGCGTCCGCCCGATCGGGCGCAGGCAGCCGTGAGTGGAGGGAAGGTTGCGGGGTCAGACAGCGAGGGCATTACACCCGTCGGAGGGGAGGCACCGGGAGGGGCAGTTCCCCACTTCGGCACCCCGACCGGCTCCACAGCCATGGATAGCGCCGAGTATTTGTTGGTGAGAGGAACGGTGAAGGAGGAGGGAGCCCCGCTCAAAGTGCCGCCAGGAGCCCTCTTCCGACGGTGGACAACAACCGATAGGTCCAGGGAGACCTGTTGCTCGGAGTAGAGCAGGAGGGCCGCTGACAGGTGGAGGAGGAAGGCTCCCAGAGGACGGTGTCCCCCAGTGTAGCAGCAGCGCCATGCTGTTGTAGCTCACCGGTCTGCGAGCTCTCCAGCCAGCCGGACAACGTCGGGAGCCGAGCTTTGAAGGTGGCCAGCAGTGAGTCCTTCCTCCGCAGCTCATCGGATAGCCGTCCAATGTCCTCCAGAAGGTCAGCAATCTTTTTATGAGCTTTAGTTAGCTGCTTCCCTACCTCTGCAGGTAAGGAAGTGTCCATAGTGACGGCGTCCATGGTTGCCATGTAGCACTGACGCGAGAAGCGTAGAATCTAGTTGTCCGATGACTAAAACCCTATACCCAGTAAAATCAAAAGTTAAAAGTAAACGTTTGCTCAGAGCTCAAAGTATAAAAGTATAAAAGCGCTAAGAACCTGATTAAAACCGGATAAAGGCTGTTAAAACCAGGTAAAAGCAGGAGCTAGCAGGAGCTATGAGCTATGACGTGTCACGAGGGCTTGCCATCAAAGCTGTAAAAGGTAATGCATTCCATAGAGTAAGACTAACAGAGAGAGAGGAGAAATGAAGCTGAGAAAGATGAAGACTAACAAAGACAGAGATGAGAAATGAAGCTGGGAGAGATGAAGACTGACAAAGAAAGAGAAAGGAGAAATCAAGCTGAGAGAGATGAAGACTAACAAAGACAGAGAGAGGAGAAATAAAGCTGAGGGAGATGAAAACTAACAAAGAAAGAGGAGGAATGAAGCTGAGAGAGATGAAGACTAACAACGAGAGAGAGAGGAGAAATGAAGCTGAGAGGGATGAAGACTAACAAAGAGAGAGGAGAAATAAAGCTTAGAGAGATGAAGACTAACAAAGAGAGAGAGAGGAGAAATGAAGCTGAGAAAATTAAGGCTAACAAAGAGAGAGTAGAAATGAAGCTGAGAGAGATGAAGACTATGAAAGAGAGAGGAGAAATGAAGCTGACAGAGATGAAGACTAACAAAGAGGAAGAGAGGAGAAATAAAGCTGAGAAAGATTAAGACAAACAAAGAGAGAGTAGAAATGAAGCTGAGAGAGATGAAGACTGACAAAGAGAGAGAGAGGAGAAATGAAGCTGAGAGAGATGAAGACTGACAAAGAAAGAGAGAGGAGAAATAGAGCTGAGAGAGTTGAAGACCAACAAAGAGAGAGAGAGAGGAGAAATGAAGCTGGGAGAGATGAAACTAACAAAAAGAGAGGAGAAATGAAGCTGAGAGAGATGAAGACTAACAAAGACAGAGAGGAGAAATGAAGCTGAGAGATGAAGTCTTACAAAGAAAGATAGAGGAGATATAAAGCTGAGAAAGTTGAAGACTAACAAAGAAAGAGGAGGAATGAAGCTGAGAGAGATGAAGACTAACAACGAGAGAGAGAGGAGAAATGAAGCTGAGAGGGATGAAGACTAACAAAGACAGACAGGAGAAATGAAGCTGAGTGAGATGAAGACTAAGAAAGACGAGAAATGAAGCTGAGAGAGATCAAGACTAACAAAGAGAGAGAGAGGAGAAATAAAGCTGAGGGAGATGACGACTAACAAAGAGAGAGGAAAGATGAAGTTCAGAGGGATGAAGACTGAAAAAGAGAGAGGAGAAATGAACCTGAGAGAGATGAAGACTAACAAAGAGAGAGAGAGGAGAAATGAAGCTGAGAGGGATGAAGACTAACAAAGAGAGAGGAGAAATGAAGCTGGGGGGTTGAAGACTAACAAAGAAAGAGAGAGGAGAAATAAAGCTGGGTGAGATGAAGACTCACAAAGAGAGAGAGAGGATAAAAAAAGCTGAGAAAGTTGAATACTCACAAAGAGAGAGGAGAACTGAAGCTGAGTTAGATGAAGACTAACAAAGACAGACAGAGGAGAAATGAAGCTGAGAGCGATGACGACTAATAAAGAGAAAGAGAGGACAAATGAAGCTGAGAGGAATGAGGACTAAAAAAGATAGAGCGGAGAAATGAAGCAAAGAGAGATGAAGACTAACAAAGACAGAGAGAGGAGAAATGAAGCAAAGAGAGATGAAGACTAACAAAGACAGAGAGAGGAGAAATGAAGCAGAGAGAGATGAAGACTAACAAAGACAGAGAGAGGAGAAATGAAGCTGAGAGAGATGAAGACTATCGAGAGACTGGAGAAATGAAGCTGAGAGACATAAAGACTAACAAAGAGAGAGAGAGGAGAAGAAAGGCTTAAAGAGATGAAGACTGACAAAGAGAGAGCAGAAATGAAGCTCAGAGAGATGAAGAAATACAAAGAGAAAGAGAGGAGAAATTAAGCTGAGAGAGATGAAGACTAACAAAGAAAGAGAGAGGAGAAATAAAGCTGGGTGAGATGAAGACTAAGAAAGACGAGAAATGAAGCTGAGAGAGATCAAGACTAACAAAGAGAGAGAGAGGAGAAATAAAGCTGAGGGAGATGAAGACTAACAAAGAGAGAGGAAAGATGAAGTTCAGAGGGATGAAGACTGAAAAAGAGAGAGGAGAAATGAACCTGAGAGAGATGAAGACTAACAAAGAGAGAGAGAGGAGAAATAAAGCTGACAGAGATGAAGACTAACAAAGACAAACAGGAGAAATGAAGCTGAGAGAGATGAAGACTAAGAAAGAGAGGGGAGAAATAAGGCTGGGGGGTTGAAGACTAACAAAGAAAGAGAGAGGAGAAATAAAGCTGGGTGAGATGAAGACTCACAAAGAGAGAGAGAGGATAAAAAAAGCTGAGAAAGTTGAATACTCACAAAGAGAGAGGAGAAATGAAGCTGAGTTAGATGAAGACTAACAAAGACAGACAGAGGAGAAATGAAGCTGAGCGCGATGACGACTAACAAAGAGAAAGAGAGGACAAATGAAGCTGAGAGGGATGAGGACTAAAAAAGATAGAGCGGAGAAATGAAGCTAAGAGAGATGAAGACTAACAAAGACAGAGAGAGGAGAAATGAAGCAGAGAGAGATGAAGACTAACAAAGACAGAGAGAGGAAAAATGACGCTGAGAGAGATGAAGACTTACAAAGAAAGACGAGAAATGAAGCTGAGAGAGATCAAGACTAACAAAGAGAGAGAGAGGGGAAAAAAAGCTGAAAGAGATGAAGACTGACAGAGAGAGAGGAAAGAAGAAGTTCAGAGAGATGAAGACTGAAAAAGAAAGAGGAGAAATGAAGCTGAGAGAGATGAAGACTAACAAAGAGAGGGGAGACATAGGGCTGGGGGGATGAAGACTAACAAAGAGAGAGAGAGGAGAAATAAAGCTGAGAAAGTTGAATACTCACAAAGAGAGGGAAGAAATGAAGCTGAGAGACATGAAGACTGACAATGAAAGAGAGAGGAGAATTGAGGCTGAGAGACATGAAGACTGACAAAGAAAGAGAGAGGAGAAATAAAGCTGAGAAAGGTAAAGACTAACAAAGAGAGAGGAGAAATAAAGCTAAGAGAAATGAAGACTAACAAAGAGAGAGAGAGAGAAGAAATAAAGCTGAGAAAGTTGAATACTTACGAAGAGAGAGAGGAGAAATGAAGCTGAGAGAGACGAAGACTAACAATGAGAGAGGAGAAATGAAGCTGAGAGCGATGAAGACTTAAAATAAAAGAGAGAGGAGAAATAAAGCTGAGAAAGTTGAAGACTAGCAAAGACAGAGCAGAAATGAAGCTCAGAGAGATGAAGAAAAGGAAAGAGAAAGAGAGGAGAGATGAAGCTGAGAGGGATGAAGACTAACAACGAGAGAGGAGAAATGTAGCTGAGAGAGATGAAGACTGGCAACAAAAGAGAGAGGGGAAATAAGGCTGAGAAAGGTAAAGACTAACAAAGAGAGAGGAGAAATAAAGCTAAGAGAAATGAAGACTAACAAAGAGAGAGAGAGAAGAAATAAAGCTGAGAAAGTTGAAAACTCACAAAGAGAGTGGAGAAATGAAGCTGAGAGAGATGAAGACAAGAGAGAGAGAGAAGAAATAAAGCTGAGAGGGATGAAGACTAACAAAGACAGAGGGGAGAAATGAAGCTGAAAGAGATGAAGACTAACAAAGAGAGAGGAGAAATGAGGCTGAGAGAGATGAAGACTAACAAAGACAGAGAGATGAGAAATGAAGCTGGGAGAGATGAAGACTACACTCTTAGAACAGATGTGTTAATAACACGACGTGTTAAATTTTAACACATGTGCTGCATCAGCTCAGGGACAACACATGTTGTGTTGGAATTAACAAATCCAATGTGTATGTTCCTTTAACACATCTATTGTGTCAAATAAATCTACACAAAGATGTGTTATTTTGACATAAAGATGTGTCTTTTTTTGCACAAATAATATTTTGATGAATATTGGAATGTAATTAAATTTTAGGATTGAAAACAAATGAAACAGCAACATGTATTATTGAAATTTTATTAATATTTACTAAATTCATGTAAGGACAATCAATTCAGTTTAAAAAAAATAAATTTTCAAAGAAAAAAATCATTAAAGAGCCGAGGCTAACAGAACCTTGGTGCCTTCAGTCAAAAGACAATACTTATTCAGTGTACTGGAAACTTCTAGATTCAATTCATGAAAGTTTGAAACCTACCAAACAGTGAGATTCAAAATACCTTCTGTATTCTGAAAAAATTCAAGGACAGATTAAACACATTTCAATGAACTACACAGAACTGAGCTTAACATACCAGCTATACAATATAACTCGCTGATATTATAACCTGAATCATGTAGAGGCAAACACAGAAAATGTAGCCAGTAATGTAACCATCTATCATTGTACTTATAACAGTAACAGCATAAAAATGGTCAGCAAAGTTCCCAATCGTTAGGACCCTCAACAAGATGAGAATTATTACTGCCTGTGGTAAGATATGGCTTACTGAAACCTAAGGCAGTACAGAACTAGATCAGTAAGTCTGGTCATACACATAAATACTGTAAGACACACATATGGTAACAGTCATCAGTTTCATGAAAACAACTGAGCTACAGAATTTTGTACCTTGGATTCAAATATAGCTCATTAGTGTCATAGCTTGACATAAAGTCTAAAGCTCGGAAATCAGAAGTTTCAGCCAATGTAATCAGTTCATATTCTTTTGTTCTTTCAACAGCATAGGCATAAAAATGGTCATCAAAGTACTTGACTTTAAGCATCCTCACAAACATGAGAATGGACTCATTTATTGCCTGTGGCAAGATATGGATTATTTCACCAAACAGAGGTTCTAGTCTATGATTGGTTCTCAGTGGTAGAACAGAACCAGTTCTGTAAGACTGGCCATACACATCAACACTGTGAGAGACAAATACAGTACTGGTGACAGAAAGATCAGTTTCAAGGGTTAACCTTAACTTGTCCAACAAGACATCTGCTTTTTTTAGTGAGCCCACACTGACAAGAAAGGTATTGGTCACATCTGTTTTCTTGGACAGATTATCAATATGTTTATAGTGATACATTTGTTGAATCTGATGTTTAAAAGCCAGTGTCTTTGACACATTTTCGAAGTTACAAACTACATGTGCAAGTCTTTTAAATGGGTTGTGCTGGGCTTCAAACCGCATGCACCAAAGCTTAGACAGAGGACCAAACAAAACCATCATCCTTGGATAATGTATCATAAAATGATGTTTTGGAATGAGATTTGTGTCATACAGCTGTCTGAAAAGACTATGATGCTCTATTATCAACTCTTTGAGGAATATAGCAAGGCCACTTGTAACAACTGGTGCAGAGATAATGCTACAGATTTCCCTAAATAAAATCAATAAACGCCAGTGTTGATTTTTTCTGTCCACAAGATCTCCTAATAAGAAAGGCAAGGTCTGTAAAAGGCACCACATTTGAGATGCTGTCTGTTTTATTGCACTCTCACTGGACCTTAAGTTTAGTATGACACTTGGCTTGTTTTTTGCATTACCATATCCGTACTGAAAACTTGAAATCCGGTCATTTAGTTGTTCCAAAGTAATCAGTTTTTCCTCATAAATGAAATGTCGCAGCATAAGTTTGACCTCTAAGGGGGCAATACCTTCAAGTACATCGTGCATTATATCAACACTTATGTTCTCTGTTACGTGGAAATACTGAAGCTGATTTAGACAGGAGTCTTCTTTCACACCTGTTTTGCTTGGTTCATTTAGACTGACTGGTAGTTGTCTTTGGTGCGCAACTCAACTGCCTCTTCATCATATATTATCTGTGCATTTGTTTTGTCAATCAGACAAAACTGACAAAATCTGTTTGCAGAAAAACTTTCAAGGTATCCACACAGAGAATGCATTGCCAAATTATCTGCTGTTAACAGGCAAACTGTACCATACAGTTGATGGCTTTGACCTTTTAACTTGACAGTGATACCAAAATTTTCGAGAAAATTTAGGTCCTCAAGAAGTGGTTGCAAAATCTTCCTAAATCCATATACCTCTCTATCAACTGAGTTGAACAGAAGGCACAAGTGAATATTTGCAAGTGAGGAATTGCACTCTGGTGGAAAGTTCTTTACAGAAAAATACACAGCCCCTAGCTTATGTATTTTTGTCTTGGAGCCCAAAGGATTTGTTGTTTCAAGGTCATCAAAGTAAAGCTGTAGTTGAAGAGCATCAGGGTATCGTTTATACAAAGGGTGTGAGGAGAACTGAACCCCATCATGATAATTGTGCATTTTGTCATCTGTGCTCTTCTTACTCTGAAGAAAGAGGTCCTGCATTTCCTCATGTTGGAATAGAAACTTCAAAGTTTCAAGAACTGATACATACTGGCATGTATCTGGCGCCAAAACCTGTTTCATTTGACCATCCTTTCTTACACTATCAGGCCTATGACCCAGGAAAAAATCTTGTGGTTTAACAAGGGAAAACTTCTCAGTGAAGTACTTCTTCATTTTATATTGTGTGTCCACATCTTTGAATATATGTTTTGCACTTTCAAAGTCCTTCATTAATGCTTGAACAGCCTCGCTGTCACATGGCACATCCAAACTACTCAACAAACAGGCAGTTGACTGTTGCAGACTGTCCACAGTTCTCTCAAGTAACTCCCTGGTACAGTTTACACTCCTTGTCACATCTGTTAGGGCCACATTTGATGATGCATACATCTGTGCCACAAAAGAGGCTGCCCAGTCACTAAGATTAGCAGGTTTTCTAGACTCTTGTGAGATATCTACAGCATCAATAGACATTTCTGAATTATCAGCAATGGGATCATCAATTTCAGCTGAACTGTATGATGGCCCTCTGTGGTCAGTAGGTTGAAAAGCCAAACTGTTTGCTGTTAATGTAGAATGAGTTCGGTGAAGATGTTTTGAAAATGAATTTAAGTTATAATATGTCCTTGGGCAGCCATCTTGGCCACACACAATTTTTATATTCTGTCCATCTGATAAACAGTGTATTTCACGAAGATGCCAAATAAGGTGTCTCACCTCTGTGAATACAGAGTCCATACATTTTGGACAGGTGAACATTCTGCTTTACTTGAATGCCTTGAGCTGTGAAATCAGCTCCAGTACTTTGGTTTTTCTTTGAGTGGAGAATGGCAGGTCGTTGACATACTCCAAGAAGGTGAAGACCGGGCTGAGTTGAGCAGGATAGGACAAGTTACATACCCAGTACAGTTTGAAAAGCTTATCAACAGCACGTCAGGCCATCATCCAGAGGAATGGCCACATTGTCATTCTTGGCAACAATGACGTACTGCCGGGTTGTACTCTTCAGATCACCAATGCACATCAGCTGGGGTTGGTGAGTTGTAGATGATGCTGCAGGGTCATTACAAAGCGATGCAATACTCACTCCAGCCTTACAGAGAATAAAGAAAAAGATTCATCTTAGTTTATTGATCAGCAGCGTATAGACAAATGCTTAAGTAAATACAATCTGAACTTGACCAAATACATACAGGTGCAAAGTCAACCAGGTGTGATATTGCTGATCTCAGACTGCAACGACTGGCACCCACCGGGGGAAGCAGGTGTGTTAGCAGCACGAGGTAGGTGTAACAAGTCTCATCTGACAATAAAGACAAACATTAATCAAAATATTGAAATGTGTCATGTGACTGTTGTTTTACTTTTTCCTTTCTTGTAATTTGCCTGTCTTATTAAAAAAAACTGTCATTAACCATCTGGTAAATGGCTTGCAATGTTAGTGGTAATTGATGATGGTGTATTATTAGTTCAATGGGAAGTTTATTTCAAATATGTCTTTGGGTATACATCTAGCTGCATTATTATTTTTCAAGTTTTGTCAAGCTTTGTCTGATGTGAAATTATTTTTCACATATTTCTGAAATGATCTTGGTCTCTACCTTTCTGATGAAGACCATCCGCTAGAGAGGATGTTCAGCAATTCTAATTGTGACAATAAAAGTCATTCATTTACACATAATAATGTGTCATGCAATACATTATTAAATTTGCAAATGAATGACTTTTATTGTCACAATTAGAATTGCTGAACATCCTCTCTAGCGGATGGTCTTCATCAGAAAGGTAGAGACCAAGATCATTTCAGAAATATGTGAAAAATAATTTCACATCAGACAAAGCTTGACAAAACTTGAAAAATAATAATGCAGCTAGATGTATACCCAAAGACATATTTGAAATAAACTTCCCATTGAACTAATAATACACCATCATCAATTACCACTAACATTGCAAGCCATTTACCAGATGGTTAATGACAGTTTTTTTTAATAAGACAGGCAAATTACAAGAAAGGAAAAAGTAAAACAACAGTAGAACCATTCACAGAACAGTAATGTCCTAGCATCAACTAATTAGTCATGTAAAATTTGCATCACATTGCCACCTAAAGAACCTGTTTGGTGATGTAGAGTTTTTTTTATTCATTGTAATTGTCCAATGTGGCATTTCCTTGCCACATTAGACATTAGAGGTTTTTTCCACACACTAAAAGAATAATGAAGCAGCTATAGACACAGTTAGCAATGGCTTTTAGTTTGGTTCTGATTTGCTGTACTGATACTACACTCAAAACACAGATGTAAATGGATCAGTCTATCCTGTTCATTATGGCAAATTTTGAGTTCTTTTTTTTTCCTTTTGTATGACCAAATATTAGTATGATTTTCATGTTTCATTCATTTATAGGACAGTATTGGACTGACAATATCAGGTTATGATCTACTGGATCAAGTTCACTTATTCAATGTTCAGTTGTCCTTTTAGATGTTAACAGGAAGCACTGATGGGTAATTTCTGACAGCATTCCACTCCTACATGGCTTGCAGCCAAAGTGAGAGATGACTTTTGCTGTAATCTTATCTTAATATTGTCCATAGGTATACATCCTGACAATCTGTTAATCTTGACTGAAATGGGTGGCTTGTGAATAAGACTATTGTCGTGATTTTGTTAAACCTGCTTATGCAAACAAAGTCTGTTAGGCCTCTTTTATAGCACAAAATACTGGGCAGGAGGAGAACAGGAGAGGGAAGGAAGAGCAGAGAGGGGAGAGTAGACAGGAATAGAAGAAAAAAAGAGGAAGGCAATATATTCTACTTTTCTGAATTGGGGGGCTTTATATTTACGGAAATGTACCTTCAGTTTTTTCTTCAGTACCCGTCAACAGTGAGGACAGTCTTGGTTCCAGGGCAGCCACTGATTTGAGCTTGGGAATGATGTTGGTTTCCCATCTTCTTAAGAAGAGATCCGCTTTCCCGCCCGTAAGCCTGCCAAACTCTGTGTCCAGCTTATACAGATAAGAACAGATGTTTTATTTTAATTTAGAAAATCAAAAATTTACAACAACTACTATAAAACTGTTAAATCCAGTAAATTAAAAGTCAAATAAATAATTCAAACATCACAAACACAATACATAATAAATGCCAATGTCACTCTGTGTATGCTGGACAAGGAAGAACTGTTTGCTGAAATTCACTCTTAAACTTTACAAGAAGAGTAAAATAGGACTTTAAAACAAGCAATTACAAAAACCAAGGAACCAAAAAACCTACCAGACTTGGTATGTCCAAAAATCGGGGGTACTCGTTGAATATTTCAGCAACAGTAGGGGAGTCCTTGGTGATCCAGGCCCTGCGATGCTTGTATGTTTTCTCCATGCCTGACTTGATGGCTGAAAGGTTCTCAGATGAGGGTCGCAGCCTCTTGATCAGGGTGGTCCACTCAATTGTGCTGCTGATGTGTTCATCTTCAGTGGTATCAGGCATATCTTTTCCACTGCAGTCATTTATCACTTTTCGTTTCCTGTAACGCCTCTGTCCTTGCTCAAGATTTCTTCTAAGGTTGCGCAGTTTGGTCTCTAGAAATCCACAATGAGAGACTGGATCATAGTAATGCTCCTACGAAAGAAAGGAGATGCAAGTGAACATTAGATTCTAGTTCCCCAGTGTCTTGTGGGCTACACACAAACAGGTTTAGCCATTTTGCAAAGCAACTTTAAACACAACAGAACACATGCTGTGGACCAACAGTATGTGTTCTGTGTAGCGTTTCGTCTTCAGCAGAGTTATATACATAAAACATTTACAGAGGAGGAATGTAATCCCAAAAGATCCATCCAATATGTATTTAAATAATTGCTTACCCATTGCTGAAGATTTAAAGGCAAACCAAAATAAACAGACCTTACTACCTCTGAACCTACACAACCATATGTATACAACAAAAAAATAAATAAAATACAATAAAAAGATTTTACTACTGTTACTTTTCCAATTAATACCAGTAGATATACCTACAAAACAATATACTGAGTGGAAAAGAATGTTCTTAGGATTTATATGGAAAAGCCTTACCTCATACCCCATTTTAATGACAGGTTCCTTGTATTTGTAAAAAATACTTAAACAAAACATCAGTGTGCATATAACCCCTATTAGTGACCATTTTAAGTAACAATAAATATACATTATTGAAGAAAAGTTTTACTTACAAATCCATCCCCTTGTCCTGCTACCTGGACACTCAGGGATGGGAAGGTGGTGATGATGGTTTTTGCTACAGCCAGCTTTTCTGAACTAAGAGGATAACTGGGACAAAAAGACAGAAACACTAATCTTATATCACATTCATTTGTGTTTCTTTCATGAATGAGTAAACAGAAAAAATACTGCATTGCTTTCATTGTCTTCGCTTTCAATCATAAATACAACTGAGCATTATGTCTCTGGCACTTTTTTGGAGTAAAGCTACTGCAACCAGCTTGTTTCACGATTAAACCTGTATGATCAAAGTTGAAAAAGCCAAAATTCAAAATTTAAGTTAATTTAAGCAAGCAGTTTTGACACATGTTGGCTGCAGCAATCAACTTCATGTCAATTTAAAGAGAGCTAGACTGAACAAATAATTAATGAAAAAATTATAATAAAAATGAAGCCATTTCTACATTCTTTAAAAAGCACAACTGTTGTGAATAAAATTTCAATTAGTGGGAAGAGGGGTGTGGATGCTATGATTCATTATATTTAACAAAGTATTTACTATTTAGGTATAAGACACTGTTCTTTGTGAATGTCACACTATGTTGCAACACGTGATGAGGAGAGTGTCTAATCACTTGACATTTATTGTTCATTTTATTAATTCACGACCTGTTGTAGTAAAGTTTCGGACACTTACTGTATGTTTTACTTTTTAATTAAGCTATTCATTTATCCATGTTCCCTTATAATTTACCACTGCAGGCAACAATTCTTGTTCAAAACCATCAACTGTTGCTTTGAAGACCAGCTGCCACCCTTTGCTGTTCACAACTCATTTTATCCAAATTTGGTTGTACAATTTTTTGTTTATGAAACAATCATGTTTACTGGTTCAAGAAAAAAAAGACTCACATTTTTCATTGTATAATGAAAGCATCTGCAGATTTAATGTACTTAAAACACAGACCAGTGACATAGGACAATTTTTTAATTAATGTTTCAGTGTAATAAAGAATATCATGTGTTTTTTTTTTTTGAAAAGCATGAAAAGTCTCAACCTGGGGTCCTCTGGCTGACAGGAAGACATGAAATCTATCAAAGTCCTTCACATCTATGTTAGTGTCAACATCAATATATTCCATGAAGTCAGAGTTATATTTTAATAACCTATTCAGCACACAGCCTGTTTGCTGAGTAAGGCTTTGGTCAATCAGATCTCTGGCACTGTTAACATAAAGAATTTTTTTACAAGTCTCTTTCTCATCTCTAAAAAGAGTTACAAGGACTTTGATAGATTCAATGTCTGTGTTTTGCTGGAAATAAGAAATAATTACATGAGCAAAGGCATTTACATGGTAAACAAAGTAAACAGACATAAAAATATTTAAATAGGAATTTCAAAAAACGTTTGCATAGTTCTACCTTGCAAGGCATCTGTGCTTTTGTTGGAGTTGGGTATTAAAACATTTTATGTTGTATTTTCTCTTTACCCTTAACCATACTGAAGGACCCGACGACAGACCAAACAGCCAAAAATATCTATGAAGCCCATAGTCCAGAGGCACACACCGCTGCTTATTATCTGTCGAATCATATTCAATAAGTCACAGACAACGCTGAACCAGTCCGGGCCGTCCGGGGGCTCGCCAACAAAACGGGCCCCGTCTAATTACTGGCGTTCAGAACCTGTCTGCGCGTGGATTCTCCCGTCCCTCTCTCTTTGACAAAGGCATCACTTAAATTTTAGCACTTCAAGTACATTTAGCGAGTAATAAATCTTAACCATAATTTGAATGAAATATAAATTTCGTATATCTTCTACCAATAAAGTTACCATTAAATTATTGACCAACTTACCACCGCCTCCTTAAAATCCACTTTTCATCCACCTACTATTCTGCCATCCAGTCAGACACACAGGGCAACTCAGTAACTGTCGAGATTAACATAAAAACACACGCGCACGTGAAAAAAAACGCTCGTTTTAGGCCACCGAAAACTTGTCAATAAAACCGGCACCGTCTAATTACTGGTGTTTACCAACCACTCATCTGTACCCCGCTCTTCACCCTACCTTTTCCTTCGCCGTACAGAAGAAAATAAAGAGTCATAAATGCTTGCTATTCACGTAGATCCCACTTTCAATTCGGACACTTACATTAATCTAGAAACCCCCCCCCCCCCGGTAATAAGATATTACGCAGTAGAGCTAAAACATCCTGACTCTCCTACACTGCCTCTCCCTTACGAAGTAACTACAGAAATGGCGGTTTTCAACATAAAACTTTGATGAGTGAATTTAGATCAACACATTTTTACCCAGATGTATTGCCACTGTGCCAATACGAGACACTGTGCGACTGTAATGTCCCAAATTTAACGTAACTTCATTACATCTTTAGGACATAGTCAATATTTCAGTTAATGTTAAGTTACCTTAATTCTACATTTATGCGGGATAGCGTCGGTTAACATTGTTAGTATAGCTAGCTAGGTGTTCAGGTTCACATTACTGTTAACTTGGTCTAAACAAAAAAATCTAACATTTTTCAGAGAAACACCTCTTTTGACATGCTTTTGAAATGTTTTTTTTTTTTTCATTTCACCAGGATTAAATGGTAATTTCCTTACCAAAGGGTCAGAAAGCAGAGCACCAGGCGATGCAGCCTCCATCTTTGTCTCCTCTTTCTTTGTGAAAGACCGTGACCGCGAAAAAGGGGTTTCCTGGCGACCCCTGTTGCCGGGCAGGATTCAGAATTTGAATTGTCCGACACATTAATTGTGTTAAGCATTTTACACATTTCTTAATATGTTACCTTGAAATGTACACAGAATGTATTAAATATGCAACAAGACATTTTTTGTGTCATTTTTTAACACATCCATTCTAAGAGTGTAACAAAGAGAGGGGAGATATAAGGCTGGGGGGATGAAGACTTACAAAGAGAGAGAGAGGAGAAATGAAGCTGAGAGAGTTAACAAAGAGAGAGGAGAAATGAGGCTGAGAGAGATGAAGACTAACAAAGACAGAGAGAGGAGAAATAAAGCTGACAGAGATGAAGACTAACAAAGACAAACAGGAGAAATGAAGCTGAGAGAGATGAAGACTAACAAAGAGAGAGAGAGGAGAAATAAAGCTGAGAAAGTTGAATACTCACAAAGAGAGAGGAGAAATAAAGCTGAGAGAGATGAAGACTGACAAAGAGAGAGAGAGGAGAAATGAAGCTGAGAGGGATGAAGACTAACAAAGAGAGAGAGGAGAAATGGAGCTGACAGAGATGAAGACCAACCAAGAGATAGGAGAAATGAAGCTGAGAGAGATGAAGACTAACAAAGAGAGAGGAGAAATAAAGCTTAGAGAAATTAACACTGACAAAGAGAGAGTAGAAATGAAGCTGAGAAAGATGAAGACTAACAAAGAAAGAGGAGGAATAAAGCTGAGAGAGATGAAGACTAACAAAGACAGAGAGATGAGAAATGAAGCTGAGAGAGTTAACAAAGAGAGAGGAGAAATGAGGCTGAGAGAGATGAAGACTAACCGAGAGAGAGGAAAAATGAAGCTGAGAGAGGAAGACTAACAAAGACAGAGAGAGGAGAAATAAAGCTGACAGAGATGAAGACTAACAAAGACAAACAGGAGAAATTAAGCTGAGAGAGATGAAGACTAACAAAGAGAGAGAGAGGAGAAATAAAGCTGAGAAAGTTGAATGCTCATAAAGAGAGAGGAGAAATAAAGCTGAGAAAGTTGAATACTCACAAAGAGAGAGGAGAAATGAAGCTGAGAGGGATGAAGACTTACAAAGAGAGAGAGGAGAAATGAAGCTGAGAGAGATGAAGACCAACCAAGAGATTTGAGAAATGAAGCTAAAAGACAAGAAGACTAACATTGAGAGAGGAGAAATGAAGCTGAGAGAGATGAAGACTAACAAAGAGAGAGGAGAAATAAAGCTTAGAGAAATTAACACTGACAAAGAGGGGGAGAGGAGAAATGAAGCTGAGAAAGATGAAGACTAACAAAGAAAGAGGAGGAATAAAGCTGAGAGAGATGAAGACTAACAAAGACAGAGAGATGAGAAATGAAGCTGAGAGAGTTAACAAAGAGAGAGGAGAAATAAAGCTGAGAAAGTTGAATACTCACAAAAAGAGAGGAGAAATGAAGCTGAGAGGGATGAAGACTAACAAAGAGAGAGGAGATATGAAGCTGAGAGACATTAAGACTAACAAAGACGGATGAGAAATAAGGCTGAGAGAGATAAAGAGTAACAAAGAGAGAGGGGAAATGAAGCTGAGAGGGATGAAGACTGACAAAGAGAGAGGAGAGATGAAGCTGAGAGATGAAGACTGAAAATAGAGAGAGGAGAAATGAAGCTGAACGAGATGAAGACTGTCAAAAAGAGAGAGGAGAAATGAAGCTGAGAAAGTTGAATACTCACAAAGGGAGGTGAGAAATGAAGCTAAGAGAGATGAAGACTGACAAAGAAAGAGAGAGGAGAAATGAAGCTGTGAGAGATGAAACTAACAAAGAGAGAGGAGAAATGAAGCTGAGAGAGATGAAGACGAACAATGACAGAGAGGAGAAATGAAGATGAGAGTGATGAATACTAACAAAGAAAGAGAGAGGAGAAATGAAGCTGGGAGAGATAAGACTAATAAAGAGAGAGGGGTAATGAATCTAAGAGAGAAGAAGACTGACAAAGAAAGAGAGAGGAGAAATGAAGCTGAGAGAGATGAAGACTGACAAAGAAAGAGAGAGGAGAAATAAAGGTAAGAGAGATGAAGACTTACAAAGAGAGAGAGGAGAAATGAAGCTGAGAGAGATGAAGACTAACAAAGAGAGAGAGAGGAATCCTGAAGCTGAGAGACATGAAGACTAACAACAGGCGACGAGAAATGAAGCTGAGAGAGTGGAAGATTTACAATGAGAGAGGAGAAATGAGGCTGAGAGAGATGAAGACTAACAAAGAGAGAGAGGAGAAATGAAGCTGAGAGACATGAAGACTAACAACGAGCGAGGAGAAATGAAGCTGAGAGAGAGGAAGATTTACAAAGAGAGAGGAGAAATGAGGCTGAGAGAGATGAAGACTAACAAACAGAGAGGAGAAATGAAGCTGAGAAAGATGAAGACTAACAATGACAGAGTGGAGAAATGAAGAAGAGAGTGCTGAAGACTAACAAAGAGAGAGAGAGGAGAAATGAAGCTGGGAGAAATAAGACTTACAAAGAGAGAGGGGAAATGAAGCTAAGAGAGATGAAGACTGACAAAGAAAGAGAGAGGAGAAATAAAGGTAAGAGAGATGAAGACTTACAAAGAAAGAGAGAGGAGAAATGAAGCTGAGAGAGATGAAGACTTACAAAGAGAGAGAGGAGAAATGAAGCTGAGAGAGATGAAGACTAACAAAGAGAGAGAGGAGAAATGAAGCTGAGAGACATGAAGACTAACAACGAGCGAGGAGAAATGAAGCTGAGAGAGAGGAAGATTTACAAAGAGAGAGGAGAAATGAGGCTGAGAGAGATGAAGACTAACAAACAGAGAGGAGAAATGAAGCTGAGAAAGATGAAGACTAACAATGACAGAGTGGAGAAATGAAGAAGAGAGTGCTGAAGACTAACAAAGAGAGAGAGAGGAGAAATGAAGCTGGGAGAAATAAGACTTACAAAGAGAGAGGGGAAATGAAGCTAAGAGAGATGAAGACTGACAAAGAAAGAGAGAGGAGAAATAAAGGTAAGAGAGATGAAGACTTACAAAGAAAGAGAGAGGAGAAATGAAGCTGAGAGAGATGAAGACTAACAAAGAGAGAGAGAGGAATCCTGAAGCTGAGAGACATGAAGACTAACAACAGGCGACGAGAAATGAAGCTGAGAGAGTGGAAGATTTACAATGAGAGAGGAGAAATGAGGCTGAGAGAGATGAAGACTAACAAGGAGAGAGAGAGGAGAAATAAAGCTGAGAAAGTTGAATTCTCACAAAGAAAGAGGAGAAATGAAGCTGAGAGAGATGAAGACTAACAAAGAAAGAGAGAGGACAAATAAAGCTGAGAAAGTTGAATTCTCACAAAGAAAGAGGAGAAATGAGGCTGAGAGAGATGAAGACTAACAAAGAAAGAGAGAGGAGAAATAAAGCTGAGTGAGACGACGACTAACAAAGAGAGAGGAAACATAAAGCTGAGAGGGATGAAGACTATCAAAGAGAGAGGAGATATGAAGCTGAAAGACATGAAGACTAACAAAGAGAGACGAGAAATAAGGCTGAGAGAGATGAAGACTTACAAAGAGAGAGAGGAGAAATGAAGCTGAGAGAGATGAAGACTGCAAAGAGAGAGAAGAGAAATGAATCTGAGCGAGATGAAGACTGTCAAAAAGACAGAGGAGAAATGAAGCTGAGAAAGTTTAATACTCACAAAGGGAGATGAGAAATGAAGTTAAGAGAGATGAAGACTGACAAAGAGGAAGAGAGGAGAAATGAAGCTGAGAGACATGAAGACTAACAAAGAGAGAGGAGAGATGAAGCTGAGAGAGACTAAGACTGAAAAGAGAGAGAGGAGAGATGAAGACTATCAACAAGAGAGAGGAGAAATAAAGCTGAGAAAGTTTAATACTCACAAAGGGAGATGAGAAATGAAGTTAAGAGAGATGAAGACTGACAAAGAGGAAGAGAGGAGAAATGAAGCTGAGAGACATGAAGACTAACAAAGAGAGAGGAGAAATGAAGCTGAGAGAGACTAAGACTGAAAAGAGAGAGAGGAGCAATGAAGCTGAGCGAGATGAAGACTATCAACAAGAGAGAGGAGAAATAAAGCTGAGAAAGTTGAATACTCACAAAGGGAGAGGAGAAATGATGCTAAGAGAGATGAAACTAACAACGAGCGAGGAGAAATGAAGCTGACAGAGAGGAAGATTTACAAAGAGAGAGGAGAAATGAGGCTGAGAGAGATGAAGACTAACAAACAGAGAGGAGAAATGAAGCTGAGAAAGATGAAGACTAACAATGACAGAGTGGAGAAATGAAGAAGAGAGAGATGAAGACTAACAAAGAGAGAGAGAGAAGAAATGAAGCTGAGAGAGATGAAGACTAACAAAGAGAGAGAGAGGAGAAATGAAGCTGAGAGAGATGAATACTCACAAAGGGAGAGGAGAAATGATGCTAAGAGAGATGAAACTAACAAAGAGAGAGGAGAAATGAAGCTGAGAGAAATGAGGACTAACAATGACAGAGAGGAGAAATGAAGCTAAGAGAGATGAAGACTGACAAAGAAAGAGAGAGAAGAAATGAAGCTGAGAGAGATGAAGACTAACAAAGAGAGAAAGAGGAGAAATGAAGCTGAGAGAGATGAAGACTAACAAAGAGAGAGAGAGAAGAAATGAAGCTGAGAGAGATGAAGACTGACAAAGAGAGAGGAGAAATAAAGCTGAGAAAGTTGAAGACTAACAAAGAGAGAGAGGAGAAATGAAGCTGAGAGAGATGAAGACTAACAAAGAGAGAGAGATTTTTTTGATTTTTCAAAAACACTTTATTTACATTTCTCACTAGAACTTTAAAAATACATTAAAAAATTAAAGTGCTTTTGTTAGTGAATTTGTTTAAAATAAATACGTGCATTATACATCCATCCTATCATAATGTCTGTAAAATGCAGAAGGTCTTCTCTGATGAAGCAGAGGATGTTTTCATAACACCAGAATTGTGTGAATGAGTCTATGTTTGCGGTGTGATATTTGAACTCGAGCCAGATTCTGGCTCTGATGCTGTGGAGGAACACAGGGAGAGCCTCCTGCCCCTCTCCATCTTCAATCCTGCTCCTCCTGCTCAGGTAGATTGCCATCTTGGCCTCTCCCAGTAAAAAGTTCACAATTTGGCATTTTATTTTGTTGTTTTTGTTGTAACCAGCTCCAAAAATAAAAACACTCTCAGAAAAAGGCACATCAAGTCCAGATAAATACCCAAAGAAACTTGTGAGCCTGCTGCATTCGGTAAAAACATGGAAAACACTTTCTCTCAAGGCACAGAAGGGACACTCGTGGGAAACACCGGGATTTAAAACAGACACAAAGGTGTTTGAGGCAATAGCACCATGTAGAATCCTCTACTGGAGGTCAGCTGTCTGTTTTTTGAGGGGGGGGCTTATATAAAACCTTCCACTGGGGGCAGAGCCTGTCCCCCCCCAGCCTGCTGCTCCACACCGTGGGGGCTCTGCCACTCAGTCCTCTCCTGTTCAGCCCTTTCACACAGTTCCTGTAGAGTGTGGCCTTGTCCACTCTGTGCAGGCTCAGCTTGCCCAGGCTACTGACAGTCAGCAGGGGGCCGGTCTCCTCCCCCAGCACTGGGCTCAGGTGGGTCTCTGGGAAAGGGTCTGTGTGGTCCGGCTCTGCTTCCCCGTGGCTGTGCTTTTTGAGGAGAGTCCTCTCCCTCCCACTCAGCCTCTGTTTCCACAGCTCCAACAGTCTATGGGTCACTCGGACAGAGCGGATACCCAGGAGAGAGCCCAGTGCCCCAGCATCCGTCAGCTCCGGCCCTGCCACCTCCACCAGCTGCTGCAGGCTGACAGTCCCGGATCTCTTCAGGGTGGTCAGCAGCCCGGGCACCTGGCTGCAGACATCCAGTCTGCTGCCGTGGACTAAAGGCTCCTTTAACAACCAGTGCAGACAGTTTGACCTTTTTTCAGTTTTATGCTTAAAAAGGGCCCAAGATTTAAAAACGCCCTGATAAAACCGGGGACACCCACTTAAATTTAAATGAGTCGGATCAGTTAAAAACCAAGCAGCATCCAGCCCCAGGTTACTCACGTGTCTGAGGATGCAGCTGGTCATGCTCCTCCACACCAGGTCAGACGACCCTGTTAAAAGCCTCTGGATGAAACCGAATCTAAAGATGGCTGTTCTGCTGGCCAGGTGGATGAGGCCCTGTCCCCCCTCCTCTCTGGGTAAGAAAAGCACCCCCTGTGGCACCCAGTGCAGACCCCCCCAGAAAAAATCCACCATTTTCTTCTGGATCTGAGCCAGTAGATTTACGGGGGGGTCAACACACATTAGACGATGCCACAGGAGGGACGCCACAAGGTTGTTTAAAACCAACACCCTCCCCCTGTAGACATTTGGGGGAGCAGCCATTCCCATTTTTTTAGTTTTCCTTCTATTTTTTCCATGACAGTCTCCCAGTTTCTACTTACCACGACGTCTTTCCCAAGGAACACGCCGAGATACTTTAAGCCGTCTGTTTTCCAGGCCAGGTTTTGGGGTTGAACTGGGAGACCGCCATGCCACTCTCCAACAGCGAGAGCTTCACTTTTCCTCCAGTTCACCCTCGCTGCCGATAGAGTGGAGAAACTGCCAACTATGTCCTCTAGAGTTTTTACTTCTTGTTGGTTTCTGATTTTAAAAAATGACATCGTCTGCATAGGCTGATAAAACAATACTTTCATTAAAATCAGGTAAAACAAGGCCAGAGATATTGGAGCGTATTTTGTTGAGGAGGGGTTCCAGGGAGAGCGCATAGAGCATCCCCTCTACACGCTCTAAAAGGAGCACACAGACTGCCATTCACCTTCAGAACACTCTCGACTTCACTGTACAGCACCTGGATCCTGGCTATGAAACCAGCGCTGAACCCAAACCTCTCCATGACTCTCCATAGGTAGTTGTGCTCAACGCGGTCAAAAGCCTTTTCCTGATCCAGAGAAATCAGACCAGTGTTAACGCCCAATGAGCTGGAGACCTCCAAAACATCCCGAATGAGGTGGACATTGTCCACCATGGACCTGCCGGGTACACAGCAGGTCTGGTCCCAATGGATGACCTGCTCCATAGCTGTTCCCAGCCTGGAGGCCAAGACCTTGGACAGAAGTTTGTAATCCACCCACAGCAGGGACACGGGGTGCCAGTTTCTGATGTCCTGCAGGTTTCCCTTCTTGGGCAGCAGCGTAATGACGGCTCTGCGGTAGGACATCGGCATGGAGCCAAAGGCCAGACTTTCATTAAAAACAACTAAGAGATCTTTTTCAAAGATGTTCCAGTAGGCCTTATAAAACTCCACTGTCAGGCTGTCAATACCAGGAGCCCTGCGTCCCTGCATGCCCTGCAGGGCGGCCTGGAGTTCTTGGGCCTGCAGCGGCTCCTCGAGGAAGGCATTGGTCTCCGCAGAGAACTGAGGTAGTCTTTCAGTGAACTCCTCCATGAGAGCCTCCTGCTCCTCATACTCACTCGAGTAAAGTTTGGAGTAAAACTCCACGGCTCTCCTTCAGATCTGGCCCGGCTCCATGATCTCTTGCCCCGCGTCTGACAGCAGTGCGCGGATCACTTTCCTCTGCCCGTTCTTTTTCTCCAGAAGCTAGAGGGAGCATCCATCTCCGAGGTGGTCTGGTATCGGGACCTGACCAGTGCACCCTGTACTTTATTGTCCAGCAGGTCGGCTAAAGCCATCTTTTTTACTTTGAGGGCTTCAAAATGCCCTCGATTTCCTGCGGACTCACTTAATTTTCCTGGACCTCCAGTGAGAGCGGAGAGAAAGCTCTGGAGAAGAGGAAGCCCACTCCTCCGCTCAGAGAAGTGCCATGACTGAGGATGGCTTCACCTTCCCACTCCCTCCTCCAGTCTGCCTCATTGCCTCTGTCGCTGTGTGTCTCCTGCATAAACAACACATCTATATGTTAATTTTTGCAGTTTCATAAATGTGTGCCTGTTTTCTTTCTCCCCACTCCCCACTCTAAGAAAATCCATGTTGAGTGAGATGTTTAAAACCAGATTAAAAACCAATAAGTTCAATAAAAGACACATTTGGGTGTTTTCCATGGTCATTAATCATTTGTCTCTTTGCTTTTAGCACAAGTTTCTTCAGTCTAAAACCTTCCTGTTCTGTCAGGCCAAACTCATTTTTTGTTTTAAATACAGTTTAGCTGAGGACTGAAACAAAGCTAGATCAGGGAAAAACTCTTCAATTTTTACTCCATGCTGGTTTTTAGTTTTCTGGAGGAAGCTGATTATTTTAGCTACAGAGTACAGCTTACTTCTTTGACTACTGCTGAGGACATCACTGGAGTCAGACACACACTCATCACTTTCACTGCCATCCATGAGCTCAGGCCTCACTCTGTCCTCGCTCTCACTCATCCTGCTGCTTTTTTCCTCACCTGACACCTGTCTCTGACTCTTCCTACGTTTAGCAGTAGTTTTATTGTTTCGCCTCCGCTGCTGCTTCCTCCTCCATCACCTCCTCCTCTACCTGTTCACTCTCTTTTTCTTTTTCCTCAATCGGTTTAATTTTCTGTTCATTTGCCTGCACAGCTCCTGTCTCACCTGTCTCACCTGTCTCACTTGCCTTTTGATTTTCCTCATTCACACACTCGCTCGTCTTTTCAGACCCCTCATTCACACCTTCACTTCTCTTCTCTACCTCCCCTCCATCCACTTCACTTTCACCCTCTCTCACACCACTCACACACACATCCAGTGTACTTACAGATCTCACTCGGTGCTGGCCAGAAACAGCAGCAGTGCGGCGCGGCACCAGTGTTGTGCCGAAAAGAGACTGCCTGTTCGAAAAACGACTGCCCCCAACGGGAACGCTCACTGGCGTGTTGCTCTATCTCTCCACTGCTCAGATACGCTGTGCTGATGTTTTGTATGTCATTCTGTCATAGGCTACAAATTGTCTTTGAATAAACAATCAGGACTTTTGTTGTTTTACTTTTATTGCTTCCGTTGTTGTCGCTACTCCTGTAAGATGGGGAACATCATGATTTGTAATGTGACGTGAATTTACAACATTTTAACCTAAGTTTTAGCCTACATTAAAAATCCAGTAATTTCAGTTTCAATGATTTATGAGGATAAATTAACACATTAAGCTTTGATGGCATGTAGTAATTACATAACATAACGAGAAATTAGTGCTAACTCTATTGTGAATGTTTATGACATAAATGTGTATGAGATGGTATATTTATTTCTTTGCACAATAAATGTAATTCATCTTCATCTTCATATCTGTCTATTTTTGTCATTATTAGTCTGTCCTGGTTGAACTAAAGTTGTAGGCTACTGTAACACTCAACAATTGTTTTCTCTTTCCATAGGCCTACGTGTTTATTTAAAATTTAAAATGCCGCCCAGGATTTGTCAGTAGGCTAACGTGAAATAATATTAATATTAAAAACAATGTTATTATTAATATTATCGTATGTATGTATAAACTACTAGTACTATTCTCCATCATTAGCAGCATTCATCAGTCTTATCAGCCAAGCCATCCTGAAAATAAAGGAAGTATAAAAAACAAATATTTAAAAAGAAAGGGGCTAAAGTGAAAAGCATAGTGCAGCCTTTGCAGTTCTTTCTCTTGAGCAGGTTACATGCGTTACTGTTCATCTCATGAATTAGTTCTTATTATTCTCATGAATTAGTTCTTATTAATTTTTTGTCCTTGATTTGGTCATCAACTCATAGCCTATGAGAATCATATATAAACTATTCACAAAAGATCCCACCAATAATATGCATCTGATGTAGTTTATTGTATGGTGGAGAACCTTGTGATGCAGGAGTGATGGACTTGAGATCCAGAGGGAGGGCCTGCTGTGAAGTAATTGATTCACAGCATATTCTGGGTTGACAATAGAAGGCACCAGATACAAGCACAGTAAATTTGCATTCCTGAGTTATTGTAGGCAGTCACTGAAAAACTAATAAAAGCAGGGGGGATGCAAAAACTTAGACTATAAGACCCAATGGTCACAAAGAAATGTAATTTGATTTAGTTTGAAGAATTCAGTTGACTGAATTTCATGTTGTGTGATGTGTTTGAGGCTGTCTTTTAGCCTGTTTCTCAGCTGATGCTTAAATTAATGATCTACTAATATTGCCTGTTTTCCCCCTAAGATGGAAAGCCACACTACCGAAAAAAGGGGACTCCCATTGAGGTGGTGTGTGGGGCTGAAAAGGCTGTGGAAATTTTCAGAGACTTCCACGCAAGCAGCACAGGGGCACACTGTGGCCAGAAAAAAACACGGGATGCAATTTCCAAAAGGTTCTACTGGCCTGGCATGTCACAAGATATTGACGCGTGGGTAAGTATCTGATGTGGCCCATGAAGCCCTTAACTGGACTACATCTTAAATGTACTTCAATTCTGTAATATTTTAGATCTATAACAACATAACAATAATAAAAATTAATAAAACAATAATAATAGTTTGCGTTTAATAGTGCTACAGTTAACACACATTTTAAAGACAAAAATACTTGTATTGTTCAAATGTATTCTTCAGTCATTGCTTCAGGTAATCTAGGTATCTGCACAGTATTTTCACCTTTATCCTATCTTATTGCACAGGTAGCACAGTGTGTGGAATGCCAGGCCAGTGGACCTCCAATCAAGGAGGATAGGTCATACACACCAATCACTGTAAAATATCCTTATTGTTTTCCAAAATTCATTCAAGCTGTACCTGTATACTTTATTTTCAATTTGTCTGGCTCTGTGCCTGTGTTATGTGATATACGTTTGTCCTCTTCATTCAGGAACACTTTCGTCATCGATTAAAACCATTTATTGTAACAAATGGTTTATAGTTAGCAAAAGGTTCTTTTGTGGGAGTGCTGCAGTTGGGTCAAACAAATTTTAAGAAACAACAGCTTAATTTCTCTGTCTTACTTTTTTGTCCTGACAGATGTTCCAATAGCTTATCCTCATCTATAACATATCTTAGTCATTTGTAAAGACAGTGATTTAAAATGATTTGTCTTCTAGGTAACACACCCCTGCATCATGATTGACTATCTGACCAAATGGCCACAGGCCTATCCTCTCAGCTCAAAATGGGCAAATGAGGTGGCCGACTGTATCCTGCAATTTTTCTACCAGTTTGAGGCTCCAAAGAGGATCCTCACTGATCAAGGGAAGGAATTTGTTAATGAGGTACAATGAAATTACTTATATTGTAGCTACAAGCAATATTTTGTGAAGCATACTGAAATTCAAACAATTATAATCAATATATGCAATGTCTTTCACAATCACAGATCAACAAGAAAATTTGCAAAATCCTGGGCATAAAGAGAACTCTATGTGCCCCCTATCATCCACAAACGAATGGGCTTGTTGAAAAAATGAATGGCACCATTCAGAGGTGAGTAATGCAGCTGCATATTAGTATATTTTCTTACATAGGGCTTGCACTGAACGTTCTCCTATCAATTATCAAATCAACTCATATTGATGAGTGAATATTTTGCTAAAAATAATTTGAAGGTGGTCACAAAACGGCATTCAACAGACACCCTCATCGTAATAGTTTTGCAAATATTTTTTAAGAGATAAACTGGCCCATTGCCATAATCCCCATAGTCATAGCACTAGGTTCGTTACCATTATTTGTTGGTGCATGTTGTTTTAGATCGGTGGAGCAGAGATGTGAGCTGCGATCCAATCACTCCAAAATGCTCTGGTTGACAAGTTGTGACCTGCATCGTGAACCACAACTCTGCTCCACCGATCTCAAAACAACATGCACCGACAATTAAAGATAACGAACCTAGTGACATGACTATAAGGATTATGGCAATGATCCAGTTTGCCAAAATGTTGAACTATCCCTTTAAGCACTTGTGAAATAACTTTTCCTTTTCCCATTCCATTTCAGAGCACTGAGAAAACTTGTTGGGGAGAGGCCACAGACCTGGGACCAGCATCTCAATGCTGTCATGTTTGGCTTGAGGACCAAGACCCAAGTCACAACAAAGTATTCGCCATATTTTCTGAGGGAAGCTCGGTACCCATCCCAGGTCCCTGAGGAGTACATGGTATTTTTTGTTGTAACAAGTGGCTTTAACTCATGTATATCATTATTTATATTATTTTGTTGTCTTCATAAAAGTCTTATTTCAAAAGATTGACAGCAGTGTTGAAACGGGGGTAAGGAAACGAGAGCCCGACTGATGACATCATCCAGCTGAGCTCTGCAGACTGCTCGGGATGCCGTAGGCAGAGGAGACAAAAAGAAGAGGAGCCCGTTAAACCCCCCACAATTCAAAGTGGGGGACAAAGTGCCCCACCAGCCCCTGCAGCATCATCGACCCCACCAGCCTCCTCAGCCCCACCAGCCACTGCAGCCTCCTCAGCCCCACCATCGGCCCCACTATCGGCCCTACCAGCCCCTGCAGCATCATCGACCCAACCAGCCTCCTCTGCCCCACCAGTCGCTGCAGCCTCCTCTGCCCCACTATCAGCCCCACCCCCTGTTGGCTCCTCTGTCCTCTGCAGCATCATCGGCCCCACCAGCCACTGCATCCACTGGCCTGAAAAAGACCAATGCCATTTCAGGTTATACGCCTCCCCTATATCCTCAAATTCCGCATAGGAGACCCCTGTCAGCAAGCACATGTTTTATATACTTTATGTACATACAGTGTGTGTGTGTGTGTATACATAGATGGATGGATAGATAGATTGATTGATTCACTGATTGAAAAGACCAGTCGAATATTCTTCTTTTAGAAAAGATCTTAAAGGTCAACATACCTGTTGATATAAGCGGTAAGTGATGGCAGAAAATTTGCTTTTCTAGATGTGAAAGCTGCATGGGAGGGGAAGAAAGTTTTTGTTCTCCTATCAAGAACTGGTCCATACAAAATCTTTTATTGGGACATCTTCAACACGGCTCCACAAAGACAGTTTGAAAGTGAGGTGAGGTGTTAACAGTCTTTTCCTTTACAGTTGTTTGCCTATTGTAAATACTTTAAGGTAGACACACACACATCTCCTTTTCTTTTCATATTTTGCCCTGCAAAAAGTGATTTTAACCTTTAATTTTTAAATTACAGGTCATTAATGCATACATCATGATGCTTGTGACAAAATCTAACCAGGAAAACACAAGCCAAGCATTTGCTTTAGACTCTTTTGAGATCTCAAGTATTTGGGACGGAAACCCCCCCAAAATTAAGGTATTAAACTATATTCATGTTGTTGTACTATTATACAGCACAATATAAAAATATCTTAGAACATTTCTGATGTATTGTCTTATGTTACAGATCACACCACAGCTCTATGAGTACATTGTAGGGGTGGTTAACCAAGCCCATTACTGGATGCTGGTGGTAATTAACTTTTCTGTGTGGGTGTGTGTGTGTGTGTGGGTGGGTGAGTGTGTCTGTGTGTACAAACTTATTGGTACAGCATATTTCTTACAGTCTTATCTTCATATGTAGGTGATCTTGCCAGCACAGAAAAAGAGTATTTTTCTGGACCCACTGGGGGAAAAGAAAACATCTCTGAATCACTGCAGGGATGTGACAAGGTACTATGCATTCTTTTATGATGACACAGCTAGGGTATTGAATTTGCTGAATAAATATATTTTTCTTTTCATTTTACATCTAGTTTTCTTATCCTCACGCTCCAATATCATGACTTATTCCACTATTAATTATGTATCATTTCTATTTGTGTTGATAGATCATTCATGAGACAAATGGGGCTAAATGCACCAGGGTGGGCATGT
This sequence comes from Cetoscarus ocellatus, assembly GCA_037902135.1. Classification (NCBI taxonomy): domain Eukaryota; kingdom Metazoa; phylum Chordata; class Actinopteri; order Labriformes; family Labridae; genus Cetoscarus; species Cetoscarus ocellatus. Next base: position 101,626 of record JBAMNC010002039.1, on the reverse strand, counting down.
GAGACCAGGACCCACCCAATCCAGCAAGATGTCACGTCCTGTGGGGCCTTTGCATTGAAGGTAAATAAAGAATAGGGTTATTTTTACTCTCCAGCAGCAAGTGATACCTCTTAGATCATATATTAACTCAAATTGGTAATCCACAAACAAACCCACACCGGCTGTTGTGATGTAAGACACACGACACAGTTTCTGATATCAACAAAGAGACGATAATTTGAATCAAATTGAATTCATCATTTCTCTGAACCTTGAATTAATTTTTTGGTGTAACACACAAGTGTTAGTCTTCAGTTCAAAGTAGTAGAATTTAATCAGGTCACAGATTAATTGTAGCAGCGCTGGGCTCGGAGTGATGGAGCTCTCGCAGGATCTCAGTCTGAACGAGCCCTGAATTGAGGAAATAATTCACATTTATCTTCCTGGGCTGGGGCACATGACAGAATATCACGGTCAGTTACCTGTGATGTGGACAGGCCAACCACTGTCCACGCCTAGTTCTTGATATGTATTAATCAACATGTGTGTGTGTGTTGTTGGTCAGGCATGTGTCTACTGAAATAGACCTTTGTGGCAGAGTAAGAGAACTCTGCAGCTACATCTTGTTTCTGTCTACCAAGTTAGAGTCACTCTAACTGGCTCCATGTGCACACGCATCAGATTATGTGTGTTTAAGTACAAAAACAGAATACATGCTATCTTAGAACATACATCAGGTTATGTGCATTCAAGTATAAAAACAGAGTGCATAATATCTCAGAACACAGCCAATTCTAACACAAGCATGTTTGATAAATATGCACATGTAACAGGTCACAGTTCTCTGAGGAACGCAGCTCCACACTACTGTGGCTTCATATATGACAAATGACAGTTAGGTGGCTTACAAGGGGTTCATTTCTCCTGCAACACAGCAGATGACAGCAAAGGCATGGGTTAGCGTCAGTCTCGGGACAATATGAATCATGCAAGAGCACATCTTACTATAGCAACATCCTCTCTGCGATTACTAAACCCACCGCTACGTCAGTAGGTGGTGGTGTTGCACCTGTTTTGCCATAATTTAACATGGACTTATCTACTCCATTACACATAGATGTGGTGGAATAACATTATTTGATGTGCCCATTAAAAAAATAGTATGTTATTTAGGCATTTTACTGTTACGTGTTGGGTTACTGGAATTAGGCCTACTTAAAATTACACACAGACTAATGCTATGGTCAGTTTTGGACGTTAGATGGTTAAATAATATTTCATATCAGGTTGCTGTTTCTTTTCATTACACATACAGTACATTGTGGAATCTGTTATTCACAGTTCACTGAATGCATCTTGGCTGGATCACCTCTGGACTTCGACAATTCAGCATTCGGTATCAACAGGATGAGAGGGGAGATAGCCGTGTCTCTTCTTGAGAACACAGGTGTTTTCAAAGTTCCTTTTGTAATTAATAAACCATTACTCTGACAAACATTACTCACTTACCTTTCTTCTTTGTTCTGCAAGATGATCTGACAGACCTGTGTCACATCTGTGGGGAGGAATGTGGGGACACTTTGTGGGTAAGAGTTTTTCCTCCCTTCCTAAATTGGGCTTTGATTAATAAAAAATGCTGAAACCCAAACATTACTTAAAGTTTCATCATACAAATGAAACATACAAAGATGCAAAACAAAATAATCAATAATTCCTAACAGTTTGATAATAATTCACATTCTTTTTTAGATCGGGTGTGACAGGTGCCCACAGTGGTACCACAAAACATGTGCCAAGTACCCCAAAAAAGGGAGGAAGGCATATGTTTGTGGAGCATGCCAGTAGCATGCATGATCATTGATCCTGTGTGTATGTGTGTGTGTGTGTGACTTAGACTTAGACTTCACTTTATTGTCCCCTAAGGGAAATTTGCTTTTCAGTCAGGTAAAAACATGTAACATAAAAAACACAATCACACAAATCCAGATATAACACTGAGACAGATAAAGCACAAGTACAAGTACTATAAGGAACAACTGAGCAGGACCATCACTGCAATGTTTCAATGACTCATGACTGTTCATTGTTAAAGATTTAAATTGAGTTGTGTAGTGGCTTTTGATATAAAGGAATTCTTCATCCTGTTAGATTTGGCCTTTGGCAATCTGAATCTCCTACCGGAGGGTAAGAGCTCAAACTCAAGATGGAGGGGATGCAGAGGACACTGTATGATGTCCTGGGCCTTGGAGTTCACCCTCCTGCAGAAGGTTGTAGGCAGGTCAGGCAGTGTAACACCAATAATTTTGCTTGCTACCTTGACAACATGTTCCAGTCTCTTTTTGTCTCCTAAAGAGAGGCTGCCAAACCAGGAAATGATAGCAAAAGTCAGAACAGATTCGATCATTGAATGGTAGAACATTGTCATAAGTTTGCTGCAGACCCCAAACCGGTTGAGCATCCGGAGGAAGTGCAGTCGCTGCTGTGATTTTTTATATACAATATCTGTGTTTTCATTAAAAGACAGCTTATTGTCGATGACAACACCAAGGTACTTAAATTGCTAACGCGATCCACAGTCTCCCCCTTAATTTTTGTTAAAACTGATGGGTTTGTGTTCCTTCTAAAATCAATGCACATGTCCTTAGTTTTTTCCACATTTAGGTTTAAAAAGGAATCGTCACACCAGTGAATAAAATCATCCACCACTGGTCTAGGAGCTGTGTCCTCCCCCTGTAGCAGACTCACTATGACTGTGTCGTCAGCAAACTTCAGTACATGTCATCCTGGATGTGAGCTTCTGCAGTCATCAGTGTACAGGATATATAAGATGGGTGAGAGGACACAACCCTGTGGGGAACCAGTGGAGGAGAGGAGGACATCAGACAGGGTGGAGTTCACTCTAACACATTGTGATCTGTCTGTTAAAAAGTCTAAAATCCATCCAACTATGCTAGGACACAGGTTAAAATTTGATAATAATTCAGAGGCTAAAATATGGGGCTGGTTGTGTTAAAAGCAGAGGTAAAATCTAAAAACAGTAAATGTGTGTGTGTGTGTGTTACTGCTCTGTTCCGTTTTTAGTAAAGTTTTGCTGATGTCTGTCTGTCTGTCTGTCTCTCTCTCTCTCTGTTAGTGATGGGAATTCCGGCTTGTTTTAGAGGACCAGTTCTTTCGGCTCGGCCCAAAAAGAGCCGGTTCTTTCGGCTCCCAAACGGCTCTACAGATTTTTTTTGTTGCTTTAATCAATATATTACCAATAATAATGTAAAATTAAGCACAAAATTAATTAGTAATGTAAAAAAAGCCTGCATTATACTTTTTTATTTATATATGTTTATTATATAAATATGCCTTTATTTTTCACTCTACAGTGCAACAAAAATATAAATTATACAATACAAAAACAATCTTTTAACTATTTACAATTGAACTTTTAACAAATTTAAACTTTGAACTTTTTTCTACTAAACAAATTTAAAGTCAAGCAACACAGAATCCCTGAAAAACACACAACACAACATAAATTAAAATATTTAATTTATCGCTCCGTGTTGCTCCTTGCGCTCTTTCTCTCTCGTCTCCCTGACTCTCTCTGCTCTCTTGACCTGTTAGTGTGCTGCTGCTGTGTGTGTAACTGCCGCCCCTCCCCCCTCTGCTCAGCACACTAAGCATAGACACAGAGACGACACCACACATATTGACCAATCACGTGCGGCTGCCATAAGAGAGAAAAAAACAACAACAAAAAAAGCGGCTCCCCCAATCAGGAGCCAGCTCCCGACGTTCACTTCAAAGAGCCAGCTCTCAGAGCCGTTACGTTCGCGACCGACACATCACTACTCTCTGTCTGTGATTCAATTTGACTGTGTACAACTGTTTATCTGTTCATAATAAATGTGTTTTTTACCTCAAAAATTATTAATTGAGTTGTTACTTATCCCAAGTGGACACAAGTTAGAACATGTTCATATTACCATGTCAAACAAGGTCTTGCTGTTACGTCACATTGTGATGATTACATTTTATTACAGGGTGAAATACTTTTTTCAACATGTGGCCTAACTGTGAGTGATGTCAAATACCCCACCTCATCGTGCAATACTTGTCTTACCTTTTGAGTGAGGTTACTGTTCTTTCACTCTACTTCCAGTTTCAGGAATGCCATCAAATCCTTTGCCTTGAGCACATTTTCAGCTTCCTGACGTTTGTACTCAAGGGCAATTTCCTCAGCGATAATTTTGAACGATAAAGGGCATTGGAGCCTCCTATAAGTGTTAGATATAACACCCATAAAATCAAGAATCAAGACACTACATTGGTGGCCTTTTTTACTGGAGTCATATTGAATAACTTATTCAAATCATATGTGTATTTATCACAGAAGGTCAATCAAAATTATAATCAATTATTATACTATAATAATAAATAATCAAATAATGCAAGGTCCTCTACTGTGCTCGCATTATTGTATTTATTTGTTCACCCAATTGAGTTCCAAAAGTCACTGCTTCTATGTCTCTGTCATATTAAATTAAACAGTGTTCCTTATTCATCAACAGCTCCATATATTCTTGCTAAAAAGTGACTGCCCCCTTTAACTCAGGGATGTGAGGGGTGACAAATCACTGTACTTGGACCTGACCTCCTCTGCTATCAGTCCAGGAATTTCTGTGAATGTCACCCCTCACATGCCTGAGTTACAGGGGGCAGTCACTTTTCAGCGGCGGCTTGCCGAAAAGTGACTGCCTGAGTGTAGGGTGCAGTCAGACACTAACTCAGAAATGACAGCCTTTTGTTGCGACTAATGTTTGACTATAGGCTCCTTGTTGTTGTGGGTCCTTGATAATTAGCACTTACTTCTTGTTATGTTATATAATTACTATATGCCATCAAAGCTAACCCTTAAACGGGCAGGTGTGGAAAATAAGTTGCAATAAATATTTTATCGTTATTAATTTGCTATTTTAGATCTAAATAAAAGATTTCTACAGTTAAAAGTATACATATATTGTGTATATTTCGGATTTCATGAGCTGTATCTCCCAGGATACTTTGTCCTATTAAGTTGTAAAACGAGCCTAAATGGTAAACATATTAATGTTGAATTAAATGACGAGAAATGATACATTGTTCTTTTCCCTGGTCATTTGTATCATACTTATTAGAATTAAATTGTTTTCATTCAGTTTTACCAATCCAGCTTTGCAGCGAGTAAAAAACGTAATGCTAAAAATGGACAAAACAACACTTTCAATCATTGTATTAACCTTAAATGTCACTTTCCATTTCATTTTCATTTGCTTTCATTTCAGTTTTGAGGGACTTCCTTTTTCCATTGTAAATAATCTGCATGACTGCAGATGACAAATGACTAAGATATGTTATAGATGAGGATAAGCTATTGGAACATCTGTCAGGACAAAAAAGTAAGACAGAGAAATTAAGCTGTTGTTTCTTAAAATTTGTTTGACCCAACTGCAGCACTCCCACAAAAGAACCTTTTGCTAACTATAAACCATTTGTTACAATAAATGGTTTTAATCGATGACGAAAGTGTTCCTGAATGAAGAGGACAAACGTATATCACATAACACAGGCACAGAGCCAGACAAATTGAAAATAAAGTATACAGGTACAGCTTGAATGAATTTTGGAAAACAATAAGGATATTTTACAGTGATTGGTGTGTATGACCTATCCTCCTTGATTGGAGGTCCACTGGCCTGGCATTCCACACACTGTGCTACCTGTGCAATAAGATAGGATAAAGGTGAAAATACTGTGCAGATACCTAGATTACCTGAAGCAATGACAGAAGAATACATTTAAACAATACGAGTATTTTTGTCTTTAAAATGTGTGTTAACTGTAGCACTATTAAACGCAAACTATTATTATTGTTTTATTAATTTTTATTATTGTTATGTTATTATAGATCTAAAATATTTACAGAATTGAAGTACATTTAAGATGTAGTCCAGTTAAGGGCTTCATGGGCCACATCAGATACTTACCCACGTGTCAATATCTTGTGACATGCCAGGCCAGTAGAACCTTTTGGAAATTGCATCCCGTGTTTTTTTCTGGCCACAGTGTGCCCCTGTGCTGCTTGCGTGGAAGTCTCTGAAAATTTCCACAGCCTTTTCAGCCCCACACACCACCTCAATGGGAGTCCCCTTTTTTCGGTAGTGTGGCTTTCCATCTTAGGGGGAAAACAGGCAATATTAGTAGATCATTAATTTAAGCATCAGCTGAGAAACAGGCTAAAAGACAGCCTCAAACACATCACACAACATGAAATTCAGTCAACTGAATTCTTCAAACTAAATCAAATTACATTTCTTTGTGACCATTGGGTCTTATAGTCTAAGTTTTTGCATCCCCCCTGCTTTTATTAGTTTTTCAGTGACTGCCTACAATAACTCAGGAATGCAAATTTACTGTGCTTGTATCTGGTGCCTTCTATTGTCAACCCAGAATATGCTGTGAATCAATTACTTCACAGCAGGCCCTCCCTCTGGATCTCAAGTCCATCACTCCTGCATCACAAGGTTCTCCACCATACAATAAACTACATCAGATGCATATTATTGGTGGGATCTTTTGTGAATAGTTTATATATGGTTCTCATAGGCTATGAGTTGATGACCAAATCAAGGACAAAAAATTAATAAGAACTAATTCATGAGAATAATAAGAACTAATTCATGAGATGAACAGTAACGCATGTAACCTGCTCAAGAGAAAGAACTGCAAAGGCTGCACTATGCTTTTCACTTTAGCCCCTTTCTTTTTAAATATTTGTTTTTTATACTTCCTTTATTTTCAGGATGGCTTGGCTGATAAGACTGATGAATGCTGCTAATGATGGAGAATAGTACTAGCAGTATATACATACATACGATAATATTAATAATAACATTGTTTTTAATATTAATATTATTTCACGTTAGCCTACTGACAAATCCTGGGCGGCATTTTAAATTTTAAATAAACACGTAGGCCTATGGAAAGAGAAAACAATTGTTGAGTGTTACAGTAGCCTACAACTTTAGTTCAACCAGGACAGACTAATAATGACAAAAATAGACAGATATGAAGATGAAGATGAATTACATTTATTGTGCAAAGAAATAAATATACCATCTCATACACATTTATGTCATAAACATTCACAATAGAGTTAGCACTAATTTCTCGTTATGTTATGTAATTACTATATGCCATCAAAGCTTAATGTGTTAATTTATCCTCATAAATCATTGAAACTGAAATTACTGGATTTTTAATGTAGGCTAAAACTTAGGTTAAAATGTTGTAAATTCACGTCACATTACAAATCATGATGTTCCCCATCTTACAGGAGTAGCGACAACAATGGAAGCAATAAAAGTAAAACAACAAAAGTCCTGATTGTTTATTCAAAGACAATTTGTAGCCTATGACAGAATGACATACAAAACATCAGCACAGCGTATCTGAGCAGTGGAGAGATAGGGCAACACGCCAATGCGCGTTCCCGTTGGGGGCAGTCCTTTTTTCGCGTACCCGTCGGGGGCAGTCGTTTTTTGCCTTTCCCATCGGGGAAGTCGTTTTTCGGCAGGCAGTCTCTTTTTGGCACTAATGAAGTGCAAAAAGTGAATCTTATAGAAAAGTTGCCATGGTAACACTAATGGTATTAAATTGAGGAAAGTTGCCATAGTAACACTAATGAAGTGTGATAAGTGACTCTTTCAGGAAAGATGCCATAGTAACACTAATGATTCTTTTAGGAAAGTTACCATAGTAACACTAATGAAATGAAATTAGTGACTCTTTTAGGAAAGTTGCCATAGTGACGAAAATGAAGTGTAATGAGTGACTCCTTCAGAACAGTTGCCATAGAAACAAAAGTGACTCTTTGAGGAAAGTTGCCATAGTAACACTAATGAAGTGCAATAAGTAAATCTTATAGAAAAGTTACCATGGTAACACCAATGAAGTGTAATAAGTGACTCTTATAGGAAAGTTGCCATGGTAACATTAGTGATTCTTCTAGGAAAGATGAAAATAGTAACACTAATGACGTGAAATGAGTTGCTCTTTTAGACAAGTTGCCATAGTAACACTAATGATGTCTGATAAGTGACGCTTTTAGGAAAATTGCCATAGTAACCAGAAGGAAGTGTAATAAGTGACTCTTTTAGGAAAGTTGCCATGGTAACACTAGTGACTCTTTTAGGAAAGTTGCCATAGTGACGAAAATGAAGTGTAATAAGTGACTCTTTTAGGAAAGTTGCCATGGTAACACTAGTGACACTTTTAGGAAAGTTGCCACAGTAACACTAATGAAGTGAAATTAGTAGTTCTTTTAGAAAGGTTGCCATAGCAACACTAGTGACCCTTTTAGGAAGTTGCCATTGTAACACTGGTGACCCTTTGTGGAAAGTTGAAATAATGACACTAATGAAGTAAATTTATTGACTTTTATAAGGAAAGTTGCCATGTGTAGCGATTAATTTTCTGGATATTAATTAACATTAATTAAAGAAATTAATATTCATTTAATATCTCATTTGCTCTCATTAGTTAAAGGGGCACCATCCTTTTTATACAGAAAGGGCAAAATTTAATTTATTAAGTGATTTATTTATTATTTTAAATTTAATATCAGATAAATCAATTAAATCAGAATTTATCAATTTCGTCAGTCTCAAGTCTAAAGACAGAATTCTCATACAGTGATGTCAATCTTCCAAATAGAATACCAACAGACAGAACTTTAAATTTAAGGGTGATTTATTAAAGTATATGATGAATATATAAGACAAAATAAAATAAAACAAAACACTTAAGAAGGAATGAATGTCAAAGTCATACTAATCAATGTCGCTGTGAATAAGGAGAGAAGTTATGAACCCTCAAAAAACATTTGAGTATATTGAGTGGTTATAGAGGATTAATTTAACAAATTAATCTACTTTAGAAAGATCAAATCAGGGGTAACTAATGGGGAATTTAACCAAGACACTCAAGCCCATCTGTAGGAGTTCAGAACCGCAGTCTTACTATAGCGTTGCTTCTGGTGTCGGATCTCAAACTGGTCCGGGAGTTACTGGAGAGCCTTGTAGGACTGTTCTGGTTTGGAGTCATCCCAAAGGGAGGCTGAGAAGTCCACACTCAATCCAGTACCATGGATCCAAGTGAGATGGTGTTCCAACATGAGCTGGTCCCGTAGCTTTCACGGGAAAGAGGTGCCGTCTTAGATTGGACTAGCAGGTTCTGTTAAAGGTGAAGTGGGAGCTGGAGCTTTGAGGTCTCGATTAGATGAAAAAACGATTCGTAATTAATTCCAAAAATTAATTATTGGTTGGCCCGATGAAAAATTATTCAGAAATTAATATCAAAAGTCCATTTATGATGAAACAAATCTTTGTAGTCTTATAGGTTTCTGGCTTATCAAGAAAACTGGCGGGTGTGTTACGTTACTTAGACAAAACTTAGAAAAAGATACAGGAAAGGATATAGGGGAACTAGGAGAACTAGAAGAACTAGGAGAAGATATTGGAGAACATATTGGAGAGCCGCATTGACAAAAAGAAAAACTGATCAGACCGTCGAAGAAGACGTAAAAACAAAGTGTAGGGATGAAAAGTCAAAGAAGAAGAGAGCAAAGAAGAAGAGCCAAAAGAAGAAGAGAGTGAGAGGAATGTGTTTCTCTGGTTTTGACTTCTAAGGAGGGTCTCACAGGAGGAGGGCCTTAGACGAGTAACAAAGACTTTATAAGCTTACATTTGGCCAAAATATTAAGTTGTACTTTGATAACCACCCAATATAAACACTCCAACTGAGCAGAAAAATCTTACGATAATCGATTTGATACCAAATAATTCATATCTAAAAGATAAGAAAGAATAAAACGTGAAATTCTTCTTAAAAATACAACCAAACAACATATATGTGGTTAAAACTTAGATATATAAGTTTGCATGTCTTTGAGATGTTATGCTACCAAAACTTAATTTATAGAAATTGTATAATAAACATTTCATCAATAGAAACAGGCAATAATACAGATATAACAGATGCATTCCTGGATAAAGTTCTTTCCTCAGTCTTCCACTGAGGGGCGCTCTTGGTTCCTTAGAGGAGGCTTTAAGAAGGTTAATGCATTATATTCATAACTTGGGCATTTGTAAGGTTAGAGAAACAGAAGTCACATCATCAGAATGCATTTTTCAAGACAGAATCAAATATCACATTGTTAGATGTTTCCATTGTTTTGTTAAAGAGTTTATAAGGCTGTGGTTTTCTGTTGGCTGAAAAACATCTGTTCTCTACTCTTGGGCAGAAATGGGGGTCCACTACCCAGGAGGTCAAAAGTCATCTTAGGTGTCACAGAAGAATCTTCTGGGAGTAGAACAGAATTATTTAAGTCTCTGGGAACGTAGTCTGTTCGAACACCTTATCAGGTCTCGGCCAATCATTGTTTAGGCCAGGAAGTTCAGGGCAATAAACACATTTTTAGCGTCAACAAAGTTGTCTGTTGGTCGTAGATGGCGGGAAATAAAGAGAGACTTTATGGCTCCACATGTCTCTAGTAAGTTACAACCAGGCCTTAGAGAGAGGAGAAAGGAATGAAGGCATCCTTGTCCTTTGGAGGAGTTGATCTTGCTACACATGGGAACACTAATGAAGTGAAATTATTGACTCTTTTAGAAAAGTTGCCATAGTAACACTAAAGCCTTTCGAGATCCGTCGCCACAGAGTGAATTGATGGTAAGTGTGTTAGTAAGATTGTTAGTCTTCATCTCTCTCAGCTTCATTTCTCCTCTCTCTTTGTTAGTCTTCATCTCTCTCATCTTCATTTCTCCTCTCTCTCTCTTTGTTAGTCTTCATCTCTTTCAGCTTCATTTCTCCTCTCTTTCTTTGTTAGTCTTCATCTCTCCCACCTTCATTTCTCCTCTCTCTGTCTTTGTTAGTCTTCATCTCTCTCACCTTCATTTTTCCTCTCTCTCTCTATGTTAGTCTTCATCTCTCTCACCTTCATTTTTCCTCTCTCTCTCTTTGTCAGTCTTCATCCCTCTTAGCGTCATTTCTCCTCTCTCTCTCTTTGTTAGCTTCATCTCTCTCAGCTTCATTTCTCCTCTCTCCCTCTTTGTTAGTCTTCAACTCTCTCAGGTTCATCTCTCCTCTCTCTTTCTTTGTCAGTCTTCATGTCTCTTAGCTTCATTTCTCCTCTCCCTCTGTGAGTATTCAACTTTCTCAGCTTTATTTCTCCTCTCTCCCTCTTTGTTAGTCTTCATTTCTCTATGCTTCATTTCTCCTCTCTCTCTCTTTATTAGTCTTCAACTCTCTCAGCTTCATTTCTCCTCTTTCTCTCTTTGTTAGTCTTCATCTCTCGCAGCTTCATTTCTCCTCTCTCTCTTTGTTAGTCTTCATCTCTCTCACCTTCATTTTTCTTCTCTCTTTCTTTGTTAGTCTTCATCTCTCTCACCTTCATTTCTCCTCTCCCTTTGTGAGTATTCAACTTTCTCACCTTCATTTTTCCTCTCTCTCCCTCTTTGTAAGTCTTCATCTCTCTATTCTTCATTTCTCCTCTTTCTCTCTTTATTAGTCTTCAACTCTCTCAGGTTCATTTCTCCTCTCTCTTTGTTAGTCTTCATCTCTCTCAGCTTCATTTCTCCTCTCTCTCTTTGTTAGTAATCATCCTTCTCAGCTTCATTTCTCCTCTCTCTTTGTTAGTCTTCATCTCTCTCAGCTTCATTTCTCCTCTTTCTCTCTTTGTTAGTCTTCATCTCTCTCAGCTTCATTTCTCCTCTCTCTTTGTTAGTCTTCATCTCTCTCAGCTTCATTTCTCCTCTTTCTCTCTTTGTTAGTCTTCATCTCTCTCAGCTTCATTTCTCCTCTTTCCCTCTTTGTTAGTCTTCATCTCTCTCAGCTTCATTTCTCCTCTCTCTCTTTGTTAGTAATCATCCTTCTCAGCTTCATTTCTCCTCTCTCTTTGTTAGTCTTAATCTCTCTCAGCTTCATTTCTCCTCTCTCAATTCAATTCAATTCAATTTCAATTCAAAGAGCTTTATTAGCATGGAAAACATATGTTGACATTGCTAAAGCTTAAGTCGTCATAAAACATAGAATTACAAACAATTAGACAAAACTACAGATTAAATGATAAACTAACAAAGCTTTTTTTTAACGAATATATATATATATATAAGAAGAAAGAGAATACATGAATATTGATAATAATAATGATAATAATAATTTCATATAGTTTTTTTTATAGATTAATACAGAATACTCATAGAAATATAAATTAAAGAAGAAAAATAAAACCTAATGATTAGTAGAAAACAGACGTACAGCTCTGTAGTGTATCGATGTACAATTATAAACAGGTGTAATTGATGGTTCAGGGGGGTTTGGAGCTGTTGGATGCTCTCCTCCGGTCACAGCAGCTCACATATCGTCCTGCAGTGTTTGCACAGTGTTGTACCTCACCCAGCAGGTACACCATTTGTGTTTGTTGGTCAGTAAGTTAAAATCTGTGTTTGTGATCAGAGGGTAGAAAGTGTCTCTGATGTCCTGATACAGAGGACAGGTAGTTAAAAAGTTGAGCTCCGTCTCAACCTCATGCTGGGTGCAGTGGGTGCAGACTCTATCCTCTTTGGGGAGCCCGGTCTGTCGGTGCAGCCCCCTCTCAATGGCGAGGTCGTGATCACTGAGTCTGTACCTGGTCAAAGATTTCCTCAGCTTTGGATCAGTCCCCGTGCTCAGATATTCTGCCACTGTGTAATCTGTATTTAGATCCAGATAACACTCTAACTTGGTTTGTTTTTTGGTTGATTCTGTCCAATGTCTTAAATAGTTTTCTTTTTGTTGTTTAATAATTTCATTTATTCTGATTGGGTTTCTGTCTGAGTGCTGTGCCTGGGAGTACAGTCACAGAAACAGGTTTCTGAGGGGGCAGCTCTCTGATGACTCTCTGGAGGTCAGGGCTTTGTAATGGAGCGTGTCAGGGTCACTGTCTTTTAAATGGTTATAAAATCTGAGAGCTCTCTTCTGAATTTTGATGATTAAAGGGTATCGTCCTAATTCTGCTCTGCATGCATTATGTGGGGTTTTCCATTGGACACGCAGGATGGATTTACAGAACTCTGCATGCAGAGTCTCAGTTTGGTGTTTGTCCCATTTAGAAAAATCTTGGTGTGCCAGAGGACCCCAGATCTCACAACCATACAGAGAAATGGGCTCTATAACAGAGTCCAGAATTTAAAGCCAGATTTTAATAGGGATGTCTAATTTGATGTTCCTTCTAATTGCATAGAAAGCCTTTCTGGCCTTGTCTCTCAGGTCGTTCACAGCACTGTTACAGTTACCTGTGGCGCTGATGTTAAGGCCTAGGTAAGTGTAGTTCCTTGTGTGTTCAATTTCAACAGTTTCTAGAAAGAATCTCAAAGTGTGGTGTTGGAAGCTGTTTCTTTTTTGGAAAATCATGACTTTAGTTTTGGATAGATAAACTGTCGAGGCCCAGGTCTGAGAGAAACTGTGCAGGAGGTCCAGGTGCTGTTGTAGCCCTTCCTTGGTTGGAGATAAGAGCACCAGGTCATCTGCATACAGTAGACATTTGACTTCAGAGTCTAACAGGGCTAAACCGGGTGCTGCAGACTCTTCTAATGCCTTTGCCAGTTCATTAATGTAGATGTTAAAGAGGGTTAGGCTTAAGCCACATCCCTGTCTCACCCCCCAGCTTTTATGGAAAAAGTCAGTCTGTTTTTTGCCAATTTTTACAGCACATTTGTTGTTTAGGTACATTGATTTTATAATTTCATAGGTTTTTCCCCCGATTCCACTCTCTAATAGTTTGTAGAGCAGACCCTCGTGCCAAATTGAGTCCAAAGCTTTTTTAAAGTCAACAAAGCAGGAGACAACTTTGCTTTTCTTTGTGTTTATTTGGTTTTCAATTAGGGTGCTAAGAGTGAAGATGTGGTCTGTTGTACGATAATTTGGTAAAAAGACAATTTGTGATTTATGAAGGACATTATTTTCATTGAGGAAATGTAGGAGTCTGTGGTTGATGAGCTTACAGAGGATTTTTCCCAGGTTGCTGTTGACACAGATCCCACGGTAGTTATTGGGGTCAAATTTGTCTCCACTTTTGTGGAGTGGCGTTATTAGTCCTTGGTTCCAGATATTGGGGAAAATCCCAGAACTAAGGACAATGTTGAAGAGTTTTAGAATCGCCAGTTGAAATTTAAGGTCTGTAAACTTTATCATTTCATTTCGAATGCCATTGATACCACAGGCCTTTTTAGATTCTAGTGACTGGATTTTGTCCTGAAGTTCTTTAAGTGTAATTGGAAAATCCAAGGGGTTCTGATAGTCTTTAATAGTGGACTCTAGTCTTTGTTGTTTATCTTGTATGTATTTTTGTTCTTTGTTTTGCTCTATTGGGCCAAAAAGATTGGAGAAGTGGTTTATCCATACATCTCCATTTTGGATTGGTAGATCTTTTTCGTTTGTTTAGGATTTTCCAGTTTTCCCAGAAGGGGTTTGTTTGAATAGATTCTTCAGTTGAATTTAGCTGATTTCTAATATGTTGGCCCCTTTTTCTCCTTAAAGTATTTTTGTACTGTTTCAATGTTGCACTGTAGTGGAGGCGTATGCTCTGGTTGTTGGGCTCTCTGTGTTTTTGGTTTGACAGATTCCTCAATTGCTTTTCAGATGCTTTGACATTCACTGTCGAACCATTTGTTTTTATTGTCTATTGTGGGGGATTTGTTGTTTGAGGCCTTGAGGTTAGATATTGAAGCTGTAAAGTGGAATATGTTGTTTAGGTGTTTTACTGCTCTGTTTACACCTTCACTGTTGGGATGAAAGTCATCATTCAGAAACTTGTCTAACTATAACTGGACTTGTTGTTGCCTAATAGCCTTTTGGTAAGTTTCTGCACTGTCTTCCTTCCATTTATAGCGTTTCTTGATACTGTGTAGTTTGATTGGTGTCTGTGCTTCCTGATTGGTTGTTACTCTGTTTAGGTAAATTGTGGTTTTGCTGTGGTCTGAAAGGGGAATTAGAGGACTAACTGTAAATGCTTTGAGGGACTCTAAGCTGAGGTCAGTGATGAAGTAATCTACTGTACTGTTGCCTAAAGATGAGCTGCCATATGAGTCCCCTCGGAGTCTACCATTGACTATGTACAGACCCAGTGAGCGCCAAAGCTGCAGGAGTTGTGACCCATGTTTGTTTGTTGCTTTGTCATAGTTGTGTCTGGGGGGGCATATTGGAAAAGTGATGTTCCCAACTCCTGGTAGATGTTTGTCTCCCTGTGTGCTGAGCGTGTCAGCTTGTTGTCCTGTTCTGGCATTAAAGTCTCCACATACTAAGATGTGGCCGCGGGCTTGAAAAAGATTAATCTCTTCTTCTAGGATGTGGAACATGTCTTCTTTATAATATGGGGATTCGACTGGAGGGATGTAGGCAGCACACATGAGGATGTTTTTTTCAGTTGAGGTAAGTTTTTTATCGATTTCCAACCAGATGTAAAAAGCTCCTCTTTTGATTACCTTAACAGAGAGGGATAAGATTCATACCATATCAACATGCCGCCTGAATCTCTTCCTTGTTTGATTCCTGCTAGTTTAGTGGATGGTACCATCAGCTCTCTGTAGTTCACAGGCCAGCCAGTAGGGCCATCTCCTTTGTTCCACGTCTCCTGGAGGATGATGATGTCCGTGTCTGTGATTTCTTTGGTGAGGTCTGGGTTTCTGCTCTTAATGCCAAAGGCAGATGACCTCAGACCTTGTTTATTCCAGGATGAAATGGTGAAAGATTTGTATTCCATATCTGTGTGATTGCAGTGGTTTTAGGTCTGGATCAAGGTTGTGTAGAGCTCACTGAGAATCTGGTGTATGCTTAGGTCCCGTGGTTGAGTTCTTTTCATTGTGGGGATGGGGTTTGTTTTGTTCAGAGTTTGTGCATATGTGTAGTGTGGGGTTGGCAGGAGGGGGGTAGACCTGGCCTGGAGTGTAGGAGAATGGGTAGCAGGATGTCCTCTGGGTGCTGCAGGATGTCTTCTGGGTAGATCTGGTTCTCTGGTTGGAGCAGGTCTTCCAGATGTTGGTCTGTCTGAAGTGCTCATCTCTCTGTTTCTTCTGTGGGATGTGTTGGGTTTGCAGTTGAGTGCAACGCTTTTTAGGGTCTTTGCCAATACTGGGACTTTTGCCTTGAGGATGTGTACCTGGTCATACAGGCTGTTCAGGTCCAGAGTAGGGTGGAGTGCCACGTACACGTTCGGCTTCAGTGCACAGTCTCTGGAGATTTGTGCATTTATCCTGTGGATTAGGGCTGGGGGGAAGTCCCATCTGGGTAGCAGGGTGGAGATAACTACCCTCGCAGAAGAGAATGTGGCAGAGGCTTTATCGATTACCCTCTTGAGAGAATTGGCCACCTCTTCTCTCTGTGTTCTCAGGTTGTTTGTGCCAGTGAGAATGATGATGTGGCTGGGGGATCCTAGGTGGTCTTCTGTCAGCAGCTCCATAGCATGGCTGGTATTCTGGCACTTGATTTTAGCGACTCTGTGGTTAGGAAACAGTTTTTTCTCTTCCACATATCTTCCATTTGAGTCCACGAGGAGCATAACTTGTGGATTCTGTATCATGTTGCTGTCCTAGGGTCTGGTGGTTTGGTTGGTAGGTGGAGGGGTCTCTCTGGTTAGTGGCTCCTGACTTGGTGGTGTTGCTGAGTTATTGGGGCTGTTGTCCTGGTCTTGTTGTTCTGTTGTTTCTTGTGGGGGCTTAGACAGCTCAGTCATGGGTCGTTGGCTGCTCAGCTCTCTCACCTCATCTTGAAGCCTTTGTACCTCTTCTCTGAGCTGCCCCATCTCCTGCTTGTAGACCTCCTCATTGTCTTGTAGACTTTTTATTGTGTTAATCAGGTCACTGAGTGGTGGGAAGGGTTCAGAGGTCACTGAGTGGTGGAAAGGGTTTAGAGGTCACTGAGTGGTGGAAAGGGTTTAGAGGTCACTGACTGGATTTGAAGGGCTCAGGGGGACACTGACTGTTGTAAAGGGTTCAGACTTAACTGAGTGGTGTGAAGGGTTCAGAGGTCACTGACTGGTTTGAAGGGTTCAGAGGTCACTGAGTGGTGGGACAGGTTCAGAGGTCACTGACTGCTGTGAAGGGTTCAGAGTTCATTGACTGTTGTGAATGGCTCAGTCGTCTCTGAGTAGTGTGAAGGGTTCAGAGGTCACTCAGTGGTGTGAAGGGTTCAGATCTCACTGACTGATGTGAAGGGTTCAGATGTCAATGACTGGTGTGAAGTTCTCAGTGGTCTCTGAGTGTTGTGAATTGTCCAGGACACTGAGTGGTGGGAAGGGTTCAGAGGTCAATGAGTGGTGTGACTGGTTCAGAGGTCACTGAGAGGTGTGAAGGGTTTAGCGGTCACTTACTGGTGTGAAGGGTTCAGAGGTCACTGAGTGGTGTAAAGGGTGCAGAGGTCACTGAGTAGTGGGAAGGGTTCAGAGGTCAATCACTGGTTTGAAGGGTTCAGAGGTCACTGACTGGTGTGCAGGGTTCAGAGGTCACTGACTGGTGTGACAGGCTCAGTTGTCACTGAGTGTTGGGATGGGATCAGAGGTCACTGACTATTGTAAAGGGTTCAGAGGTCACGAAGTGGTGTGATTGGTTCAGAGGTCACTGAGTGGTGTGAAGGGTTCAGAGGTCACTGACTGGTGTTACAGGCTCAGTGTTGTCTGAGTGGCTTAAAGGCTTAAGAGGTCACTGTGTAGTGTAACACCTTCCGAGGTCACTGACTGAGTGGGGATAAGGTTTCATTGGTCACTGAGTGGTGTGATTGCTTCAGAGGTCACTGAGTGGTGTGACAGTATCAGAAGTCATTGAGTGGTGTGAAGGGTTCAGAGGTAACTGAGTGGTGTGAAGGTTTCAGAGGTCACTGAATAGTGTAAAGGTTCAGAGGTCACTGAGTGATGGGAAGGATACAGAGGTCGCTTACTGGTGGAAAGGATTCAAAGGTAACTGTCTGGTGTGACAGGCTCAGTGTTCAGTGAGTGTTGGGAAGGGTTCACAGGTCACTGAGTGGTGTGATTGGTTCAGAGGTCACTGACTGGTTTGACAGGCTCAGTGGTCACTGAGTTTTGGGAAGGGTTCAGAGGTGTCTGAGTGTGGTGATTGGTTCAGAGGTCACTGAATAGTTTAAAGAAGTCAGAGGTCACTGAGTGGTGGGAAGGGTTCAGAGGTCACTGAGTTTTGGGAAGGGTTCAGAGGTCAATGACTGGCGTGATGGGCTCAGAGGTGTCTGAGTGGTTTGAACGGTTCAGAGTTCACTCAATGGTTTGAAGGGTTCAGAGGTCACTGAGTGTTAGGAAGGGTTCACAGGTCACTGAGTGGTGTGAAGGGTTCAGAGGTCACTGACTGGTATTACAGGCTCAGTGTTCAGTGATTGTTGGGAAGGGTTCAGAGGTCATTGAGTGGTGTGATTGGTTCAGAGGTCACTGACTGGTGTGACAGGCTCAGAGGTCACTGAGTGTTGGGAAGGGTTCAGAGGCTGTCTGAGTGTGGTGATTGGTTCAGAGGTCACTGAGTGGTGTGAGGAGTTCAGAGGTCACCGAATAGTTTATAGGTTTCAGAGGTCACTGAGAGGTGCGAAGGGCCCAGAGGTCACTGACTGTTGTGAAGGGTTCAGAGGTCACTGACTGGTGTGACAGGCTCAGCGGTCACTGAGTGTTGGGAAGGGTTCAGAGGTCACTGAGTGATGTGAAGGGTTCAGAGGTCTCTGAGTGGTTTGAAGGGTTCAAAGTTCCTTCAGTGGTTTGACGGGTTCAGAGGTCACTGAGTGGTGGGAGGAGATAAGTGTTCACTGAGTGGTGGGAAGGGTACAGAGGTCACTGAGTTTTGGGAAGGGTTCAGAGGTCACTGAGTTCTGGGAAGGGTTCAGAGGTCACTGAGTGTTGGGGCAGGTTCAGAGGGCAGTGAGTGGTGGGAAGGGTTCAGAGATCACTGACTGGTGTGAAGAGTTCAGAGGTCACGGAATAGTTTAAAGGTTTCAGAGGTCACTGAGTGGTCGGAAGGGTTCAGAGGTCACTGAAAAGTTTAAAGGTTTCGGAGGTCAGTGAGTGATGGGAAGGATAGAGAGGTCGCTTACTGGTGTGAAGGGTTTAGAGGTCACTGAATGGTGGGGCAGGTTAAGACGTCGCTTACTGGTGGCAAGGGTTCAAAGGTAACTGTCTGGTGTGACAGGCTCAGTGTTCAGTGAGTGTTGGGAAGGGTTCAGAGGTCAGTGAGTGGTGTGATTGGTTCAGAGGTCACTGACTGGTTTGACAGGCTCAGTGGTCACTGAGTGTTGGGAAGGGTTCAGAGGTGTCTGAGTGTGGTGATTGGTTCAGAGGTCACTGAGTGGTGGGAAGGGCTCAGAGGTCACTGACTGTTGTGAAGGGTTCAGAGGTCACTGAATAGTTTAAAGAAGTCAGAGGTCACTGAGTGGTGGGAAGGGTTCAGAGGTCACTGAGTTTTGGGAAGGGTTCAGAGGTCAATGACTGGCGTGATGGGCTCAGAGGTGTCTGAGTGGTTTGAACGGTTCAGAGTTCACTCAATGGTTTGAAGGGTTCAGAGGTCACTGAGTGTTAGGAAGGGTTCACAGGTCACTGAGTGGTGTGAAGGGTTCAGAGGTCACTGACTGGTGTTACAGGCTCAGTGTTCAGTGAGTGTTGGGAAGGGTTCAGAGGTCATTGAGTGGTGTGATTGGTTCAGAGGTCACTGACTGGTGTGACAGGCTCAAAGGTCACTGAGTGTTGGGAAGGGTTCAGAGGTGTCTGAGTGTGGTGATTGGTTCAGAGGTCACTGAGTGGTGTGATTGGTTCAGAGGTCACTGACTGGTGTGACAGGCTCAGAGGTCACTGAGTGTTGGGAAGGGTTCAGAGGTGTCTGAGTGTGGTGATTGGTTCAGAGGTCACTGAGTGGTGTGAGGAGTTCAGAGGTCACCGAAAAGTTTATAGGTTTCAGAGGTCACTGAGAGGTGCGAAGGGCCCAGAAGTCACTGACTGTTGTGAAGGGTTCAGAGGTCACTGAATAGTTTAAAGAATTCAGAGGTCACTGAGTGGTGGGAAGGGTTCAGAGGTCGCTGACTGTTGTAAAGGGTTCAGAGGTCAATGACTTGTGTGATGGGCTCAGAGGTGTCTGAGTGATATGAAGGGTTCAGAGTTCACTCAATGGTTTGAAGGGTTCAGAGGTCACTGAGTGGTGGGAAGGGTTCTGAGGTCACTGAGTGGTGGGAAGGGTTCACAGGTCACTGAGTGGTGTGAAGGGTTCAGAGGTCACTGACTGGTGTTACAGGCTCAGTGGTCACTGAGTGTTGGGAAGGGTTCAGGGTTCACTGAGTGGTGTGATTGGTTCAGAGGTCACTGACTTGTGTGACGTTTCAAGAGGTCACTGAGTTTTGGGAAGGGTTCACAGTTCACTGAGTCGTTGGGCGGGTTCAGAGGTCACTGAGTGGTGTGAAGTATTCAGAGTTCACTGACTGGTGTGAAGGGTTCAGTGGTCACTGAGTGTTGGGAAGGGTTCAGAGTTCACTGAGTGGGGTGATTGGTTCAGACGTCACTGACTGGTGTGACAGGCTCAGTGGTCACTGACTGCTGTGAAGAGTTCAGAGGTCCCTGAAAAGTTTAAAGGTTTCAGAGGTCACTGAGTAGTGGGAAGGGTTCAGAGGTCACTGACTGGTGTGACAGGCTCAGTGGTCACTGACTGCTGTGAAGAGTTCAGAGGTCACTGAAAAGTTTAAAGGTTTCAGTGGTCACTGACTGCTGTGAAGAGTTCAGAGGTCACTGAAAAGTTTAAAGGTTTCAGAGGTCACTGAGTAGTGGGAAGAGTTCTGAGGTCAGTGAGTGGTGGAAAGGGTTCAGAGGTAACTGAGTGTGGTGATTGGTTCAGAGGTCACTGAGTGGCGTGAGGAGTTCAGAGGTCACTGACTGCTGTGAAGAGTTCAGAGGTCACTGAAAAGTTTAAAGGTTTCAGTGGTCACTGACTGCTGTGAAGAGTTCAGAGGTCACTGAAAAGTTTGAAGGTTTCAGAGGTCAGTGAGTTTTGGGAAGGGTTCAGAGGTCAGTGAGTGGTGGAAAGGGTTCAGAGGTAACTGAGTGTGGTGATTGGTTCAGAGGTCACTGAGTGGTGTGAGGAGTTCAGAGGTCACCGAATAGTTTATAGGTTTAAGACGTCACTGAGTGGTGGTAAGGGTTCAGAGATCTTACAGGTGTGAAGAGTTCAGTGGTCACTGAGTGATGGAAAGGTCTCAGAGGTCACTGACTGTTGTGAAGAGTTCAGAGGTCACTGAATAGTTTAAAAGTTTCAGAGGTCATGGAGTGGTGGGGCAGGTTAAGACGTCACTGAGTGGTGGGATGGCTTCAGAGGTCACTGACTTGTGTGATGGGCTCTGAGGTGTCTGAGTGGTGTGAAGGGTTCAGAGTTAACTCAGTGGTTTGAGGGGTTCAGAGGTCACTGAGTGGTGGAACGGGTTCAGAGGTCACTGAGTGGTGGGAAGGGTTCAGAGGTCACTGAGTGGTGTGAAGGGTTCAGAGGTCACTGACTGGTGTTACAGGCTCAGTGGTCACTGAGTGTTGGGAAGGGTTCAGAGTTCACTGAGTGGTGTGATTGGTTCAGAGGTCACTGACTGGTGTGACAGGCTCAGTGGTCACTGACTGCTGTGAAGAGTTCAGAGGTCACTGAAAAGTTTAAAGGTTTCAGAGGTCACTGAGTAGTGGGAAGGGTTCAGAGGTCACTGAGTGGTGGAAAGGGTTCAGAGGTCACTGAATGGTGGGGCAGGTTAAGAGGTTACTAAATATTTTAAAGGTTTCAGAGGTCACTGAGTAGTGGGAAGGGTTCAGAGGTAACTGAGTGGTGTGATTGGTTCAGAGGTCAGTGACTGGTGTGACAGGCTCAGTGGTCACTGACTGCTGTGAAGAGTTCAGAGGTCACTGAAAAGTTTAAAGGTTTCAGTGGTCGCTGACTGCTGTGAAGAGTTCAGAGTTCACTGAAAAGTTTAAAGGTTTCAGAGGTCACTGAGTAGTGGGAAGGGTTCAGAGGTCAGTGAGTGGTGGAAAGGGTTCAGAGGTAACTGAGTGTGGTGATTGGTTCAGAGGTCACTGAGTGGTGTGAGGAGTTCAGAGGTCACTGACTGCTGTGAAGAGCTCAGAGGTCACTGAAAAGTTTAAAGGTTTCAGTGGTCACTGACTGCTGTGAAGAGTTCAGAGGTCACTGAAAAGTTTAAAGGTTTCAGAGGTCACTGAGTAGTGGGAAGGGTTCAGAGGTCAGTGAGTGGTGGAAAGGGTTCAGAGGTAACTGAGTGTGGTGATTGGTTCAGAGGTCACTGAGTGGTGTGAGGAGTTCAGAGGTCACCGAATAGTTTATAGGTTTAAGACGT
The DNA here is from genome assembly GCA_037902135.1 of Cetoscarus ocellatus. NCBI lineage: Eukaryota > Metazoa > Chordata > Actinopteri > Labriformes > Labridae > Cetoscarus > Cetoscarus ocellatus. The sequence continues at coordinate 79,237 of JBAMNC010002039.1, read as the reverse complement.
CACTGAGTGGTGGTAAGGGTTCAGAGATCTTAAAGGTGTGAAGAGTTCAGTGGTCACTGAGTGATGGAAAGGTCTCAGAGGCCACTGACTGTTGTGAAGAGTTCAGAGGTCACTGAATAGTTTAAAAGTTTCAGAGGTCATGGAGTGGTGGGGCAGGTTAAGACGTCACTGAGTGGTGGGATGGGTTCAGAGGTCACTGACTTGTGTGATGGGCTCAGAGGTGTCTGAGTGGTGTGAAGGGTTCAGAATTAACTCAGTGGTTGGAGGGGTTCAGAGGTCACTGAGTGGTGGGAAGGGTTCAGAGGTCACTGAGTGGTGTGAAGGGTTCAGAGGTCACTGACTGGTGTTACAGGCTCAGTGGTCACTGAGTGTTGGGAAGGGTTCAGAGTTAACTAAGTGGTGTGATTGGTTCAGAGGTCACTGACTGGTGTGACAGGCTCAGTGGTCACTGACTGCTGTGAAGAATTCAGAGGTCACTGAAAAGTTTAAAGGTTTCAGAGGTCACTGAGTAGTGGGAAGGGTTCAGAGGTAACTCAGTTTTGAGAAGGGTTCCGAGGTTATTAAATATTTTAAAGGTTTCAGAGGTCACTGACTGGTGTGACGGGTTCAGTGGCCACTGAATAGTTTAAAGGTTTCAGAGGTCACTGGGTGATGGAAAGGATACAGGGGTTTCAAACTGCTGTGAAGGGTTCAGAGGTCACTGACTGGTGTGACAGGCTCAGCGGTCACTGAGTGTTGGGAAGGGTTCAGAGGTCACTGAGTGATGTGAAGGGTTCAGAGGTCTCTGAGTGGTTTGAAGGGTTCAAAGTTCCTTCAGTGGTTTGACGGGTTCAGAGGTCACTGAGTGGTGGGACGAGATAAGTGTTAACTGAGTGGTGGGAAGGGTACAGAGGTCACTGAGTTTTGGGAAGGGTTCAGAGGTCACTGAGTTCTGGGAAGGGTTCAGTGGTCACTGAGTGTTGGGGCAGGTTCAGAGGTCAGTGAGTGGTGGGAAGGGTTCAGAGATCACTGACTGGTGTGAAGAGTTCAGAGGTCACGGAATAGTTTAAAGGTTTCAGAGGTCACTGAGTGGTCGGAAGGGTTCAGAGGTCACTGAAAAGTTTAAAGGTTTCGGAGGTCAGTGAGTGATGGGAAGGATAGAGAGGTCTCTTAATGGTGTGAAGAGTTTAGAGGTCACTGAATGGTGGGGCAGGTTAAGACGTCGCTTACTGGTGGCAAGGGTTCAAAGGTAACTGTCTGGTGTGACAGGCTCAGTGTTCAGTGAGTGTTGGGAAGGGTTCAGAGGTCAGTGAGTGGTGTGATTGGTTCAGAGGTCACTGACTGGTTTGACAGGCTCAGTGGTCACTGAGTGTTGGGAAGGGTTCAGAGGTGTCTGAGTGTGGTGATTGGTTCAGAGGTCACTGAGTGGTGGGAAGGGTTCAGAGGTCACTGACTGGTATGAAGAGTTCAGAGGTCACCGAATAGTTTATAGGTTTCAGAGGTCACTGAGTGGTGGGAAGGGCTCAGAGGTCACTGACTGTTGTGAAGGGTTCAGAGGTCACTGAATAGTTTAAAGAAGTCAGAGGTCACTGAGTGGTGGGAAGGGTTCAGAGGTCACTGAGTTTCTGGAAGGGTTCAGAGGTCAATGACTGGCGTGATGGGCTCAGAGGTGTCTGAGTGGTTTGAACGGTTCAGAGTTCACTCAATGGTTTGAAGGGTTCAGAGGTCACTGAGTGTTAGGAAGGGTTCACAGGTCACTAAGTGGTGTGAAGGGTTCAGAGGTCACTGACTGGTGTTACAGGCTCAGTGTTCAGTGAGTGTTGGGAAGGGTTCAGAGGTCACTGAGTGGTGTGATTGGTTCAGAGGTCACCGAGTGGTGTGACAGGCTCAGAGGTCACTGAGTGTTGGGAAGGGTTCAGAGGTGTCTGAGTGTGGTGATTGGTTCAGAGGTCACTGAGTGGTGTGAGGAGTTCACAGGTCACCGAATAGTTTATAGGTTTCAGAGGTCACTGAGAGGTGCGAAGGGCCCAGAGGTCACTGACTGTTGTGAAGGGTTCAGAGGTCAATGAATAGTTTAAAGAATTCAGAGGTCACTGAGTGGTGGGAAGGGTTCAGAGGTCGCTGACTGTTGTAAAGGGTTCAGAGGTCAATGACTTGTGTGATGGGCTCAGAGGTGTCTGAGTGATTTGAAGGGTTCAGAGTTCACTCAATGGTTTGAAGGGTTCAGAGGTCACTGAGTGGTGGGAAGGGTTCTGAGGTCACTGAGTGGTGGGAAGGGTTCAAAGGTCACTGAGTGGTGTGAAGGGTTCAGAGGTCACTGACTGGTGTTACAGGCTCAGTGGTCACTGAGTGTTGGGAAGGGTTCAGGGTTCATTGAGTGGTGTGATTGGTTCAGAGGTCACTGACTTGTGTGACGTTTCAAAAGGTCACTGAGTTTTGGGAAGGGTTCACAGTTCACTGAGTCGTTGGGCGGGTTCAGAGGTCACTGAGTGGTGTGAAGTATTCAGAGTTCACTGACTGGTGTGAAGGGTTCAGTGGTCACTGAGTGTTGGGAAGGGTTCAGAGTTCACTGAGTGGGGTGATTGGTTCAGACGTCACTGACTGGTGTGACAGGCTCAGTCGTCACTGACTACTGTGAAGAGTTCAGAGGTCACTGAAAAGTTTAAAGGTTTCAGAGGTCACTGAGTAGTGGGAAGGGTTCAGAGGTCACTGAGTGGTGTGATTGGTTCAGAGGTCACTGACTGGTGTGACAGGCTCAGTGGTCACTGATTGCTGTGAGGAGTTCAGAGGTCACTGAAAAGTTTAAAGGTTTCAGTGGTCACTGACTGCTGTGAAGAGTTCAGAGGTCACTGAAAAGTTTAAAGGTTTCAGTGGTCACTGAGTAGTGGGAATGGTTCTGAGCTCAGTGAGTTGTGGACAGGGTTCAGAGGTAACTGAGTGTGGTGATTGGTTCAGAGGTCACTGAGTGGCGTGAGGAGTTCAGAGGTCACTGACTGCTGTGAAGAGTTCAGAGGTCACTGAAAAGTTTAAAGGTTTCAGTGGTCACTGACTGCTGTGAAGAGTTCAGAGGTCACTGAAAAGTTTAAAGGTTTCAGAGGTCACTGAGTTATGGGAAGGGTTCAGAGGTCAGTGAGTGGTGGAAAGGGTTCAGAGGTAACTGAGTGTGGTGATTGGTTCAGAGGTCACTGAGTGGTGTGAGGAGTTCAGAGGTCACCGAATAGTTTATAGGTTTAAGACGTCACTGAGTGGTGGTAAGGGTTCAGAGATCTTACAGGTGTGAAGAGTTCAGTGGTCACTGAGTGATGGAAAGGTCTCAGAGGTCACTGACTGTTGTGAAGAGTTCAGAGGTCACTGAATAGTTTAAAAGTTTCAGAGGTCATGGAGTGGTGGGGCAGGTTAAGACGTCACTGAGTGGTGGGATGGGTTCAGAGGTCACTGACTTGTGTGATAGGCTCAGAGGTGTCTGAGTGGTGTGAAGGGTTCAGAGTTAACTCAGTGGTTTGAGGGGTTCAGAGGTCACTGAGTGGTGGAACGGGTTCAGAGGTCACTGAGTGGTGGGAAGGGTTCAGAGGTCACTGAGTGGTGTGAAGGGTTCAGAGGTCACTGACTGGTGTTACAGGCTCAGTGGTCACTGAGTGTTGGGAAGGGTTCAGAGTTCACTGAGTGATGTGATTGGTTCAGAGGTCACTGACTGGTGTGACAGGCTCAGTGGTCACTTACTTCTGTGAAGAATTCAGAGGTCACTGAAAAGTTTAAAGGTTTCAGAGGTCACTGAGTAGTGGGAAGGGTTCAGAGGTCACTGAGTGGTGGAAAGGGTTCAGAGGTCACTGAATGGTGGGGTCGTTTAAGAGGTTACTAAATATTTTAAAGGTTTCAGTGGTCACTGACGGGTGTGACGGGTTCAGAGGCCACTGAATAGTTTAAAGGTTTCAGAGGTCACTGGGTGATGGAAAGGATACAGAGGTTGAAAACTGCTGTGAAGGGTTCAGAAGTCACTGACTGGTGTGACAGGCTCAGTGGTCACTGAGTGTTGGGAAGGGTTCAGAGGTCACTGAGTGATGTGAAGGGTTCAGAGGTCTCTGAGTGGTTTGAAGGGTTCAAAGTTCCTTCAGTGGTTTCACGGGTTCAGAGGTCACTGAGTGGTGGGACGAGATAAGTGTTCACTGAGTGGTGGGACGGGTACAGAGGTCACTGAGTTTTGGGAAGGGTTCAGAGGTCACTGAGTTCTGGGAAGGGTTCAGAGGTCACTGAGTGTTGGGGCAGGTTCAGAGGTCAGTGAGTGGTGGGAAGGGTTCAGAGATCACTGACTGGTGTGACGACTTCAGAGGTCACGGAATAGTTTAAAGGTTTCAGATGTCACTGAGTGGTCGGAAGGGTTCAGAGGTCACTGAAAAGTTTAAAGGTTTCGGAGGTCAGTGAGTGATGGGAAGGATAGAGAGGTCGCTTACTGGTGTGAAGGGTTTAGAGGTCACTGAATGGTGGGGCAGGTTAAGACGTCGCTTACTGGTGGAAAGGGTTCAAAGGTAACTGTCTGGTGTGACAGGCTCAGTGTTCAGTGAGTGTTGGGAAGGGTTCAGAGGTCAGTGAGTGGTGTGATTGGTTCAGAGGTCACTGACTGGTTTGACAGGCTCAGTGGTCACTGAGTGTTGGGAAGGGTTCAGAGGTGTCTGAGTGTGGTATTGGTTCAGAGGTCACTGAGTGGTGGGAAGGGTTCAGAGGTCACTGACTGGTATGAAGAGTTCAGAGGTCACCGAATAGTTTATAGGTTTCAGAGGTCACTGAGTGGTGGGAAGGGCTCAGAGGTCACTGACTGTTGTGAAGGGTTCAGAGGTCACTGAATAGTTTAAAGAAGTCAGAGGTCACTGAGTGGTGGGAAGGGTTCAGAGGTCACTGAGTTTTGGGAAGGGTTCAGAGGTCAATGACTGGCGTGATGGGCTCAGAGGTGACTGAGTGGTTTGAACGGTTCAGAGTTCACTCAATGGTTTGAAGGGTTCAGAGGTCACTGAGTGTTAGGAAGGGTTCACAGGTCACTGAGTGGTGTGAAGGGTTCAGAGGTCACTGACTGGTGTTACAGGCTCAGTGTTCAGTGAGTGTTGGGAAGGGTTCAGAGGTCATTGAGTGGTGTGATTGGTTCAGAGGTCACTGACTGGTGTGACAGGCTCAGAGGTCACTGAGTGTTGGGAAGGGTTCAGAGGTGTCTGAGTGCGGTGATTGGTTCAGAGGTCACTGAGTGGTGTGAGGAGTTCAGAGGTCACCGAATAGTTTATAGGTTTCAGAGGTCACTGAGAGGTGCGAAGGGCCCAGAGATCACTGACTGGTGTGAAGACTTCAGAGGTCACGGAATAGTTTAAAGGTTTCAGAGGTCACTGAGTGGTCGGAAGGGTTCAGAGGTCACTGAAAAGTTTAAAGTTTTCGGAGGTCAGTGAGTGATGGGAAGGATAGAGAGGTCGCTTACTGGTGTGAAGGGTTTAGAGGTCACTGAATGGTGGGGCAGGTTAAGACGTCGCTTACTGGTGGAAAGGGTTCAAAGGTAACTGTCTGGTGTGACAGGCTCAGTGTTCAGTGAGTGTTGGGAAGGGTTCAGAGGTCAGTGAGTGGTGTGATTGGTTCAGAGGTCACTGACTGGTTTGACAGGCTCAGTGGTCACTGAGTGTTGGGAAGGGTTCAGAGGTGTCTGAGTGTGGTATTGGTTCAGAGGTCACTGAGTGGTGGGAAGGGTTCAGAGGTCACTGACTGGTATGAAGAGTTCAGAGGTCACCGAATAGTTTATAGGTTTCAGAGGTCACTGAGTGGTGGGAAGGGCTCAGAGGTCACTGACTGTTGTGAAGGGTTCAGAGGTCACTGAATAGTTTAAAGAAGTCAGAGGTCACTGAGTGGTGGGAAGGGTTCAGAGGTCACTGAGTTTTGGGAAGGGTTCAGAGGTCAATGACTGGCGTGATGGGCTCAGAGGTGTCTGAGTGGTTTGAATGGTTCAGAGTTCACTCAATGGTTTGAAGGGTTCAGAGGTCACTGAGTGTTAGGAAGGGTTCACAGGTCACTGAGTGGTGTGAAGGGTTCAGAGGTCACTGACTGGTATTACAGGCTCAGTGTTCAGTGAGTGTTGGGAAGGGTTCAGAGGTCATTGAGTGGTGTGATTGGTTCAGAGGTCACTGACTGGTGTGACAGGCTCAGAGGTCACTGAGTGTTGGGAAGGGTTCAGAGGTGTCTGAGTGTGGTGATTGGTTCAGAGGTCACTGAGTGGTGTGTGGAGTTCAGAGGTCACCGAATAGTTTATAGTTTTCAGAGGTCACTGAGAGGTGCGAAGGGCCCAGAGGTCACTGACTGTTGTGAAGGGTTCAGAGGTCACTGAATAGTTTAAAGAATTCAGAGGTCACTGAGTGGTGGGAAGGGTTCATAGGTCGCTGACTGTTGTAAAGGGTTCAGAGGTCAATGACTTGTGTGATGGGCTCAGAGGTGTCTGAGTGGTTTGAAAGTTTCAGAGTTCACTCAATGGTTTGAAGGGTTCAGAGGTCACTGAGTGGTGGGAAGGGTTCACAGGTCACTGAGTGGTGGGAAGGGTTCACAGGTCACTGAGGGGTGTGAAGGGTTCAGCGGTCACTGACTGGTGTTACAGGCTCAGTGGTCACTGAGTGTTGGGAAGGGTTCAGGGTTCACTGAGTGGTGTGATTGGTTCAGAGGTCACTGACTTGTGTGACGTTTCAAGAGGTCACTGAGTTTTGTGAAGGGTTCACAGTTCACTGAGTCGTTGGGCGGGTTCAGAGGTCACTGAGTGGTGTGAAGTATTCAGAGTTCACTGACTGGTGTGAAGGGTTCAGTGGTCACTGAGTGTTGGGAAGGGTTCAGAGTTCACTGAGAGGGGTGATTGGTTCAGACGTCACTGACTGGTGTGACAGGCTCAGTGGTCACTGACTGCTGTGAAGAGTTCAGAGGTCACTGAAAAGTTTAAAGGTTTCAGAGGTCACTGAGTAGTGGGAAGGGTTCAGAGGTAACTGAGTGGTGTGATTGGTTCAGAGGTCACTGACTGGTGTGACAGGCTCAGTGGTCACTGACTGCTGTGAAGAGTTCAGAGGTCACTGAAAAGTTTAAAGGTTTCAGTGGTCACTGACTGCAGTGAAGAGTTCAGATGTCACTGAAAAGTTTAAAGGTTTCAGAGGTCACTGAGTAGTGGGAATGGTTCAGAGGTCAGTGAGTGGTGTAAAGGGTTCAGAGGTAACTGAGTGTGGTGATTGGTTCAGAGGTCACTGAGTGGTTTGAAGGTTTCAGAGGTCACAGAGTAGTGGGAAGGGTTCAGAGGTTACTGACTGGTGTGATGGGCTTAGAGGTGTCTGAGTTGTTTGAAGGGTTCAGAGGTCACTGAGTGGTGGGACAGGTTCAGTGTTCACTGAGTGGTTGGAAGGGTTCAGAGGTAACTGAGTTTTGGGAAGGGTTCAGGGATCACTGAGTGGTGGGGCAGGTTCAGAGGACACTGAGTGGTGGGAAGGGTTCAGAGGTCACTGAGTTTTGGGATGGGTTCAGAGGTCACTGAATATTTTAAAGGTTTCAGAGGTCACTGACTCGTGTGACGGTTTAAGAGGTCACTGAATAGTTAAAAGGTTTCAGAGGTCACTGAGTGATGGGAAGGATACAGAGGTCACTTACTGGTCTGACAGGTTCAGAGGTCACTGACTGGTGTGACTGGCTAAGTGGTCACTGAGTGTTGGGAAGGATTCAGAGGTCACTGAGTGGTGTGATTGGTTCAGAGGTCACTGAGTGGTGGAAAGGGTTCAGAGATTACTGACTGGTGTGAAGAGTTCAGAGGTCACTGAATAGTTTAAAGGTTTCAGTGGTCACTGAGTGGTGGGGCGGGTTAAGAGGTCACTGAGTGGTGTGATGGGCTCAGAGGTGTCTGAGTGGTTTGAAAGGTTCAGAGTTCACATCAGTGGTTTGAAGGATTTAGAGGTCACTGAATTTTGGGAAGGGTTCAGAGGTCACTGAGTGGTGGGAATGGTTCAGAGGTCACTGAGTTTTGGGAAGGGTTCAGAGGTTGCTGAGTTTTGGGAAGGGTTCAGAGGTCACTGAGTGGTGGGAAGGGTTCAGAGGTCACTGAATAGTTTAAAGGTTTCAGTGGTCACTGAGTGGTGGGGCGGGTTAAGAGGTCACTGAGTGGTGTGATGGGCTCAGAGGTGTCTGAGTTGGTTGAAGGGTTCAGAGGTCACTCAGTGGATTGAAGGGTTCAGAGGTCACTGAGTGGTGGGAAGGGTTCAGAGGTCACTGAGTTTTGGGAAGGGTTCAGTGGTCGCTGAGTGGTGGGAAGGGTTCAGAGGTCACTAGGTGGTGGGAAGGTTTCAGAGGTCACTGTGTGGTGGGGCGAGTTCAGAGGTCACTTACTGGTGTCATGGGCTCCGGTGTCTGTGTGGTTTGAAGGGTTCAAAGTTCACTCAGTGGTTTGAGGATTCAGAGGTCACTGAGTGGTGGGGCGGGTTCAGAGGTCACTGTGTGGTGGGAAGGGTTCAAAGGTCACTAACTGGTCTGAAGAGTTCAGAGGTCACTGAATATCTTAAAGGTTTCAGAGGTCACTGAGTGGTGGGAACGGCTCAGGGGTCACTGACTGTTGTGAAGAGTTTAGAGGTCACTGAATAGTTTAAAGGTTTCAGAGGTCACTGAGTGGTGGGAAGGGTTCAGAGGTCACTGAGTGGTGGAAAGGGTTCAGAGATCACTGACTGGTGTGAAGGGTTCAGAGGTCACTGAATAGTTTAAAGGTTTCAGAGGTTACTGAGTGATGGGGCGTGTTCAGAGGTCACTGTGTTTTGGGAAGGGTTCAGAGGTCACTGAGTTTTGGGAAGGGTTCAGAGGTCGCTGAGTGATGGGAAGGGTTCAGAGGTCATTGAGTGGAGGAAAGGGTTCAGAGGTCACTGAGTTTTGGGAAGGGTTCAAAGGTCACTGAGTGGTGGGAAGGGTTCAGAGGTCATTGAAAAGTTTAAAGGTTTCAGAGGTGTCTGAGTGGTTTAAAGGGTTCATAATTCACTCAGTGGTTTGAAGGGTTCAGAGGTCACTGGGTGGTGGGAAGGGTTCAGAGGTCATTGAGTTGTGGGACGGGTTCAGAGGTCACTGAATGGTGGGAAGGGTTCAGAGGTCACTGAATAGTTTAAAGGTTTCAGAGGTCACTGAGTGGTGTGGCGGGTTAAGAGGTCACTGACTGGTGTGATGGGCTCAGAGGTGTCTGACTGGTTTGAAGGGTTCAGAGTTCACTCAGTGGTTTGAAAGGTTCAGAGGTCACTGAGTGGTGGGACAGGTTCAGAGGTCATTGAATGGTGGGAAGGGTTCGGAGATCACTGAGTGGTGGGAAGGGTTCAGAGGTCACTGAATCGTGGGAAGGGTTCAGAGATCACTGACTGGTGTGAAGAGTTCAGAGGTCACTGAATAGTTTAAAGGTTTCAGAGGTCACTGAGTGGTGGGAAGGGTTCATAGATCACTGACTGTTGTAAAGGGTTCAGAGTTCACTGAGTGGTTAGAATTTCCAGAATTCAACATCAGAGGGCTAAACATCAAAGGGCCATCAAGACCAACGGGCCATTTAAAGACCAGAACACCTATGTGTGACAGTTCAAGGGAGGGAAATCAAGCGTAGCGTTAGGTCAATCAATCTTTATTTGTATAGCGCTAATTCATAACAAGTGTTATCTCAAGCTACTTTACAATAGAGCACAAAGCTCTTCATATTATGGATACACATATGCATAGATACATATATACATATATAAAATACACATATACATATATATACAAATATATACATCCAACACCCAACATGAATCCATATAGCCAATCATGAATCCCTCCATCATGGCGGCAAGAAAAAACCTTCTGTTAAGCAGCAGGAAATCTTGAATGTGGACCCCAGTCTCATGATGAACAGCAAATCCACACGATGCTGTGTTGGGTGTGTGGGCGACGGAAGGGAGGTAAGTGGAGACAAGTGGACTAAAGTAAGAACTAAAGCTAGTGACAGATCAAAGGACCAATCATAGACCTGTCGCCGTCAAATTTGTTTCTGCTGCAAACAAATTTTTTAGAGGAGGGTCCTCATGTCTGTGTGGTTGTGGTGATAATTTTATAGAAGTATAATCAATAAAAGTCTTACTGAAAATAAGAATTTATGGTAGTGACGAACTCATGGGTGCCCCGACCACAAGTGCATCCCTACCATATTTGTCTCCATTAAGTATAAATGTATTAATGGTTGACCTCTTGAGATGTGACACCGGGCGTCGGTGGCGCAGCTGGATAGTGCGCTTGGTCAGTGATCGGGAGGTTGCAGGTTCAAGCCCAGCTCTGGGCGACACATGGCGATGTGTCTTTGAGCAAGACACTTAACCCCAAGTTGCTCCCACTGCTGCATCAGTGGCGTGTAAATGTTAGCTGATACTGATGGATAACTAACATAGAAACTCTGAACCATCAGTGAGTGAATGTGAGAGCAAATGGGTGTGAATGGGTAAGTGTGACCTGCGGTGTAAAGCAGCTTTGAGTAGTCAATGACTAGAAAAGCGCTATATAAGCTCAAGTCCATTTACCAAGTCCATTTTCAAGAGGGATCTCATGTCCATGTGGAGCTAGAGATACCTACTATTGATGTATCAACCATGGATAGAAAGATCATGTTAATATCTACATTAACAGCTATAATGATTATGAACTGGAATGAGATGGCCAAATATGTGTTATGTCTGTAATTGGGGGCTCGGGCTTTGCAACGAGCCACTCTCCCCATATGGGGAGAGTGGCTCGTGGCAAAGCCACGAGCCACCTATGTTCTTCCGCGCGTATCTTTTTTTTGAAGAAGCATCCAAACCGCTGCTTTGTCAATTATTTGTTAACCGGACTGGTTCAAGGATTTATGGCTGGTTTGTTGTGGTTGCCTAAAGTATCACATACATGTAGTTATCTGCAGTCTGCTCTGAAAGAACCTGAAATTGTTGACACTCTGTTGGAAAAAGAAGTCAGGAAAGGTTTCATGATCGGACCTCTGGATAAATCTCCTTTTCCCATATCACGTATTAACCCTATAGGTGTTGCTACCCGGAAATATTCTGGTAAAAAGCGTCTCATCATAGATTTATCAGCTCCTCATCATGATGAAGTCCAAAGTGTTAACAGTCTCATTCCGCTTCAGCCGTTCTCTCTGTATTATGCCTCAATCGACGATGCCATTAAGATCATCAAACAAGCAGGTAGAGGAGCGTGGTTCTCAAAGGCCGACATCACAGACGCGTTTAAAGTCATGCCTCTACACCCTTCACAATGGCATCTGTTCGGTGTTAAATGGAGAGATAAATTATATTTTGCAGTTAGGCTCACCTTTGGGTGTCGCAGCAGTCCAAAAATTTTTGACATTTTGTCTTTGCTGGATTCTCTTAAATAATTGCAAGCTGCCATTTGTGCTTCACCTGTTAGATGATTTTTTGCTCGTAGATTATCCTCATGCTAAACCAGATCATGCAATCACCACACTTAAAGATACTTTTAAAAATCTGGGCGTCCCCTTATCAGAGGAGAAAACTTCAGGTCCACTTCAAGTTATTGAATTTCTAGGTATCAAATTAGACAGTGTTCTCATGCAAGCTTCCCTACCTCTCGAGAAATTAAATCGCATCAGAGAAATTATGAAGGAACAAGTTTCAAAATCCATTTCAAAGAGAGATCTGCTCTCCCTGCTAGGTCATCTCAATTTCGCCATGCGTGTGATTCCTCAAGGCCGCTCTTTTATATCCAGGCTTCTTGACCTCTCAAAATCAGTTGTAAAGCTACGCGACACAGTAACTCTGGATGAAGGGTGCAGATCAGAGCTCCGGTTCTGGTCTTTGCTACTCAAGAAATGGAATGGCATTTCGTTTTTCTATAATGATTATTCCGAATCATCTTTGGCCATTAGATTATTCACCGACGCAGCTCCTTCCGTGGGTTTTGGGGGGTTCTTTGATAACCAGTGGTTCGCTGATGCATGGCCAAAAGAATTGTCATCTCTGCCAGCTAGTGCTTCTTCTTCTGCCCTAATGGAAATATACCCAATTGTTATAGCTTGTCTTCTCTGGGGAAAATTCTGGTCCAGGAAGAATATTATTTTCTTTTGTGACAATGAAGCAGCTGTCCATATTATAAACAAAGGGCGTTCCTCCATTTCATTTATAAACAGATTTTTAAGGCGTATAACCTGGGAATCCGTGCTGGGGAACATCTTTATTCGTGCACCTCACATTCCAGGATTGGATAATAAGATTGCTGACGCTCTGTCTCAATTTGAATTTCAGAAATTCCACAGACTGTGTCCGGACGCGGCGCCTTCCAGCCTGCCTTGCCCTCCCTTCCACCATACGGTGCTAGATTAGACAGCACCTTGCAGACATGCTGCTCGCTATATGCGCTCTGGTTTAGCAAAATCTACATTAAAATTGTATGACTCTGCATGGTCCTATTTCACCGCTTTTTGTTCCTCCTTCTGTTGCAATTCTTCCTATAAGTATTCCCATTGTATGTGCTTTTCTGGTTCACTGTTTTGAGTCCCGCAAAATGCAGCCGTCCTCCATCAAAGGCCTCCTCGCAGGCGTCCAGTTTCACCTGCATTGCTTGGACCCGTCCACCTACAGCTTACAAGAAAATCCATCCATTAAGCTTCTCTTAAACGGCTTTAAAAGAGAGAGAAACCACAAGGCAATGACATTCGTCTCCCTCTCACTCCTCCACTTCTACACAAATTAATCTCTCACTTAAGGAAAAGGTGCTTCGGTTCATACACAAACTCACTGTTAGAAACTGTCTCCCTCACCGTTTTTTATGGGTTCTTAAGGTGCGGAGAATTCACTACACGCTCACGATCTTTTGATCCTTCTCAAGACCTCACCATAAATGACGTAGCAATCCACAGTCAGTTCTGTTCTCTGGAAACATTCAAAAACTGATAGAGATAGAAGAGGAACATCAGTCATAATTTCACAAACTAACTCTGATTTTTGTCCACTGTCTTCTATGGTCCGCTATCTGAGAAGCCGTGCCCAAGCCAGCCCTCAAGAGCCGCTGTTCGTCACGGAGGGAGGGGAGCCCCTTTCATGAGCCTGGTTCACCTCTCGCCTTCGTCTCCTTTGCTAACTCTGCGGTCTCCCTCCAGAACGCTACACGCCTCATTCGTTCCGCATAGGAGCAGCAACAACAGCGGCAATGGTCGCTCCTGTGTCCACCCTGAAAGCTATGGGCAGATGGTCTCCCTCAGCTTTTGAACGTTATCTGCGCCCTGGCAATAAAGCCATCCTAGATGCTCAAAAAGCCATGAGCCTTTCATTGTAATTTCAATTGATAAAATAAATAGTCATTTGTAGGTATGATGGTTATGTTTATCTCATTATTCATCAGGCTAAAGGGTAATGTGAGGCTTATTCCCTATTCAAATTTATAGGCAAATAAATTAATTAATTAATTAATAAATAAATAAATAATTCCAATCTAGATAGCTTCCTGGCATCTCTTGCTGCAGAGAGTCAGGGATTGCTGGTGGGTCGTTTTGTTTTTTTTTTTTTATTATTTTGCTGCTGCGCTCCCTGCTATGCCGTTCATGATGGCTCATGATGGGCAGGAAGGTGTGCTCTTCCTACCTCAGGCTTTCCACGCAAGCGCGTGGAAGAGCAGGGAGTCCCAAGAACAGTACCATACCACCAAATGGAAACTGTGCAAATAAATAAAGATTATTTTGACAAAGTGGTCCTGACTGAAAGTGCTCCGTTGTCATGGTAACCGTAGGCTGGTGGATTTTCTAAAGCAGGGAATACAGACATGTGCATTCATGTATCTGTCTAATACATGTATGCATGTGTGTTAGGGTTGGACTGAAGCTGCTTGGCGGAGGTCTAGTAATGACATCAGATCTATAAACAAACTGCTTTACCATTTGACTGCTCTATAATGGCTCATGCTATTTTTGTTTCTTTAACTTGGCATTATTGTTATGCTATATTATATTGCAACAGTTGATTTTGAGCTATCATTATAGCTGTTAATGTTGATATTAACATGATCTTTCTATCAATGGTTGATACATCTATAGTAACTATCTCTAGCTCCACATGGACATGAGATCCCTCTTGAAAATGAGGTGTCACATCTCAAGAGGTCTACCATTAATACATTTATACTTAACGGAGACAAATATGGTAGGGATGCACTTGTGGTCTGGGCACCCATGAGTTCGTCACTACCATGAATTCTTATTTTCAGTAAGACTTTTATTGATAATACTTCTATAAAAATTTTCACCACAACCACAGAGACATGAGGATCCTCCTCTAATAAATTTGTTTGCAGCAGAAACAAATTTGACGGCGACAGGTCTATGATTGGTCCTTTGATCTGTCACTAGCTTTAGTTCTTACTTTAATCCACTTGTCTCCACCTACCTCCCTCCCTTTGCCCACACACTCAACACAGCATCGTGTGGATTTGCTGTTCATCATGAGACTGGGGTCCACATTCAAGATTTCCTGCTGCTTAACAGAAGGTTTTTTCTTGCCGCCATGATGGAGGGATTCATGATTGGCTATATGGATTCATGTTGGGTGTTGGATGTATATATTTGTATATATATGTATATGTGTATTTTTATATGTATATATGTATCTATGCATATATGTGTATCCATAATATGAAGAGCTTTGTGCTCTACTGTAAAGTGTCTTGAGATAACACTTGTTATGAATTGGCGCTATACAAATAAAGATTGATTGATTGATGGATTGATTAATTGGGCTTGTCAAATAAAATGGCAGTAAATTCATAAAAAAAAACCTGTGTTATCACTGTTATTATTGTCCTTGTAGTTACTCAGCGTTTTTCCACAGGATCACGTTTCACCTGCAGTGAGGAAATCATACATATTTATTTGACATCATCAGCCCGGCATCGATCGCGCAGCATTTCCAAACCTCATCTTTCCCAGTGGTGATCTCCGGTGGGGAGAAGAGCAAAAACATGATTTCCCATAAGAAAGCTTGAAGTGACCTTCTTTGCTCCTCTTTTAAAGGAGAAATCGAGTCCATTTCTGATGAAAATGCAGATCTTGCTGCATCCACGGAGA
Source organism: Cetoscarus ocellatus (assembly GCA_037902135.1). NCBI lineage: Eukaryota > Metazoa > Chordata > Actinopteri > Labriformes > Labridae > Cetoscarus > Cetoscarus ocellatus. The sequence goes on along the minus strand of JBAMNC010002039.1, from coordinate 64,161 downwards.
TGGCTTTACACACCACTGTTGTTTCAAACATGCAGTCACTTCCTGTTGTTGTCACATCCACAGCCCCCGCCTCTGTTCCCTGATTGGGCCGTTAAAGTTGGAGAGTTTTTATGCATTGGGCTTCTTGTGCTTGAGTTTTTTGAGGGGTGGAGAACCATCTTTTGATCTGCCACAATAATCTAAGTGAATTTCAATGAAAATACCTCAAGTTGAGGGCTTGTTATAGCAATTTTTAAGTGAGATTAAAAACAGAGATTAATTAGATTAATGAATTACAGATCATAACTAATGTATCTCTCATTTTCTTTAATCTCCTGACAGCACTAGTAAAACTCCCTCCGTTTCAACAATGTGGTCACAGTTGCGTTGAATTTATCATCTCCCCCATTTCTCTTGTCTTTTAAGAGGCTTTATCGCTGACACACCTCCTTTTAACAAGGTCTAAATCCCCTCACAGCAGCAGCTGATGCTTTAAAAGTAAGAGAGTTTATCAAAACATCTGCACAGAAACTTTAAAACAACATCACAGGTGAGCTCACAGCTGCAGCATCCTGCTTTTTCCCCATCAGTGTGTTTTAAATAAGTAGCCTGCCAGCACCAGCCTTTTTGATCATATCCACTCATTTTTGAAGGACAACTGTAAATGTTGTGTTAGGAGCATGTTAACACTGAATACATCAACAGAAAGAACAGACTTTTCAAACTATTCTATTCTATCTTCAGTTGTTCTTGAGTTATCAACATTTGAATATCTGTCATTTTCATGAAAAAACATTTTGAACAGAAAACAGAGAAAAAAACTTTTTTACAAATGACATTTAGACATTTATTTAAGGATAAAACTGATTTTTTTTTATTTACAATTTTGACTCTTTTTTGAGTAAAAACAGTAACAATACATTAAAAATAACAAAATAAAACAATATTGACAATAGTAATGTTGGGATCTATACTCCATGTGAGCCTGAGAACAAAGGAGAGGCCTACATGGAACTTTAAAAGCCTGACCTGAAGTTTTGATGAACGTTAGAGAAGGCGCCACAACCCCCAGCTTTCCCTACCTAGGTGTGAATTTCGGTTCAAATCAAAACTCTGCACTGACATTGGCCCCAGCCATGGCATCATTCAGGCATAAAGGCATCAACGCAGCCCCTCCTCCACACAATCCCAAGTGCCAGCGTTACAGTCGAGAGCTATCTCAGGCTTTCTCCACGACCCGGCCGCCAAAAGGGAGCAACCACCAAACGCTTGGTTCTCTTTTTCTTTTCTCTACATCTTAAACCTAGGTCACAGTCTTCAACTTGCGGGACGAGCACACAGGCTGCTGTTCCTTTTTGTTTTGTTTTTTTCCCTTTTCATCTCCCATTGGACTCGATGCAGATCACTGTAAAATCAGCTGATCACAGGTCTGTGAGGATGAGCGCGCCAACTTTGTTAGAAGCCTAACAAAGTACCTCATCCTCTGTCGATGGTTTTTCTCCGCTGCCACCAAACAAACCCTAACCTCACCACTGGCAGAGGGACGTGAGGCAGACCGACCGAGCCCAGCTGAGGAGTTCACCATGGACCCAGAGCGCACGGCGGACCCAGAGCGCACTGGGAGCGCACAGCGGACCCAGCGCGCAGCAGCGGACCCAGCGCTTGGTAACTGTAGACTGGGGGATTTCCAAAGCAGGGAATACAGACATGTGCATACATATTTCTGTCTAATACATGTATGCGTGTGTGTTAGGGGTGAACTGAAGCTGCTTGGCGGAGGCTGCGCTCTCTGACTGCTTTTCTACCCAGTATATATGCTACCTTCTGTTGATGAAGGATAAGGAGGACCAGGTCCAGGTGGTCCTCCTTCCTCCTTATGGAGGGGGAGGACAGAGTAGGGGAATGATAACAGAATAAAGAAATAATGACAGAATAAAGACTCAACAACAGAATAAAGAGTTAATGACAGAATACTACTAGAGTACTACAGAGCAGAGCAGAAATGCGCCCTGTTCCAAGATGGCCGCCGGTGAGGACACCGGTGGCTCCGCCTCGAGCCATCTATCCTTTCTATACAGGTCTGTTATTATCCAGTCCCCTTCTCTGCAGACCCCATTTGAACCCTTTCTTTTCTGCGTTATCATGTAAAAAGCCCTTTTTCCCATCAGCTGAGCTCCTCAATTGGAAACAGATTTTGTTGATTTGCTCCTCAGTGACAGAGAGAGCATTTACAGGAAATATGGGTCTGTATTCATTCTTTAAATTTAGGGCCAAGTGGTATAGAGATAATTACAGAAGAGAGAGAGCCTCCAGGAGTGCTGAGAGTGTTCATCTGATCACCAGCAGCACACCATTTCTATTCAACAATGTTAGAGGCATGCTGCCCACAGGTATAATGACTGTTTATTCAAATCTGAGAAAGACATTCACTCAAGTGAATTCTCAAGACTGAAGGAAGGCCTGTCTTCAGGGAGACTACACATGAATATGATTAAAACATGACTCTGAAAGATATGCTGACAATGAGGAGGAAGTTTATTTCTCTAGAGAAACAGCATAAAATAGACCCTCAAAAACCTTAGAGACTGGGGATGAGCAAAATACACATGAGCAAGATAGTTCAGGTCGTAGTGTTTTTTTGTTGCTGTACTGGGGCCATGGCGATCAGCAGCAATGTACCGGTAACTGATGTGACTGGCCTCCTGACGTAAGTTAAGAGCAAATCACATGCAGCGGCAGTGGCAACGTCTTCTTCTTTAAATTTTTTAAAGCCCTAGTATGTAAGATTCCGGCTTTCTGCGCTCTAGGGGCCTCTATGGACGTTGAGTGTAATTGCGGTGTCGTAAAACAGAGCGCCTCACACCAACGTGCATTTGTTGACATACAGAGGGAGGAGAAGGGAGCAGAAAGGACACCCAAGAGACAAATAAACCATGTGGACTGATACGGTACAGTCTGGTCATGTTTCTTTTTGAATAAATCACTTTTCAAGCATCAACCGTCAGTTGTGAGCGCAGCATTTGCATGTGTGTTCTGTAACTTTGACCGTAGCTCGAAGGCTGTGCCTAATAAATTTACATCCGGCTTTTTTGTTTTGTATTTGTTCCCCTTTTAGACCTCCTGTTGTTCCCTGTTTTACTGTCTCGTCCCTGTTTTTTATCCCAGTTAAATTATCCGTTTTGTGAACTGTTTCCCTTGTCTCTCTTGTTTCCTGTTTTAAGGGACTTGACTCCTGGTCTTTCTGTATAAGGTTATTTCTCATTTCAGATCGATCACGTCATCTTCCAGGGACAACACCTGTGATTGATGTCTGCTTTCCTCTGCGCCAAGTTTGGCCTGCAGTGTTTCGTTCTCAGAGGCTAGCTCCTGGTTGTAAGCCTGTAACTTTTCTTTCTGCAAAACCTGATTATCTTCTGTAAGCTTTTTCAGCTTTATATCCCACAGTGTCTCTTTTAACTTTGCTTCACTGCGTAACAGATTGATCACCTCATCTTTCAGAGACAACATCTGTGATTGATGTCTGCTTTCTGCTGCTTCAAGTTTGGTCCACAATGTTTTGTTGTCACAGGCTAGCGCTTGGTTGTCTTGGGTCAGATGTTTGATTTTCATGTTCACGTTGTCTTCTGGGACGTTCTCAGCCTCTCTCAAATTGCTCACAAGGCTTTCTCCTTCAGGCCTTCTAGTGTACGTGGATTTGCTAGAGAAGAACCTGGAGAAACAGTTTCGAGTGTCCCTAAATTTGCTAGAGAAGAACCTGAAGAAACAGTTTCGAGTGTCCCAAAATTTGGTAGAGATGAATCTGGAGAAACAGTTTCGAGTGTCCCAAAATTTGTTAGAGAAGAACCTGGAGAAACAGTTTCGAGTGCCCCTGGATTTTGCTTTCTTTGTCTTTGTCTTTGTCTTTTGTTTTGTTGGAGTGTCTTTTGCTGTAGAGCTAGACCCAGGGACTGGCTTCTTTTTGGAGTCCTTCGACTTCTGGCAACTTTTTGGATGACAGTTTTTGTTGACATTTACTGAGTTGATGCTGGGGTGGCAGTTACCCATTTTCTGTGTCTCTTAATCCTTCACCAACAGGAGGTAGCATATATACTCCAAAGATCAAAGCACATTATGTCGAAGTGAAAAGCCTTCCACTTTGACGTAAAGCCTTTGATGCATCAAAGCAACTTTGGAAGGCATATATCACATCGATGCATCAAGCAACTTTGGAAGGCTTTTCACTTTGATGCATCGAAGATGATGAGTTCCATCCGGCCCAGATTCAACTTGGTACAATTCAAGGTACACTGTTATCCAAATTTTTACCTCCGCCAAGGAGGTTATTTTTTTGCCTCCGGCTCGCAAGAGTCACTGGTTCGATTCCAGGCTCTGCCACATGTTGAGGTGTCTGTGGGCGATCACCGAACCCCGAAGTGACCTGCTGCTCAGCCGCTAAACCCCCCTGCGTCAGGCACGTAACCCTATCCAGCGTCCTCGGTGATGGTTACTGTGAAGATCAGACCAATGACAAACCACCTGGCCTTGAGTAACACTAACGAAGTGAAATTAGTGACGCTTTTAGGAAAGTTGCCATAGTAACACTAATGAAGTGCAATAAGTGAATCTTATAGAAAAGGTGCCATGGTAACAGTAATGAAGTGTAATAAGTGACTCTTTATGGACAGTTGCTATAGTAACACTTGTAAAGTGCAATTGCTAATTCTTTAGGAAAGTTGCCATGGTAACACTAAAGATGTGAAATTAGTGACTATTTTAGGACAGTAGCCATAGTAACACTAATGAAGTGAAATTAGTGACTCTTTTGGGAAAGTTGCCAAAGTAACACTAATGAAGTTTAATTATGAATCATTTAGGAAAGTTGCCATGGTAACACTAATGAAGTAAAATTACTGACTCTTTCAGGAAAGTTGGCATAGTGACAAAAATGAAGTGTAATGAGTGACTCTTTAAGAAAAGTTGCCATAGAAACAATAGTGACCCTTTTAGGAAAGTTGAAGTGAAAATAAGTGACTCTTTTAGGAAAGTTGCCAGAGTGACAAAAATGAAGTGTAATGAGTTACTCTTTTAGGAACATTGCGCTAGAAACAATAGTGACACTTTTAGGAAAGTTGCCATAATAAAACTAATGAAGTGCAAAAAGTGAATCTTATAGAAAAGTTTTCATGGTACCACTCATGAATTGTAATAAGTCTCATTTAGGACAGTTGCTATAGTAACACTTATAAAGTGAAATTAGTGACTCTTTTAGGAAAGTTGCCATAGCAACAGTAATTAAGTGTACTAAGTGACCCTTGTAGGTCAGTTGCCATAGTAACACTAGTGACTATTTTTGGAAAGTTGCCATAGTAACAATAACGAAGTGTAATATGTGACTCTTATAGGAAAGTTGTCAAAGTAACAATAATGAAGTGTAATAAGTGACTCTCATAGGAAATTTGCCATAGTAAAACTAGAGACACTTTTAGGAAAGTTGCCATAGTAACTGTAGTGATTCATTTAGGAAAGTTGCCATAGTAACACTAATGAAGTGTAATAACTGACTCGCTTAGGAAAGCTGCCATAGTAACACTAATGAAGTGTAATTACTGACTCTTATAGAAAAGTTGCCATAGTAACATTAGTGACAATTTTAGGAAAGTTGCCATAGTAACACAAATTAAGTGTAAAAAGTGATACTTTAAGAAAAGTTGCCAGAGTAACTCTAATGAAGTGTAATTGGTAACGTTTTTGCGACAGTTGCCGTAGTAGCATTAATGAAGTGTAATAAGTGACTCTTTAAGAAAAGCTGCCAGAGTAAATCTAATGAAGCGTAATTGGTGACGTTTTTGGGACAGTTGCCAGAGTAACATTAATGAAGTGTATTAAGTGACTCTTTTAGGTAAATTGCCATAGTAACACTAATGAAGTGTTATTAGTGACTCTTTCAGGAAAGCTGCCATAGAAACACTTGTAACTCTTTTAGGAAAGTTGCCATAGTAACACTAATGAAGTGTATTAAGTGACACTTAAAGGAAAATTGCCATAGGAACACTAGTGAAACTTTTAGGGAAGTTGCCATTGTTACACTATGAAGTGTAATAAGTGACTCTTTTAGGAAAGTTGTTATAGTAACACCAGTGACTTTTTTAGGAAAGCTGCCATAGTAACACTTACAACGTGTAATTGGTGACTCTTCTAGTAAAGTTGCCATAGTCACACTAATGAAGTGTAATGTGTGACTCTTATAGGAATGTTTCCATAGCAAGACAAGTTATTATCTTAGGAAAGTTGCCATAGTAACACTAATGAATTGTAATAATGGATATATAGGAAAGTTGCCATAGTAACACTAGTGACTCTTTCAGGAGAGTTGCCTTAGTAACACTAATGAAGTGTAATAAGTAACTCTTTTAGTACAGTTGCCATAGTAACACCAATGAGGTGTAACAAGTGACTTTTTTAGGACAGTTGCCATAGTAACACTAAAGAAGTGTAATGAGTGACTCTTTTAGGAAGGTTGCCACAGTACTACTAATGAAGTGTAATAAGTGGCTTTTTTAGGAAAGTTGCCATAGAAACACTTGTTACTCTTTTAGTTACATTGCCAAAGTAACACCAGTGACTCTTTTAGGATAGCTGCCATAGTAACACTAATGAAGTGTAACAAGTGATTCTTTTAGGACAGTTGCCATAGTAACACTAATGAAGTGTAATGAATGACTCTTTTAGGGAGGTTGCCACAGTAATACTAATGAAGTCTAATAAGTGTCTCTTTTAGGAAAGTTGCCATAGTACCACCAGTGACTTTATTAGGATAGTTGCCATAGTAACACTAATGAAGTGTAACAAGTGATTCTTTTAGGACAGTTGCCATAGTAACACTAATGAAGTGTAATGAGTGACTCTTTTAGGGAGGTCGCCACAGTTATACTAATGAAGTGTAATAAGTGGCTCTTTTAGGAAAGTTGCCATAATAACACTAAAGAAGTGTAATGAGTGACTTTTAGAGTAACATTGCCATAGTAACACTAGTTACTCTTTTAGGATAGTTGCCATAGTGACACTAATGAAGTCTAATTAGTGACCTTTTTTGGAAAGTTGCCATAGTAACACTATTTACTAATTTCTACTAATTTAATTTATTATTATTATTATTATTTGAACCCAAAACTAAGTGAACAAAAGGTGAATACATTATTGGCATTTAAATTACTACTTTCAATCATGAATTCTGTATTATTATTTCAATAATTTTTAAAACATCTACTATTTTTACTATTGCCATTACCAATATTTCTGACTAATTAGATACAACATACAGCTATACCAGTTAAAACACTCATTTTCCCCCCTTTATATTTCATTTAAAAACATATGTCTATTCTCTCACTTCTCTCCTTTCTTCTTTTCTCCTATTTATTTTTGCCCTTTTTTTAACCATTATTATTATTTTTGTTATTATTAGTACTATATTATATATATATGTATATATACACATATATATGTATATATACACATATATATTTTTTTATTATTATTATTATTATTATTTACATTTAAATGTATTTATTTGTTATTATGTATTTAAATGTACCTTTTCTTTCCCCATTAACCATATGCTGTGAAGGCTACATCACAGTAGTACATTACTACACTTCATAATTAAGCTCATTCCCTCCCTAAACACTCCCTCCTGGAACCCACTCCCTTACCTACTTTGACTACTCTCAGTTGGTGCAATCAATGAAGAGGCAAGATGTCCGGTATGGGCAGACTTCCTCCCACTGGGTCTGGGAGTTGCTCTGCCAAATGACATAATGTCATAAACAGGTGAACCAACCAGCCGGCTCCCTCCGCAGGGTCTGGGAGCGACTGGGGTTGGACCACCTAAGGTCAACATATCTGCACGGACAGTTGGAGGGTTCCCGGGGGAGGGGGATGGGGACTGTGGACAGTGAAGGGAGGGTGGATGTGACGTTGGGAGATAGATGAATCATAAATTACTTAAAAAAAAAAAAAAGGATCATTATCATTATTTTCATTTTAGATATGTTATTTTTATTTATTTTTTATATTAGTAGTATATTTTTATTAATATTTTTTCTTCCTTATCTCAGCCTCTAACATATATTACAATTTATTTCTATCACTGATTTGTTCTTTTGTTTTGTTCTTTCTTTTCTCCCACCTCCACTTTGTTTACCTCCTTTCATGTGCCGACCTAGGTCACTCCATGTTGCATCCCTGCAGTGTCCCTCCCCCTTTTTTTTTTCTTTTTTTTCATATAATTATGCATTTCATTCTCAGTTTGGACTTTTGGCCCACCACCACACCTCTCTGTCCGTCGTGTTTCCCAGGAAACAGATGTCTCACTCACACACCCACACCATCCCCATACACACACACATACACACATATATGCACACACCCCTCCTACAAGTTAAAACAGAACCTTCCAACACCTTCAAACAGAATATCTAAAGAGTTAATGAGTTCCTGCTTTGCTGTTGTTTTAGTCGATTCTTTGCTGTTGTTTTTTTTGTTTGTTTGTTTGCTTGTTTGTTTTATTACTATTATTGTTGTTATTGTAAATTTTGGTATTATTTTATTATCATAATTATTATTTCTTTCTCTTTTTTGTTTTCTTTTTTCTTCCCCCTTGTCTGTGTGTATCTCGTGTTCATTGTCCCACTTGTCAAGAATTGCTTTGCTTCACTTAATTAAAAAAAAAAAAAAAAGGGAAAGTTGCCATAGAAACACTAGTGACTCTTTTAGGTAAGTTGCCATACTAACACTAATGAAGCGTAATTAGTGACTCTTTACGGAAAGTTGCTTGGTGATTCTTTAGGAAAGTTGCCAAAGTAACAGACTACAGGACACATACCACAGTAACGGACATATTACACACTAACGTGCTTATAACAGACTACAGGACATTTACCACACTAACAGACATATAACACACTAAAGGAAACATACCACACTAAAGGGCTTATACCACACTAAAGGGCATTGACCACACTAAAGGGCATATTACACACTCAAGGGCTTATAACACACTAAATGACATATAACACCCTGAAGGGCTTATAACACACTAAAGGGCTTGAACACACTTAAGGTCATATGACACACTAAAGAGCATGAAACACTAAAGAGCTTATAACATACTAAAGGGCATATAACACACAAAAGGGCATATAACACACTTAACGGCCTATAACACAATAAGTGAAATATAACACATGAAAGGCTTATAGCACACTAAAAGGACATAGAACACACTACAGGGCTTAAAACACAAAACAGGCGTATACCACACTAAAGGGCAAAAGAGCACACTAAAAGTGCGTATAACACACTTAAGGGCATATAACACACCAAATGCTTATTACACGAAAGAGCTTATAACACACTAAATGGCATATAACACACTAAAGGGCTTATAACACACTCAAGAGCTTATAACACACTTAAGGGCCTATAACACAATCAAGGACTTATCACACTATAAGGCTTATAACACATAAAAGGGATTATAACAAACTAAAGGACTTATAACACACTAAAGGGCTTATAACACACTAAAAGGCCTATAACACACTAAAGGGCCTATAACACACTTAAGGTCATATAATACACTACAGGGCCTATAACAGACTCAAGAACATATCACACTATAGGGTTTATAACACAAAAAAGGGCCTATAACACACTCAAGGACATCACACCATAGGGCTTGTAACACATAAAAGGGATTATAACACACTAAAGGACTTATAACACACTAAAGGGCTTAAATCACACTAAATTGCCTATAACACACAAAAGGGCCTATAACACACTAAAGGTCATATAATACACTACAGGGCCTATAACACACTTAAGGGCATACAACACACGAATGGGCTTTTAACACGCTAAAGGTCATATAACACACTAAATGAGATATAACACACTAAAAGGCCTATACCACCCTATAGGGCTTTTAACACACAAAAGGACCTATACCACCCTAAAGGGCTTATATCACACTAAAGGCCTATCACACACTAATGAACATACAATACACTTAAGGATCTATAACACACTAAAGAGCTTATTACTCACTACGGGGCATATACCACACGAAAGGGCATATATCACACTAAAGGGCCTATAACACACTAAAATGTATCTAACATACTAAAGGGCTTATAACATACTACAGGACATATACCACACTAAAGTGCTTATTACACACTACAGGGCATTTAAGACACTAAAGAGCTTATAACACACTAAAGGGCCTACAACACGCTACAGGACATCTAACACACTGAAGGGCATATAACTCTTTTAGGAAAACAGCTAAATCTGTTAACAGTAATTTCACTTGAAAATACTTTTTTTTACATGCACAATGACTGAGAAATAATGTATAAAAATGCCATATATACATTAGGTCAATCAAAAGTCATCAAAAAGGAAAGTCTGCACATTTACAGTATTAGTTACTTTAAAGAACTGGATGATAGAGCACTGTACATCAAAATACATACAAAACAGGTATATTTAAATATCTGTACATTTAAGATATTAAACAGTCATTTTAGTAAACTGAACAAATATTGCTAAAAATGATCATTTGACCGAAAAACAAGGATAGTACTTTATTACACTTTGAAACAACTAAGAAATAGGAATATTTCAATATTTCTAACCCTTGGCCCAAACAACATGTTTTCAGTCACGATCCCTAATAGTGGAAACCAGATAGCTCCCTGCTCTGACTGTCTGGAAACACGAGAAGAATCTTTTTCAAAACATGATATGACCAGGATAATCATACTGTAATCAGTCTGTTATCTTGAAAAGCATTGTTTGAAAAAAATAAATATAAATAAATAAATAAATAAAACTATGGAGATCAAAGAAAAATTGCAAATATGAGAATTGTTTCATTTTTGAACACCATGGAGTAAATGATATGATTTACATGATATGGTACATAAACATAAATGTTTCTGGTGTTGGATAGATGGTCCATAGTTATTAACAGAAAAGAATTGCAGATTTTGCTCTTTTCACAGGTCATTTTGACAATAAGTTAACACTACACCAATTGTATCCCTTAAAGTGATATTGATAACTGTTGTGTTCTACTGTACATAATGTCCAAAATATTGAGCAGCTTCTTCGGCAGTTGCTCCTGTGCTTTACAACTAAGATACATTGACTAGACCCACATATACATTAAAGACCGTGTAAAGCAGAAATAAATTTGTGTTTTAAGTTTATCATACCACAGAAACATGTCATTGACCACTGAGCCAAATTTGAAAGAATAAAAAAAATATTAAGTATATGAAATTAAGTCTCAAAATCATGCAAAAACAAGCACTTCTCTTTGCTGTGAAATGCTGGGGGCGTGTCAGTTAGAAGCGCTGGAACCACAACCACATGCGAGAGGGGAGGGGAGCCGCCTCCGTCTACTGTACAAGGACGTAACCTACAGTAACAATGGAAGCTAGCGCTGTAATGTAAAACCCTTTTTATATCAGCTGGAAAGGGCATTGTTAGTGAGCTGACATCACTAGTAGACTTTTTGTAGACTTGTGTTACTCACAGAACAGAAAGGTCCTTAAGACCCCGGTCTATATGTATTTCCTTGTCATAGCTATATTGGTGGCACATAAAAAATACCTGTGGTTAATCATTGCATTGGACTCCTCTCAGAGAATGAAGCCAAATCATTTCATGATTACATGCAATAACATTTGCTAACATTACATGAGCATGGCAGGATGCTTGATGTGAAATCACAGCAAAAAGCATTTAATAGCCAGAATTCACAATATTTATAATATAAGCACAAACTTCCACTCTCTGGCGAGCACATAATGCGAGTGGCGGAGATGACAGCACCTGCTGTCAGCGGGATGGAGAAGTCGGCGGTGTACATCATGCCAGTGGCCGGGATGGCGGCACACTGTCGGCAGGATGAACTCTCCACAGTAGCTCCTCTGGACAAAATTGATCCACCGTTTCCTTACTTCTTCGTCAGTAAGAAACTTAAATAAGCTAACGGAGATGTTAACCCTGCATGCTGTGGCATCCAGGAAAGATGCACGAGCGACGTGGAGGAGACATGACTGGTTAGCTGACTAGTTGACTGGTTAGCTAGCTGCAAACTATCATAACAGATGCCATCCGAGACTGGGAGTGGGAAAACCACCGAAGCTAATGTGCTGAATGTATTTATACCGCTGAAGAAGCAGGGGCGGGGTTATACGACTGGTGGCGTTATGTAACGCGGCCATGATTTCTGACCCACCCATTAAATCCTGAACAGAAATTTTGAAAAACAGTTTGTGAAGCCTAGCTCCACAATTAAATTCTGAATGGTTGAATGGCTTTCACATGTTTTAAGGAAATACATTTATGACCTATTTAATGTATTCAGAAGAAAATGGCTGAATTTTTGCTTTACACGGACTTTAATTGTTAAAAGTATCCCACTGCAAACTATTTTCATCTATGAGTAGCACCATAAGAACTACCTATAATGACAGAAACCATCTTTAAAATAAATAAGTTTTGTGTACTATGAATTTTTCTTATTTTGGCCCAAGTTTAACCAGACAACATGGAGAGGATGGGCTTTATGTCCCATACTACAGCGAGATGACAGGGGGCGATTGAGATGTTTTGATTTCACTTGACATCCCATTTCCTAAACCAAATCTAAACAGAGCTAAATGTCTGGTGGGTAAAGCTGTGTGGAAGACCATAATCAACCGAACGTAAAGAAGACAAACGTGGATGTCTACATTTGTTATAAGGGAAGTAAACATTATGTATGTATGGATTATTTTTTCAATAGAGTGAAAAAGCAACGTTTCCCTGTGGGGAAATTAAAATCTGACATGGATTTTGTAACATGAGAATCTACTTATTGCCTGTTATGTGCAATGACAGTAATTTGAGGTAGAGTAATTAGCCTCCTTAAATAACTCCGATTGTCCATCTATGGAGAAAACAGGCAGTGGTTAAACAATCCGTGTAAACCTTTTGGTATTTTACAGACAAACATTCATGAGAAACTGAAATTATCATTTCTACTTTGAGTTGCTTTTTTCTTATCAGACATTACCAGAGTATATGCAGGAATCCTGAAGTTCGAAACCTTAAGACTTTTTAAAAGACCAACTCAAAATATTTTAAGACCTCATTGCCACTCCGAGCTGTAATCAGCAACATATATTTAACTTTGTTTGTGGCCCTTGCCCAGATCTGTGCCTAGACACAACCCTGTTTATGAGTTCTGTTGAAGAACTCAGTTGAGACTCCAGTGATAGTTTTTCAAAATTAAGTTATTTGCAGAGCAGTGTCACATTTCATGAGTTGAGCACAATTCTACCTTCTTGATTTTGGTCCGTAAACATGCGCAAATATAGACTTTGTGTTTCATACAATATAATTTATCTGCCTCTTGTGTATGTTTGGTAATTTCTGGCCTGCTATAATGTCAGTTTTGTTTGTGTGTGTATTTTGGGGAGATTGTTTCATTGTTTGGTTTTATCTTGAACAATTACAACAGCAAATCACCATAAAATTAAAAATAAATGAAGCACAACACAAATAAACAGTCTCATCCAGAAAAAACAACAACAAAATAACATGCTTGAGAGGAAACAGGAAGAAGCAAAAAGCTTATTTAGTCCTGCCCCTTCCTCACAAAATCATATCATATGCAATAAAAAAACAATATTGTCATTCAATAGCCTCAGTTTATTGCTGACTGTTGGCATGCAAGATCATATCCGCTTATATAAAAAAATGAAACAAGTAATTTATAATAGCCAAACCTGCATTTTTAGCCAGTTACTGTTATATATTAAGACTTACTCATTTGTATGCATTTTACCATTGCTTTATGTACTTTCAGATGACAAGAATGAATGCGAGAAGTATGATGTTACAACAACTGCAGAATTGAGTGGCTCAGAAGAGGAGTTACCAACGAAGAGGAGGCCAAAAAAATATATATATAATCCTGACTACCAAATGGGTATGTTGTGCATTTTTACTACTCTTATCATTTGTAACATTTTCAATGTTGTAGAATACTGAAACATTTGTAATTGTCTATCAAAGATTTATTGACTTTTACCTTTTGTTTAGATGAACAATCTGTCAATGAAGACAGTCAAAAAGAATCTACTCCAGCTCTTATGATAAAGACTAGTGGTATGTAATAAATGACATTTTTTGGTTTTCACATTTATTTTCATACCTCTATCACAGCAATGTGGTTGGAGTAGGGTTTTCTAACCTTTTTTGTCAATTCAAATTGAGACAGTCAACACAGGTATGTCTAATTGTTTGAAAGATGACCACTGTCTTACAGAATGCATATTACCAATTTTAGGTGAAGAGGCTACCAAGAAGTCTCGAAAATGTATTCCTTGTGAAGGTATGTCTCAATTTACAGGAACCAATGCACTGAAGGCAATGTCTACATGGCCCCAAGGTCTACATCACATTTTTCACACATAACATTGTGTTTCTAGAGTAAACCAACAAAATGATCTCCTTGTGCACAGCCAGTGTGATCATCAGGTACAGGTTGGTAGCAGGAACATTTAAAGAAAAATAGTGAAATAGACCACCGCATGCTGAAAAACTTTGCAGAATATTTGTGAGCAAGCAACATATTTTGCCTGTAGCTCCCTCTGATTGTTGCTCACTCAGATCAAAGATTCATGAAAGTTTTTCAGTGTGCGGAGGTCAAATTAGCGGTTTTGCTTTCATTGTACTTTCAGAGTTTGTAATAGTCTTTGTTGGAACCACAATGGATGCTTTTTGTTTTTTAACAGTGGTTCATTTTGGGGTTGGCCACACCTAAAGGGGGCAGTGACACCTTGGTGGTGGGTCATGTCACATAATCAGGTCATATGAAGACACGGATGGGCTCAGTATGTTTGAATCATAGGAGAGATGTAATGGTTCTTACTGCAAACTCACAACTAAGTCACACTTTTCAGTAAATTTTGCACAACTACTAATACAATAAAAAGAAGCCACATCCTGCAAATACAAGTAATGAGAATCAAGCTAAGGAAAGAATAACAGGGTTAGGGTTAGGATTTGTAGGCATAGTAGCATTTCAATCACCACCGTGGCTATCTGGCCAATTAGTCACTGCAGTTTTGAAAGTACTTTTTTTATGACCGTCGCCTATTTATTACAGATGACTTTGTTCTTCTGACTCCTCCCAAAATGACAGATGCACAGTTTGGTAGGTGATTGTGTGAAACCAGTTTTGTCTTTGACTGGGTATCAAATATTTTGAAGTTTAGTATGCTATACCAGAACTGAAAGGTGACAACTTGTATTGAATGCCACAAAATATACATTTCAATTTTCTTTTATGTTAATGTTAACTGTTAATGTTGCTTATGTTGACTAACCAAATACGTGTAAAGTAATTTGGAATTATTGACATATTAACCCTTCCCAGTGTCTAAACCCTCTAAAAACGCAGAAAGAACCCTGATGGACACCCCTTCAAGCCCTCAATCTCGATCCTTGGCACACAGTGATAGCAGAAGTCCCTTTGACTCTCCTTCTAATGGTCGAAGGTATTTAATTGAAATATGATTAACAGTGCAATATTTCAGTGCAAATGAAGCACTATTATTATTATTCTAATTGTTGATTTTGTTATTATTGTTATTATTATTATTATTATTATTATTAGATTTTATTTGGTATGGACATCACAATTACACTGGACAAACCAGATGCACTGATTGAGTGCTTTAGCATACATGCTAATTATCAACACTTGTCCACAGGAGGCTTTTAAAAAAGTACAGATAATAAAATAATACATTGTAAAGCTGCAGAGTCTGAACTACAAATCTTCCAGGTGTAAGAAAATGTTTGTTATACTGACCTCAGAAAATGTCACATGTTCATGATATTACTTCTTCTCTAGTAAAAATACAAATTGCAACACAAAATGTTTATTCCCAATAATTTGATTATACTTCATTTGCTATACCTGCCATAGCAATTTCACGTATTTTATTTTTTTCAAACCAGATCATTCAGCCCTGGCCAAGAGAGTCTGTCCGAATCCCTTTCTCAGAGACAGCGTGGCGGTTCCTCAGGGTCTTCCACTCATGGACGAAGGTATTTAATTTAAATATGAGCAAAATTACAATATTGTCAGTATAAATGAAGCATTGTAAAGCTGCAGAGTCTGAACTACAGATCTTCCAGATGTAAGAAAATGTTTGTTATACTGACCTAAGCAAATGTCACGATATATATATTTTGTAAAAACTGCAATGCAAAATGATCATGCCCACTAATTTGAGAATTAGACTTCATTTGCAGTAACGGTCATAGCAATTTCGTTTTTAATTTATATATTTTTTTAACCATATCATTTAGCTGTAGCCGAAGGAGTCGGTTCAAGCCACTTTTGCCACTTTTTCCTCAGAGTCCTTCTCACAGCTGCAGAAGGCTTCTGAACCCACAAGGAGCAGTAAGAGGTGAGGGTGTTGTGAGGAACATATCCTGGCACCCAAGACAGATACTTGTATCTTGGGTATCTTGTACATGATCGCTATGGGTTGCATAGTATCCAACCCATTTTCTCCATCAGTGACACCCCAACAACAACTATCGACCGGAGCCTCAGGCAGCAAAAGTATTTACAAATGTGTATTTCAACCTGTGTGTGTTATCAGATCCACAAATGTCTAAAGAAAATCTCTCTTTGCGTAACTAGATCCATAAATGTGCAAAAAAAATCTGTGTGTGTGTAAAATAATCTGTGTGTGTGTAACCAGATCCACAAATATGTAAAATAAATCTGCAGCTGTGTACACTGATCTGTATGAATAGATAGATCAGTAAACACATTCATCGACCTGTAGTGTGTGGTCTGTAAATATCAGGCCACTACATTGGATGTATTCTCACACGTGACTTTTGCTACACTCCTGAAAGAAGAAGCAGAAATGCGTGCAGCGATTTGTATGTGTGGAGACTTGTCTGTGTGCCTCTGTAGCTATACAGCTTCATACCACCAGGGGGTGCAAGCACCAATGATACTGTTCACCACTACTGTTTTAAGCTTGGCTGGGTTGCCGTATACGCCGAAGCAGCACCTTTTTTCGGTGTTTCGGAGACCAGGAACATGGATGGTTCTTCTACCGACCCATGGGTAAGTAACGCTTACACTTGAGTCTTTTAATTTTAATTAAAAACAAGAATTAGATAGTAATAAGAAAATGTTTACACAAATAGTACTATATCCTCACTGAAGCTGCCAAAAAATGGTGGAAGCTTCTCACAACCCACCAGCTATTTAGAAATCATATTCAGCAAACACACTGGGCAATGCATGCTTCCCTCTATTGCATTTAGCAAGCACTGTCAGTTTTCAATCAAACAAAATACACCCGCTTGTGTACTAATATGTCCTTCTGCTGCGGTAACACCATCCACACCAGGAGGTGCTGCTGCTCAGGGAAGATGGGTCACTCGGACTGAAAGTTATGATCTGTCAAACATTACAACTTAGTCACAAATGCATTTATTCAGTAAATACAACTGTAATGCAACTCAACTTTTTAAAGGGATATGCCAACTTTTTTTGTCTTTTTGTGTCTTGCCTCAGTCCAGAGTCCATGACAAGCAGACAGACACCATTATTTGGATTGTGCGTGCAAAAACAAGGAAGAGATGGGCAGAGCTCGCCCACCACTAGTTAGCTTAGCTCAGACACTGGGAGTATAGCTTGTTACTTATCTTCTACTATCATTGTATTATCTTCTACTCATAAACAGAGGCTTTGTTTTGTTGTCCTACTTCCACGGTGGGAGAGATGTGATGTTTGTAAATGAGTTGAGGCTTTTGAACAACTCTTTTAAGTGAACAATGAGAACCGATTAGCAGTTGTGAATGAGCCATTCATATGCAAGCCATTCTTCAATTTTTAGGCAATTTGCATTTAAGAATGGCTCACATATGAACGGCTCACTCACTTTGATTCCGTCCTCATTGTTCACCTAAAAGAGTCATTCAAGAGATTGGACTCATTCGCGCAAGTCACATCAAGGAAGTAGGTCAACAAAACAAAGCCTCTGTTTAGGAGAAGAAGAGACTATGATGATAGTAGAAGATAAAACAACATAATGCAGTAAAAAAGCCAGTCACAACAAGCATACAGGAATGTTTAGAGTTGCTGAAGAGTTTATCTAATGACTGTATAAAAGGAGGCCAACAATACCCGTTGACTCCCAGTGATGAAGCTAAGCTAACTGATGGTTGGCAAGTTCTGACCATGTCTCCCATGTTACTAGATGCACAGTTGAATTAATGGTGTCTATCTGCTTGTCATGGACTCGAGACTGAGGCAAGACACAAAAAGAGTAAAAATAAAACTTTGCATATCCCAATGAGTTTCCCAACATATATTGCATATGCAGTGCATTTGTCTGTGTTACACTGTGCAGAAAATTTAAAAATGAAATAATGGGGTTTTTTTGTTTAGTAATCATTAATTGGAGAACAGAATTATTTTGTAGTAACACCTTCTTTCCCAGGACTGGGAATTAACCTTATTGTGACTGTCATTACATCATCAGTGTAAAGTGCCTCGGTATGAGTGAGGTCTGCTGACAAACTGTTCAAAATGAGGATATAATGCAAAAGGAAATGTCTGCCTAAACTAATGCCAAGTTATGCTTGTTTTATAGGTTGTGCTTCATCACAGCATCCTTGAGAAGCTACATTCTCGGCTCCAACATATTCTAGACCACAGGCCATTGGATTTGGACCGCATGGAATTTGGGCTCTAATTTCCTTGCGCAACTCAGGGTGGCGCAGCCTGGCGCAGCCTGGCGCAGCCTGCGCAGTGGTAACTTTGTACAACGCACCACCGTGCGCAGCCAATTTGGCAATTTGGTAGACCGGCTGCGCCGAGATGGGTGTGACAGCGCACCAGGGGGAGGTGTCGGCAGATTCAGCTTGGCGCAGTGACAATTCCGTGCCAAAAAAACACGCGGAAGGTGCGCTGAAAGCCCGCCATGGTCTATTCTCGGCGCAGGCGAGGCACACCCCGTGCAGTGGTAATTTGGCTGACAGTGCGCACACGTCACCAAAACCTCACAGGCAGGTGTCCACAGTTTCAGGCACATTTCAATGCAATAAACAATCATAGCAACCACTATTTAATGTAACCGTCTGAGCCAGCATATACATTTGTATCTATATTAATTGTCCCGTCACATCTCATGTCAGATCAGAGACGTTTGTCATAACTAACGAGTTCATATCTCTCAGCCAACCACAGCCACATCATCCGATACGGAGTATCCGGCTTCTCTCATCTTATGAAATTCAAAAGAAAAGAAAAAAGAGAGAGACGCTTGCTGAATAAATGTAAATCACTCGGTGTCTGAAGGATTTACCTGTGATTGCCCATATTTCTCTGTTTTAATCTTTATTCGTAACGTGATCTAAAAAGATGGAGTACATTATTGCAGGAGGATGAGGAGGAGATATATTTTCACCTAAGGCGCTGCTATTTGGCGATGACAGACCAGGAATGCAGGTGGATCACAAGCATGATGAATGGTTTAGCCTGCTGCTGTGTTTAAATGTAATTATCACTTAATTTTGTACTCCTATTATGACACAGGAACAGATTACATCTGTCCCACGAGGTGGTCCACACAGTGACGCGCATCGTGGCCTCCGATGCGCGGCCCGGTGGCCCCTGCGCTCTTCCAGTTGCTGCAAAAGTGACAGCGGCTCTGACCTTCTTCGCCACCGAGGTGAAATTGTCACTGCGCCTCGCCCGCGGCGCATTTAAAGGTGAGGAGAGGCGTTCATTTGATTGGTGAAGATAACACTCGGCTGTGTTAAACCCACTCACACCTCCTCTCCCCTCTCTCTGCTACTTGCGCCGGTAGGAGGGATGGAGGCGTGGGTGCGCCTGCCTGCGCCAGACTGCGCCGTGCACGAAACTTGCAAAATGCCCTGGACACACCCCGCCTGTGCCTGGTCTACAAAATTAGAGCCCCTAGTGTTTGCTAGGGCCAATTTAAAGAGGCCTCAACATTCCAGTGTGCATCATGGACACACTATCTGAACTGATTAGGCTGATCAGGGTTGAAAGGGAACACTTCCAAGGTTTGGAATCAAATTTTCAAATCCAAGTAGTTCAAGGGCACACAGGACGTCCAAAGTTCTATTTCAGCCCCGAGTACCCTCAGCATCTTCTTGAAATCCCCTTGTCTGTCACAACCATTGCAAGTTTGTTGGGAGTGTCAAGACATACAATCCCCAGAAGACTGTCTGAAAAAATATGTCAGTTACTTCTCTGTACAGTCAAATGACAGATGAAGAGTTGGATGCTCTATCCCTGGGCTCTATCCCTCTCTCTCTCACACTCTCTTTCCATATCTGCCTCTGTCCCTTTCTGTTTGCTCCTGTACTCGTCTCTGGCTCTGGTCTTGTAGGTGGTCTGGGATCCTTGGTGGAGACTGTCTGCTGCTGTGGAGTCACGAAGCCTTAATAACTACAATTACAGACATAACACATATTTGGCCATCTCATTCCAGTTCATAATCATTATAGCTGTTAATGTAGATATTAACATGGTCTTTCTATCCATGGTTGATACATCTATAGTAACTATCTCTAGCTCCACATGGACATGAGATCCCTCTTGAAAATGAGGTGTCACATTTCAAGAGGCCTACCATTAATACATTTATACTTAACGGAGACAAATATGGTAGGGATGCACTTGTGGTCTGGGCACCCATGAGTTCGTCACTACCATAAATTCTTATTTTCAGTAAGACTTTTATTGATTATACTTCTATAAAATTATCACCACAACCACACAGACATGAGGACCCTCCTGAAAACAAGTTGTAGCGTCTCAAGAGGCCAACCTCTAATAAATTTGTTTGCAGCAGAAACAAATTCGACGACAACAGGTCTATGATTGGTCCATTGATCTGTCACTAGCTTTAGTTCTTACTTTAGTCCACTTGTCTCCACTTACCTCCCTTCCTTTGCCCACACACCCAACACAGCATCGTGTGGATTTGCTGTTCATCATGAGACTGGGGTCCACATTCAAGATTTCCTGCTGCTTAACAGAAGGTTTTCTCTTGCCGCCATGATGGAGGGATTCATGATTGGCTATATGGATTCATGTTGGGTGTTGGATGTATATATTTGTATATATATGTATATGTGTATTTTATATATGTATATATGTATCTATGCATGTATGTGTATCCATAATATGAAGAACTTTGTGCTCTATTGTAAAGTGTCTTGAGATAACACTTGTTATGAATTGGCGCTATACAAATAAAGATTGATTGATAAATAAAGATTGATTGGATGCCATGGTTGCAGACATACAGCAGACAATGCCGCACTCTGGGTGTCGACTGGTCAAGGGAGCTCTGAAATCCAGGGGCTGCCTTGTTCAATGGGAACGTGTGAGGGCTTCCATGTACGGAGTTGACAACTTAGGGGTGTTAACAAGACTGACCTCCATGGGCTGTATTGTGAGACGCACATATTCAGTCCCTTGCCCAAGATCCCTTATGCATATCGATACCAACCACAAGTTGATTAGGTATAACATTTTTGATTGTACCCTGAGGAACAATGGATATGTTCAGTCAAATCAAATTTGAATCTAAATGTAGACAGAACAGCAATGATAAAATGTTGCTCAAAACATTGATAGATAATTATACAGCTGTATATGGTTTCCCCAATCCAGTTTATACATCCCAATGCTCCATTTTGACCTTTGATAAATAATTTTAATCTTTTTTTCACCCAATAGGTACAGTATTGTCATTTTTGGTGGAATAGCTGGGTATTCCAGGAAGGTGGGTTTGTGAATGAAAATGCCGCTAAAACATGAACTTTTTTTTTTATGAATTAGATATTCTCAGTCTGTCTCAATCCATGTCTTTTGCATGATTTTTATAGTGTAGTATACTCTGTACAATGTCTAACAAAAGCATATCAGAAACCACTCTCCTGTTCATTTTTTAGTACACTTATCATTTTACTTCATCACTGCATTGCACAGATAGGGCTATGATTGTTTTGCATTGTGGATGAACTTATTTCTTGTGCACAACAAAGTAAAATGACAGGAAAAAGAAGCACTATTAAATAAGTACAAGATGATTTTGGAAAAAGCTGTAGTGTCTATGGCAGTTACATCTCACAATGCAACGCACCACCTTGTAATGATACAAAAATTTCTGTAGTGCAACTACACATCTGTCAGCTATGAGAATAAATAATTATTACAGAAAGCAGTGTTAGGTCAATGTAGGCTTGAAAAAAACAGAAAAAAACATTTGTAGGCATGTACTAATGCATTTAACGAGTTTTTTTTTTTCAATCTTCCAGCTAATGTACCTTGGGGCTTCAAACAACAATCTGTCCTCCACAACCTTGGCATTCTTCCAAGAATCTGGCACAAAATATGGCTTTCCACTGAGGTACTATGGATGTAAATGTTGCTAATTCAATCTGGGCAGAGCAACAAGAGTTGTGCAGCTCTATCTGCTATGTTTCTTTGCCTATGTTTTTTAAGCACTGTGCATTCATTATTGCATAAAGTGACATGTTTTTTTTGTTTGATTTTTTGCACTAAATTGTAACATATGTTTCATGTACATTTTTCAGAATAAGAGCTGATCAAGGAGGGGAGAATGTCGATGTTGCGTGCCTCATGTTCACTGTTCGTGGCACTGGAACTGGGAGTTTCATTGCCGGAAAAAGTGTACACAATCAAAGGTATGCTTTATTAAAACATTTGTCCAAGGCTCAACCATACAATTTACAATCAACCATAAACAGGCAGGGCTCTGCAATGACCTAGAATACACTAACAACCATCTCCCACTGTATTATAAACCACCCTGTTTACTTTTGCATCCACCAACTGAGCAGTTGCCATGTATTTTGCCATGGAGTAAACCGAAATAAGCATAAAAGCATTTTATCCACCTACAAAGGCCTAACAATTGCACCTACTGGTGATATTCTTGCAGTGACCTGCTTTGTTCAACATCAACATAAGGCCTTTAAACAGACTAAACAATGATTCAGCAGCCCTTGTCATTTACCTCCACTGTGATTTTCATAGTTTTAATTTGCCTCACTGAAAAGGATTAACTACATTCAGCAGTTCCAGTAACCCAACAAAAAACTTGGCATTGAACTGCTGTATTGGCTTGGTTTCTCAGGTGACTTAAGACAGGGTGTAGTTTGCCTGCATTCTGGCATCTTTTGTGTTAAATCTTGTGCTTCTCAAACTCTTATCTAATATATGCATGTTAAATTTATGTGACACATCCATAATATAATGTTTGTGAGATATACCCTAGCCCTAACCCTACCCCTGCTAACTTTACAGGATTGAGAGACTTTGGAGAGTTGTGTACATGGCAGTGACAAATGTCTTCTACAGTGTTCTTCACACCTTAGAAGATGAAGGACATCTTGATCTGTTAAGTGAACTACACTTGCTCTGTTGCCACTGTGTCTTCATTCCATGGCTCCAGGCCTCCCTTGATGTGTCCCGTGATGGGTGGGACAACCATTCATTGAAATCAGAGCAGAACATGTCTCCCAACCAACTGTGAGAATTGGACAACTGCAGTGTCCAGTACCAGATCCTGATGTCCCAAATGTATGTATAATCAGTGGTCCCAACTTCAGGTCAACATTGAGGGGTCATAATGTTTTGCTCAAATGTGTTGCACCAAAAAGTAGCCGTCAAGTCTCCCAAAGTCCGCACCTTTCAGAATTTGAGATTCAGAGCAGGGGTTCATGGAGTATGTATGATTTACCTTTAATTGGATTAATTCCAAATTGTGATTTTGATGATGTTTGAAATAACCTGTTCCATCATTTGACAAATGTGTTTTACAAGTCAGTTAAAAGCCTATGTGTTATCCATAGACATCCCCTCATA
This sequence comes from Cetoscarus ocellatus, assembly GCA_037902135.1. Taxonomy (NCBI): domain Eukaryota; kingdom Metazoa; phylum Chordata; class Actinopteri; order Labriformes; family Labridae; genus Cetoscarus; species Cetoscarus ocellatus. The sequence goes on along the minus strand of JBAMNC010002039.1, from coordinate 40,163 downwards.
AATGGGACAAAGTTTATTACAAACTGTGTTACTGTCAATATAATTGCTGTTTGCTTCAAACATGAAAATATTGTTTGGAGTTGAGAAATTGTTATATTTTGCCCATTTTTAATTAAAATGAAAACCATCCTTTCTTGAGCCAGTTGCAAAACATTACACCTTTCATGTCAAAATAGTGGTGCATTATGTTAACATTACTACAATTCATATGCAAATTAAATTTTAATTTAAATAGAAAATTCTGTAAAGAATAACAAGCAGAGCATTTTGTATCCTTATGTCACCTTTTCTTTGTTTCAATAGGAGCTGTACATACCAGAGATCGAGTGGGAGTCCAGCGGTATTGAAGCTGACCGCAGACCTGGTATCCATGTGCCAGTCCTTGTGAGTCCACTGAATGAACCAGAAATGGACTACCTCAAAAGATCAATAGATCCTTGTGCCCCCTCTGACTGTCATGGAATGGACATTTACATCAACACAGTTGAATGTGTGCAGGGTATCATTAACACCAGATGAAGTTTCTCTGTTCCTTAATCGTGAGCCATAAGGGGTTAGTTTTGGCTATTGATGATCAGAGGCCTTTACACCCAACTGATCATGTGCATCATGTGAAATGCTATGAGCCCTGTAGGCCTTGTACTTGTCTTGATACAGTAAATGTTTGAGTCCACTAAAGCCAAGAAAATGTTGCAACTTAAATAAATGTACAGAAAAGAAGTGTTTTCCTTTTCAGCCCCTTACTTTATTGCCAACATTAAACATGAATTAACTTGTTAGCTGGGTTACACAAGCAAAGAAGGGTAGTGTCCTGGAAAAACATAACTGCATCAGGGTGGTCAGGACAGCTACCAACATACAAATAACATAGTTACTCAAATGAAAAAAAATGTAAGTAGTACCTCAAATACCTAATCCTTATTTAAATTAAATTTGTGAAAAACCATTGACTTTGCTGGGAAGACAACTAAAACTGTACTGCTAAACATTTCAAGCAATTATACTGACCATACCTGAGTCAGTCATATGACAGGAAGTTAACCATGATGAAATCAACTGACATCAGGAAGAAACTACACTGTAAATGGATTACTACCTCATGTGAACCATTCTAATCCTGTGTAAAGTAAATCCCAATCCCAGCGTCAAATGTCTGTCTTCTGTTATCTTTACACAAGACTAAATCCTGTGTGGCAGGCAGCAACAAAGTCAGACTCAAAATCTTTGCAGGTTGTGTGATGGTCAGGCAACTTGATAGTTTCAAAACATGTCAGGGCCCTTGGGAGAAAGCCACTTGACACCTTCACAATCAGTTCCTTGGGTGGAACCTCCCAACCCACCCAGAACTGCAGAAGATTCTTCAGTTGTTCTGAGGAAGCTGTTAAAAAGACAGTTAAGACCTGTGAAATACATCCTAGATAATCCTCAAATTTGTACTTTCTCAGTTTATTAACTGAATATCATTTAAAGGGAAAAAGTAAAGTGCATTTATGGGAGTTAATTTAAAAAATAGACCTTGTTCAATAAAACTCCTGAAGTAACCTGTGACCCATGTGATAGCCTCGAAAGAGGCATCATCTTCATCATCATCAGAGTCAGAATCTGATTTTGGCTTGGGCCATGTGATGTGTGCAAGAATCATCTGTAAAAACAGGGACCAGCCTCAAAACAAGTTCATATATATTCTGAAAAGGGAATATAATATATTTCTGGGGATAGATGATTCATATTCAAACTTATTTCATGTACCTGGGGTGTGAGCTCTGCATCTTTCTCACAAGGGAAAAGGAGTTTCTGCTCTATTGCAGAGAAGAGGCCAAATTCCAGTCTCCTTCAGTCCCTTACGCAACTGCTTCACTTGTTTCGCTGATCAATCCAGAACCTGTGTAAAACAGCATTAGAAGTCTGGATAAACAAAAACATTGGTATTTGAATAACCAAATTATGTACAACTGAATCAAGTCATTAATGGAGGGGAAGGACTGCAGTTTTACCGCATGTAGGAGTAGCTTGTCATGGAGCCACTTCATGTTGTTTAGGTTTGGAAGCGGAAGGTCCCATGCCATGCAAAGGTTGACAACACTGTCACGCTGCTCACCTTGGAGTTCAGAATTTTCTTCCAGCTTCAGATAGAGAGGAATGACGAAAGAGACAAAGAAAAAAAGGGTTGGAAGAAAAATTTGATTCATGCAAGTCAGATATGCACCAATATCTCCCAATTGCACAAGTCTTACTGATATCACACATTCAAAGAATATGTAGGAAAATAACAATTGCTAGACTAACCAGCTGAATTTTTTCACGGATGTCCAAATCAGGACAGTCTTCAATAGTAACAGTGGCAGTGTCAACTGTCCCACCACACATGTTTGATGGCTGGGCTGAGACCAGGGAAACCAGGACCACCATACAGGAAGCAATGCCCCATTATTTGTCCTGCCATCAGGAAAAGCTCACTCTCTACCATCACAGCAGAGTTGGCAGGCACCAAGTGGTCTGACTGACCATCAAAAATCTTGGTGATTGCACCGTTTCCTGATTAAACAATACATTTGCAATAGCTTACACTTATGGCATTTAATTTAAGGCCCAATTATGAATGTCTGCTCATAAAAATGTTAGGAACCAAGTGTGGTACAATCACTGACCAAGATTTAGGTGGAATCCAGTTCTCAGCTTCATCATCATTGTTGACATAACATGCTGGTTAACACCGACTCCAACAGCAGCATCACCTATGGTAAAAGATGACAGGTGAGTACATGTCCATTTATTAGACTGCAATATTCTCCTTTGAAAATGCTGACATATCAAAAAACAGAAAATTTCACCCTCAAGTCTGCATCTCAGTGGCAACGCCCACTCAACATGGGCGCGTTTGTAGAAGCTCACATAAGACATGTCCTGTTCCTCCTGCTCTTTCCTCAAGTCCACTGCAAATCGATTCTCTTCAGAACCTTTGTTATAATGCAGTATCTCATTGGTGAAAAGCCAAATAGCTTTTTTTGGATCTTCCACCGTCCTCCAGTCTAACAGGGCAAAGATATGTTCAGTAGGCAATATGTAAAGCTTGCTATGTATCAAATCATGAAGAGAAAACACAATAAATGCAAACTACAGGTCATCTGGTTGGAACAGAAAAAGGTCACCTTACCTTCTAATGTACTGGCTGATGTGCTTGCTGCTGTCCATTGAGGAAGTGGTGCTGAAGCATTATGGACAGAAGAAATGTTGCAAAGAAAGTTGTGAGTTTTGGATGACTTTGCCATCATTGTACCTTTTTTGGAAACTCATTTTACAAAATTAATAATTAAATTTTAGTTGACTACCTCTCTCCGCAGAAAGCTGCATGCATCTCCAGACTGTCTGTAGGATGAAGCTGGCTATAAATAGGGCAGGAAGCCATGGAGGACAATGCAGCTGTAGGATGTCCATTTATCTGAACAAAATATGAATATCAGATGTAAAGATAAAGATATGAAAAATAAAATGATAAATGTTCAAGGTAGTTTATTCAAGATGATCTTACATCCTTGTTGGATGTAGTTTTTGAGGACATAGCAGCGGTGTCTTCTGTTGCCAAATTATTCACAGAGATGCAGTCTTCATCTAAGTCCTAAGTTGTTGCAGGAAGGTGGGTTGTGTGGGTTCGTGGGTGGGTTTTTTTGTTGTTGTAAAACAACAACAAAAAAACTTAATATTGTCAAGGAGGGACAATGAGATGTACAGGAAGTAACAACTTACCTCACAGTGTTCCACTTTTTTGGTGCAACTGTCAACATGGAGGGCCAAAAGATGTATCAAAAGATGCATCACTTCCTGACAATTTTCACAAACTGCCTTTGGCATCTTCGAAAATTCAGAGGCATTTTTGGGGAGAGAACTAACATCTAATTCACCCTGCAATGGGGCTATGTACAGTGTGTTTTTTCCACCATTTGATGCCCTCTTAAGTTGTGAGGGGGTGTAGCCTTACACCTGGGGGCTTAAAATTGTAAGCCGCCTTCGTCCACCTCCCCCTGAAATATTGAAATCTGAAGTCAGTACTGAGGAGGTTTTTGACAAATTACATGAATAGGGTGCAGCATGCATAAATTCTAACTGCAGAACAATAATAATAATAATAATAATAATAATAATAATAATAATAATAATAACAATAATAATAATAATAATAAACTTTATTTTTATAGCACTTTCAAAAGGGTTAGAGTTAGGGTTAGCGGTTTACAAAATGTTTTGACAGCAGGCAGGAACATAAAGTCAGCAAAGCACAAGAGCTTAAACACAGAGGAAAAAACAACCAAAAAAGGTCAATTAAAATCAAAGAACATTTAAGACATACACGAAGGTAAAATGAACTTGAGAGAATGGGAAAATACTATAGATGCCAGGTCCACCAACACTTTATATTTTATGAAATGTAGGTTTCCCATGCCAACAGCAGCACTGGACCAAGGTATGACTATAATTTACCTAAAAGCTAAAAAAAAAAAAAAAAACAAGTTGGAACAACTTGGAATAAATTGATTAAATGACTCTGTACCTGAAGCCTTGTAAAACATCCACGAGCCATTCAAGTTCATAAGTTCAGGGTTACTCCTGGGTAAGTATTGCAGATATCTAGAGAAACACAGTATCATTTTAAACATTCGAAATCAAGTTACTAATGATTACAAAAATACATTTAATGTGACACTTGGTCTCATGAAAAATGTTTTAAATATTTATCTTTAACTCTTCTTCCTTTTTTCTTTGAAGTATGTTTAAATCTCATAGTTTCACGAAATTAATGTTTCCAGTGCATGAGTGGGATCTAGTATATTACAGCTAGTCATTACCAAACTATAAGACTAGCAACTGGGCCATTTTCATATTATTCATCAAATTTGAGGCACAAATGTTAGTTGTGTTGCTTTCACTTGTGTTTTAGGGCTTTTTGTGGCTGTGCAGATATTTATAAAATATTGGCCATATTATTTATACTCTATTAATATTGTATTACTGTTATTGTTTGTCTATTTTTGTCATTTTGTTCCCTGAGTTACAGAAAATATTATGAAAATCAGAGTGTAAGTAAATGGCTCATAGAAAAAAATAATAAATTGATCTGGTGACCCATCTACTGTCTTTTAAATATAATTAAAATACACTCAGTATGGAAAATTGCATCTGGACTTTTGGCTGATTTACAGGATATCTATAGTTTGCTATGAAACACTCTTGCACCTTACCTGATCATGAGATGCATCTTCAGGCAGTGAGATGGTTTTCATGCCTAACCCTGCCTGGAAAAGCTTTAACTCCTCATCTCCTTTTGGAGTCAGATTTGCAGGTGAGGAAGGACAAAGAATTGAAAACACTGCATTTTGCAAGTGACTGTTTGTGATGGGTGGGTAAACCTCCTCTTTCCCCGGAAAAGACCTGGAAAAGTTCTGTGACAGACAATTATGTACCAAATCAATATCTACAATTACCATGATATTCTCATTCAGTTCTGTCCACTTATATAACTCTACAAGGCTGCTCCAACCCTATATATAATATAAGATTTCCTTTCCTCATGTGAATGTATGTGTATTTTCACATTGAGTACATATAGAAACCTTTGCATTTCTGCTGAGAAAGATGATTGCATGGTGGTTGCTGTCCCTGATGAGGGGTTGAGGACAGGAATTGCTCTGGGTGGAGGACTGACGTTGGTGGACGCGTTGGATGAGGGGTTGCTGGATGACCTTGCCTCACAACTACGGGCATCCATATTTTGTTGGATGAGTGTTACCAGATTTCTTGCAACAGACTCCACAGTCCTCTGTGATCCAACATCCTGACCCTGCAGAAAAACAAGTTTTAACCTAACTATACTTACTATTACTCAAATTCTTCACTGGCATTCGGCGCAATGATAAGAAATTGGGCAATTTAAAAAAAGCTGTTGAAGTTATCACATTAGAAATGCTTCTTGCCACCACATCACAGTCCCTTAAACATACTGAAAAGTCTGGTTAAGATAGTCAGATGGAACAAGTCAAAGTTAAATTCTTGATGATATAACTTAAGTGCTGTGTCTCAGATCCAGGGCTAGCTACTAATTTGTTGGACATCAGACATTTTCTTGTGTCTCTTACAAGCATTAGTAACTTGTTAAGAGGTTGTGATATTTTTTTAACATTGTTATTTATTCGGAAATACCGCTTATAACAACCGAAGTTGTCACAACACAAAGGTTATGTACTTACTGCACGCCATCCAGACTCCATTGCATCGTCTGTTCCCAGCCATACAATCGATCAGTCAAGCTTAAAACAGTAGTGGTGACCAGTATCATTGGTGCTTGCACCCCCTGGTGGTATGAAGCTGTATAGCTACAGAGGCACACAGACAAGTGTCCACTCACATACAAATCACTGCACGCATTTCTGCTTATTTTACATATTTGTGGATCTGGTTACAAACACAGAGATTATTTTACACACATACGGATTTTTGTTTGCACATTTATGGATCTAGTTACGCACAGAGAGATTTTCTTTACACATTTGCGGATCTGGTAACACACACAGGTGGAAATACACATTTGTAAATACTTTTGCTACAATACTGGCCCCATATATTTTGTCTAGATATAGCACAAATATTTTTGGTAAGATTTTGAGTTGTTGCAGTGTGTTTTTATTGGGTAAATGAAAAAACAATGATTTTGTGGTGTAGAGCATACTCACTACGTTATAAAAATAATAATCGGTCATTTCTTTCTTGGCTAGAATTCCAGAGGAGAGTTCTTCAGCTCCTTCTCGAAATCAAGGATACAATTCACATTGCCACCTCATCTGCTGGAACACGTTATGAAGTGAAGCCAGCAAATACTGAAGAAGAGCTCGAAGCTTTAGAGAACTGCCTGGACCCTTACAAAAAAGAAGTTTATTGAAGTATGCTATTAGTATACTTATTTTCAAGACAGTACACTTTCAGTTTACTTTTGATGTACCTTTCCGAGGTATACTTAAGAAAGTAATGCGTAAGTGTACTTGGGTTATACTTAAAAGTGTATTTAAAAGTCTAAGTATACTTAGACTTTTAAAAGTATACAGAAAGGTCTAGGTATAATTGGCTTAAACTGAGAAGTATACAGAAAAGTCTGTATATTTGGCATATACTTATGCTTAAACTTTTGATCAAGATATACAAATTAAAAGTATAGTAAAGTACTGAAACTTTCATGCCTAACGTTCAAGTGAATTTGGATTGTAGCTGTACTTATTCTTTTGATAGTAGCCTTTTCAAATATTCTTTTCTAAGCATGTTGGCTTCTTTAAAGCCAGAACTAGAAGAACTAGGAGAAGATATTGGAGAACATATTGGAGAACCGCGTTGACAAAAAGAAAAACGGATCAGACCGTCGAAGAAGACGTAAAAACAAAGTGTAGGGATGAAAAGTCAAAGAAGAAGAGAGAAAAGAGGAATGTGTCTCTCTGGTTTTGACTTCTAAGGAGGGTCTCACAGGAGGAGGGCCTTAGACGAGTAACAAAGACCTTATCAACTAACATTTGGCCAAAATATTAAGTTGTACTTTGATAACCACCTATATTTTTCGTCGGGCCAACGAATAATTAATTTCTGGAATTAATTACAAATCGTTTTTTCATCTAATCGAGACCTCAAAGCTCCAGCTCCAGCTTCACCTTTAACAGAACCTGCTAGTCCAATCTAAGACGGCACCTCTTTCCCGTGAAAGCTATGGGACCAGCTCATGTCGGAACACCATCTCACTTGGATCCATGGTACTGGATTGAGTGTGGACTTCTCAGCCTCCCTTTGGGACGACTCCAAACCAGAACAGTCCTACAAGGTTCTCCAGTAACTCCCGGACCAGTTTGAGATCGAACACCAGAAGCAACGCCATAGTAAGACTGCGGTTCTGAACTCCTACAGATGGGCTTGAGTGTCTTGGTTATATTCCCCATTAGTTACCCCTGATTTGACCTTTCTAAAGTAGATTAATTCATTAAATTAATCCTCTATAACCACTCAATACATTCAAATGTTTCTTGAGGGTTCATAACTTCTTTACTTATTCACAGCATCATTGATTAGTATGACTTTGACATTCATTCCTTCTGAAGTGTTTTGTTTTATTTTATTTTGTCTTACATATTCATCATATACTTTAATAAATCACCCTTAAATTTAAAGTTCTGTCTGTTGGTATTCTATTTGGAAGATTGACATCACTGCATGAGAATTCTGTCTTTAGACTTGAGACTGACGAAATTGATAAATTGATAAAGTTTGATTGAATTGATTTATCTGATTTTAATTTAAAATAACAAATCAATTAATTAATTAAATTTTGCCTTTTTTGTATAAAAAGGATGGTGCCCCTTTAACTAACAAGAGCAAATGAGATATTAAATGAATATTAATTTCTTTAATTAATGTTAATTAATATCCAGAAAAATAATCGCTACACCACAAAGTGGACAGTTGTCGAGTGACACCAAGGCACACATTGTGTTGATATTCAGGGATGAAACCATTTACCATTTGGAAGTGACCAAGCTTCATCAAAGGAGATCCCTTTGACTCCAAACACTGGCTCATTAACTGAAGCTGACAAATGATCTCTCTCATTTCGCAGTGGAGGTTCAGGTCTGTCATATGGATAGGTTTTACCACCTGTGTGATAACAAAAATCACAACCATAAAATCCATTGAACTGCTTTGTGTTACGAAGCAATGGATGAGCCACTGAGTCAGAGCTACAAATAAGCACAAACACTTCAGAGACATGACGGCCTCCCTGTGCATCGTGCCAATCAACACCTTCAGTCTCTAACAGAGAGGCTTCTTTGACAAATGCTGTTAGCAATGTAAACATAGATGGCTTACTTGGCCCAAACCATAACGCTGTCATCAAAATGTTTTTTTTTTCCCTACTTCTGATGGCAGTTCAATAACCTGACACTGAATTGGCCAAATGCTGTATTTAGAACTTTTGAACACTGGAGCACCATCACAATTCCAAATTAGCATCAAGTCATCCTTGCCAAGAACTCCACTGTCACATAACTTTTGATACTCTTCACCAGATTGTATGTCAGAGAGAACACCAAAAGTTCTAGTTTTTTCATTAGGACCAACACCATGTTCTTGCAGAAGCTGCTTAATCTGTGCATACAGGGGCAACACAAGAAAATAGAAGCCTTTTTTCAGGTTTGCACTGGCATCAAATAGTGTGTTACAAGAGCCACAGTGAGATGGACAGTCAGCTCTGATGCCTAGGTATTTTAAACAGCTTTCACAATAAAAGTGAACTTCAAATTCAGATGAACTTCTTTGTGAAAAAGGTAATGTGAAGATGGGATCAGTTAGTATTTATTAAAACTTAAATAATGCTTAATAGTGTGTACTTATTATAAAGTGTAACCAACAAGTGTTTGTCTCTCATAACCAATTTCAAACTTTTGCTGCATTTTAGAGTACAAAATATCAAAATGGAGTTATCTTAGCAAAATACGCTTATTTTTGACCAAAAATGCTGGTTTTAAAAAAAAACTGATATTTTCCTTTAGCTCTTTATGGTCTTTTCCCAGTGATTTACGCATTTTTGGAGACAAGTGTTTGTCTCTCATAACCAATTTTAGACTGTTGCTGCATTGTAGAGTAAAAAATATCAAAATGGTGTTTTCTCAGCTAAATTCCCAGGTAGCCAAAATCGCTTGGCCCAATTCCAGCCCAGATCTGGCAGGCCGGAAGAAATCACTCGGCCCGAGTATGGTTGCCAGACATGGGCCAGACGTGGTTTGAAAGACTCCCCAGAATCGGCCCGAGTACACTGGCCCGAGTCCAGTTGCCGGACATGGGCCAGACCTGGTTTGAATGACTCCCCAGAATTGGCCCAAGTACACTGGGCCGAGTCCGGTTGCCGGACATGGGCCAGACCTGGTTTAAATGACTCCCCAGAATCGGCCCGTGTACACTGGGCCAACTCTGGCTGCCAAAACTGAACCAGCATTGCCAGGATTGGGCCGGAATCCTCCCAAGAAAATTGCCAGAACTGGTCCATGCAATGGGCCAGGATCGGCTGCCAACACTTAACCAATATAGCCAGCATTGGCGATGTAAAAACCAGTGTTCTGCCAGAGCTACTCCAATATCTGCCTATGGAGAAGCTTGTTCCAACCCTAGCCATTCTAGCAGAATACTGGGTCAGCCATCACTGTGTTACCAGAAATGCTTGACTAGTAATAAAAAAACACACACGCTCAATAAAAGGAAGAAGGGTCCTTTACCAGTGATATATCATTGAAAAATACATGACATATTATATCATGAAAATATTTATAATTGCAAAAGTTTAACTGCTGGATGCAAAGTCTCCCTCACCGAAAAGTCAAATCTCAGTGTGTGGAGGCTTTAAGAGTAAAGCTCAACATCAGTACAGTAACAAGTGACAGCCCCGAAACAGCAATGTCCAATTTATCACAGTAAAAATTAAAAACATATGACAAATATAGCTTATAAACAGTAACATCCATACAAGAGCAATGTCACTTTGAATAAACATATACAAATCAGTAAAGTGCCTAACAAAAGTGCAAAATGGAACAAAAACAGTAAGGTGTAGAAATTTGGACTTTGAACTTCTACCTTGTACCCAGTAAACACGCACCAAATGGAGACCTAAAAGATGGAGCAGATACAGATACACTGTTAGACAGAGACAGATAAACACATGGTTAGACAGACAGATAGACACAGACACACTAGGGCTTGACTTTAAGAGTTGCCACTGGCAACCATTTTGAGAAATTTTGAAATCAATTTGTGGCTCTTGATGTTTTAACAGAAAAATAAGTACAGCAAACATCAATGCTTGCAGCGCGAAATAAGTTTTATTTTAGGTAACACTTTAGAATAACGATCATTTGTAAGGCATTTATAAGCTATTAGTAGATATTAGTAGATAGTTAACTAATCATGAACGAACCACTTATAAACATTTGTAAATGATTATTATATCATTTATAAATGATTATTAAATCATTCACAACTTAGCTTACAAGACATTTATAAACTATTAGTTGATATTGAACTAATCATGAGTAAACTATATATATACATTTATAAATGATTATTAAACCATTTATAAATAAAGTTGCACAACATTTATTTATGATTTATACATTATTAAAAACACTGCATCAATATTATTGGCTCATGATTTGTTCATCATTAACTACTGTTATTTTTATGTGTAAGAAAACATTTTTTATGATATAACGAAATATTCTTTAACTACATGTATTGTGTTTTTCATGATTAATAAATGATTTGTAATAAGTCAGTATAAATCACGTTAAGTCTTTCTTGCAGCCCAAGCATTTGTGAAAAAAAATCATCAATTCCTAACTGTTTTTTATCAAACCATTTCAATACATTTACAACTTAATAGTGCATAGTTTATAAATGTGCTACTTTAAGATTCATAAGTAATCTGTGGATTATTTTTTTCAATATGACCAACCTGATTAGTAAATTGTCAGTGAAATACTTAAGATGTGTTTAAAAAAAAACCCACTGTACCACCATTTGTTTATTAAAACAATTTATTTATTATTTTGTTTAACAAATTATTTGTTACACATTGATAAAACATTTATACATCATTTGCAGATGCTATTGTGGCCCCTAATCTAAAGTGAAAACTATTCTCTATTTACAAATGTTTGGTAATGTTTATAAATGATTTGCAGACTTTTTACTCACCTCTTTTAAATGAGCTAGTTTTGGTGAATACAGATATAAAGCAATTACTAACTTGTCTTGTCTAACAAATGATTTGTTACACATTCTTAAAACATCTATAAAGCATTTGCAGATGTTATTATGTCCCCTAATCTAAAGTGAAAACTATTCTCTATTTACAAATGTTTGCCAATGTTTATAAATGATTTGCGGACTTTTTACTCACCTCTTATAAACAATCTGGCTTTTGTGAATACAGATATAAAGCAATTAACTTGTTTAACAAATTATTTGTTACACATTCATAAAACATTTATACATCATTGGCGGATGCTATTATGTCCCCTAATCTAAAGTGAACTCTGTTCATCATTAACAAACATCTAATAATGTTTGCTGAATATCTCTAGACTTTTTCATCACATTATAAATGTTGTAGACAACTTTGGCATCCATCCTTCTTTGTGACATCAAACAGTGACAGAATTAGGAGTACAGAGTATGAGAGTATAAAACATTTGGTAACACTTTATTTGAAGGGGTATAAAGAAGACTGACATTACGCTGTCATAATCGTGACATGACACCTGTCATTAACATGAATAATGCTTCATGAAGGTTGTCAGAAAAAAATAACCTCCAGTTTTGTCATATGACCACTTGAAATTAACATGTCATAACAGACCTGATCATCAAACAGAAAGACAAAGTTTAGTATAATCTCTTGACTTTAAATTAATGGTTGGACTTGACATTGACTGTCATTAGACAATTAGAATGGACCATTGTAAAATGACTTATTTCCTTGACCTGAAGTAAAGTGAAACATTTTGAACTAGTTATTAAGATGTCATTAAGTGTCATGATACAGTCAGATGAAATCACATTAATACCTGTACAAAGCACCAGTTAAGTCAAGAAATATTTCTTTTCTTCTATTATATTTAATTCAAAAACACACAACATGATAACTTCCACAGACGAGCCTTAGCATATTTTTAACTATACTTTGGATAAAACAAACAGGATCATCAAACATTATTTGAAACTTTTCTCCCTACTTGACTTGATTCTGAACATAATGGAAAAGTCGGCCCAAAACACCGTTTTAATTGCGTATACCTAACCAGTTGTGCCACTCTATTATTTTGAGGTGAATCCTCAGTGATTCTGGGGTGCGATTACCTCTATGTCGTCAAATTTCACACTTATGTTTCAATATTCTGAGTATGAGCACCAGTCTCTGGGTCAACAAAGTTCTTTTAATGGCAGACAGAATCATGGCCATATCCATATTGGGAAAGCTGACCCTTGTCGGTCATCTGTGAGAATGGATGTTCTGGGTCTGATATGCCTTTAGATGTGGCTGATGAGGGTTTGCCTTGATCGATCCTTGACGAGTCTCAAAATGGGTCCTCTGGAATTACCATCAACCTCCAGCACCCCAAAAACCCACTGACGAACACGGCGCCAGGTGTTCCCACGACGACTACGATGGTACTAAGAAAAGGAAAGAAAATTAACAGATACTTGAATTACATTCTAAGTACTTTCTAATTCTGAAAACTGTTACCTGAGCATGAACTCAAGCCATGTCCCCAAAGGTGTGTGAGACCTGGAAAAGAGTGATCCTCTGTGTACAGATAGAAGGGAAGCTTTATGATGCCCTGAGGAAAAAGAAGAAAAGGCACTGAAAAACAATCAGATATAAATCTAAAGTAGCTAACCTTGAATAAATTTATATTCATCAGAGACAAATGTGATAAGGACAGATTTATGATCTGGGTGTCCATGGGTTTGTGTCCATCATAAAATCTTATTTGTATCTGGCTTGATGGATACACTTCTGGATGTATGTATATGTATATATGTGTATATGGATATTTCATATGTATTTGTGTATTTATTTAAAATGAAGAAAATGGCTTCAGCCTAGTCTATTGTAAAATGCTAAAATGCCTTAAGAAAACACCTGCTATGAATTGACGCTATAAAATTGAAGATTGATTGATATAGTAGTGTAGTGGTTCTTGCAAATATACCTGCATATCCCTTGCACTACACTACTGCATTAAATATCGTATTATTCTCACACACACACACACATATATATATATATATATATATATATATATACATTTATTCTCTGTAATAATTTGATAAATTTATTGCCACTGGAACCTTAATTTCCCCGAGGATGTCTTTCCAAAGGGATTAATACAGTACTATCTAATCTAGTCTAATCTAATATTGATGAAGTGAAAGCTTGTTTACAGTGATGCTGATTTCAACTTCTGGCTCCTAAATAAAACAATGAACAGTGAGTACAGCAGTGAAAACTGAAGCAGGTACAATCGTCCAAGCCAACGTCAATAGTATGATGTAAGCCTTGATAACTACAATAGATTAAAATTAAAACAATACACAACACAGCTAGCTATTTAGCGCCAAGCTTCTGCTTACCACCGTAACTCATGCGGTGATAGGTTATCAGATCCATGCTTCTGTAGCATTTCATCCTCCTCCTTAACATCTCTGCATCCATCTAACTATTCTTCTTTTGCTCCTGATAGTATTCGCATGTCTCGTATTTATAAGAAGTCCTTTTAATTATCGAGCCATAGCACCAGTACTGAGGTTTCTAACCTTACAGCCTCTGACTTCAGATTCCCTCAGTATTGAGCCGTTTTTTCATTTGGGCGGCCATTGAGCTCCGAAACGTAATGTGTTAGTTGAATTTATTACCATGTACATTGTTTTTGATGTTTTTGACGGGCGGGGCAGTGAAAGTGAATGACATACACGTGTGCCAGAGGTAAACAAATCGAACTCACCCCGCACAACTGTTAACGCGCCTGCACCTACCTGACTGAGAGAGAGGACTGAGAAACTGGAGCCGGACAGGTGCCAAAGGAAGAGAACAGAGCATCACCGAGACAAAGTACCCACAAAGTCATCCATTCAAGGTAAGTTAAATTTGTAAGGACAGTTTAAGGACAGCTATTTTCATGCAAAATCACAAGTTTTTTACAAGTCTTACAAGTCTTAAAACTCAGTTTTAAGACCAGACATTAATCACTTAAGGGTGTGACTAATACCTGGAAAATGCATCATTGAGGTTTTTATGCAATGGAAACGAGAGGTACGACTTGGCAAGGAGACGATAAATAATCTGCTCAAATTATTTAAGTGTCTTTTACAGTAACGGTCTTTTAGTGAAAAGTAACCCCATAGCCAGAATGACAGTATATTGCATTGCATACAACTGACAAACCCTGAATAAAATTTGAAAATATGTTCACTGAGATAGCCATGTCCCAGAATTAACGTTTCTCACACGCAGTTTCATAGCAGTTGATGGTAAGCAGTGATACGTTTGTAATAAAAACACTCTTATCAGTAACTATATTTTAGACATCAGTTAAACATGTAACAGTACTGATTTTAATATTACGTGTCAGATTGCCACTAACACTTTCAAAATAACATGCTTGTAGAAATTGTTTTCAAAGTACTTAAAAATATTATTCCTCATGTTATAATCCATTTTATGATCTAGTTAAATTTTTAAAAAGTTATAGGGGCTGTTTCATTAATTAATAGCTGGACTGGATTTTCATTACAGATATCTGTGATTCAGTTTTTCTTGTCAAAATGAGCACATCACATGTCTGCAAAACAAATTACAGTATGTAGGGTTATATATGCATAGACACATCATATGTGCATCTGCCTACACACGTACACAGGTTCATACATAAAAACATTAAAAAACAAAACATTTAACAAAATAACTGACCTTAAAATACTGGCAGTTGGACCCACCACATAGATTGATCTCCTAAAAGGCACAGTAGGGTGTTCAGTTATTGAAAAATGTAAAGTAATGATAATGAACAATATCAAGAGAGACAATATGATGCATCTGTTCTCATGATTTCTTAAATGTTGCTTGGGCTCTTGTCCAGAAACTTATAGTTTCCCCTTTAGTACTTTATAACAGGAAACAAATGTGAATGAGCTCCTTAAAGTAACCTGCAGAGCTGAGAGTTTACTAATGTAGCTGAGATGATAGTGGGTTTTTTTTTGTTTGTTTTTTTTTGCTTTTTACTACTTTAGGTAGATGGAAACTCAGAGGGCCTAATAACTTTTACTTTATGTCAGTGTTCCTCATTAATAGTAATATTTTAATTTTTATTAAAAATCACTCTAATCTACTTTGCTTTCCTCAGCCTATGCTTTGCTTTCTTCTTGATATGTCAAATATGTCAATATAACTGAAGTAGATAAGAAAGGATTATACTCACCTTGATGGTTCATTGTGCATTGTTCGCCCAGGTTGTTTATGTTACAGTAGATGCATCCTCTAAGGCAGGTAGGAAAAGTAAAATACTTGTTGTGCTGGTCTGCTGTGCATCCTTCTTCCTGGCTAGAAATGGTAGACTTTGCTAGACTCAAAGGCAGATTGAAAATGAACTATAACTAGCCTGGAGGGAGGATGCACTGCTAACCAGCAGGGTAAGTAGAATCCTATTTCATCAGCTACTTATGAACCCAGTTAAAAATTATACAAAAATGTAGACATAAAAACATTTTGTCTTTGATTTTGTTTCTCTTAAGCTACTACAACTGATGGAGTCGTCTGCCACTATGAAGAAGCCATGAGGAAATTTGCTAATTGTGGATCCATGAGAAGGGCCTTCACCAAGATGAACGTTGACCACAACACAATTGTGAGAACGGCAGAAATGTGCTTGCTATCACATTTCCAGACACCTTCAAGGAGCTGCTCCCAAGTGATGAAGATCACAATTCAAAGAAGATCTTTAAACTCGCAGAACACTGTAGGAGAGCTGTAACCAATGAGATGGCTGAAACAATCACAGCAAAGAGAACAAGGGGGAAACTCCTGCCATTAGTATTTAAGTACACTTAAGTGAACAAACATGATCACAAATGTTAGGACTCTTTTTTCAAAGAATAAGTGGTACTGTTTTGTTTTTATTGAGTTGCATCACTGCTAAGTCATATACCATTATAGTTTGGAATATGTTGGGGCCCTCTGTGTTGTTTTTAGAATCAATCTAAAAGAAAAGAAATATTTCTTGACTTAACTGGTGCTTTGTACAGGTATTAATGTGATTTCATCAGACTGTATCATGACACTTAATGACATCTTAATAACTAGTTCAAAATGTTTCACTTTACTTCAGGTCAAGGAAATAAGTCATTTTACAATGGTCCATTATAATTGTCTAATGACAGTCAATGTCAAGTCCAACCATTAATTTAAAGTCAAGAGATTATACTAAACTTTGTCTTTCTGTTTGATGATCAGGTCTGTTATGACATGTTAATTTCAAGTGGTCATATGACAAAACTGGAGGTTATTTTTTTCTGACAACCTTCATGAAGCCTTATTCATGTTAATGACAGGTGTCATGTCACGATTATGACAGCGTAATGTCAGTCTTCTTTATACCCCTTCAAATAAAGTGTTACCAAATGTTTTATACTCTTATACTTTGTACTCCTAATTCTGTCACTGTTTGATGTCACAAAGAAGGATGGATGCCAAAGTTGTCTACAACATTTATAATGTGATGAAAAAGTCTACAGATATTCAGCAAACATTATTAGATGTTTGTTAATGATGAACAGAGTTCACTTTAGATTAGGGGACATAATAGCATCCGCCAATGATGTATAAATGTTTTATGAATGTGTAACAAATAATTTGTTAAACAAGTTAATTGCTTTATATCTGTATTCACAAAAGCCAGATTGTTTATAAGAGGTGAGTAAAAAGTCCGCAAATCATTTATAAACATTGGCAAACATTTGTAAATAGAGAATAGTTTTCACTTTAGATTAGGGGACATAATAACATCTGCAAATGCTTTATAGATGTTTTAAGAATGTGTAACAAATCATTTGTTAGACAAGACAAGTTAGTAATTG
Source organism: Cetoscarus ocellatus (assembly GCA_037902135.1). Lineage (NCBI taxonomy): Eukaryota > Metazoa > Chordata > Actinopteri > Labriformes > Labridae > Cetoscarus > Cetoscarus ocellatus. The sequence continues at coordinate 22,454 of JBAMNC010002039.1, read as the reverse complement.
CTTTATATCTGTATTCACCAAAACTAGCTCATTTAAAAGAGGTGAGTAAAAAGTCTGCAAATCATTTATAAACATTACCAAACATTTGTAAATAGAGAATAGTTTTCACTTTAGATTAGGGGCCACAATAGCATCTGCAAATGATGTATAAATGTTTTATCAATGTGTAACAAATAATTTGTTAAACAAAATAATAAATAAATGGTTTTAATAAACAAATGGTGGTACAGTGGGTTTTTTTTTAAACACATCTTAAGTATTTCACTGACAATTTACTAATCAGGTTGGTCATATTGAAAAAAATAATCCACAGATTACTTACGAATCTTAAAGTGGCACATTTATAAACTATGCACTATTAAGTTGTAAATGTATTGAAATGGTTTGATAAAAAACAGTTAGGAATTGATGATTTTTTTTCACAAATGCTTGGGCTGCAAGAAAGACTTAACGTGATTTATAATGACTTATTATAATTACAAATCATTTATTAATCATGAAAAACAATACATGTAGTTAAAGAATATTTCGTTATATCATAAAAAAAAGTTTTCTTACACATAAAAATAACAGTAGTTAATGATGAACAAATCATGAGCCAATAATATTGATGCAGTGTTTTTAATAATGTATAAATCATAAATAAATGTTGTGCAACTTTATTTATAAATAGTTTAATAATCATTTATAAATGTATATATATAGTTTACTCATGATTAGTTCAATATCAACTAATAGTTTATAAATGTCTTGTAAGCTAAGTTGTAAATGATTTAATAATCATTTATAAATGATATAATAATCATTTACAAATGTTTATAAGTGGTTCGTTCATGATTAGTTAACTATCTACTAATATCTGCTAATAGCTTATAAATGCCTTACAAATGATCGTTATTCTAAAGTGTTACCTTATTTTATTTATTTGTTTGGATAATATTTTGTGCATAAGTGACATTTAAATATTGCTGTTAGTCTTGAAAACATTTGCCCTCTCACAACAGACATTCACCCTGTTTACACCATATTTACACTTGTGGTACAGGCTGTACCACAAATGTAGAATAAACAGATCCAGGATCTGTCCCGTTGATCTGGTTTGTCTTGACCAGATTATTGTGATCTCGCTAAACCGTACCACCGTCATCAGCTGGCTCTGTAAATTCAGGATTACTCAACCTCAAAGTTTATTTATTCATTGAAGAAATAAAAGGTTAGGTGAATGTGATCACTTTATTTGTCATGTCATCACTTTCATTAATTTTTTTAATATAAATCCCACCAGCATCGACCAGCAGGGGAAGGACAGGGGAGAAGTGAAGAGGAGGAGGAGAGGAGAGGGGGAGGAGAGGAGGAAGGAGAGGAGACGAGAGGAGGAGAAGGGAAGGAGGTGAGGAGAGGAAGAGAGGAGGAAGCGGAGGGGAGGAGGAGAGGAGGAGGTGGAGAGGAAGAAGTGAGGAAATGAGGTAAGAGAGGAAGCAGAGGAGGAGGAGAGGAAGAAAGGGGTGGAGAGGAGAGGATGAAGTTGAGAGGAGGGGAGAAGAGGTGGAAGAGGAGAGGAGGGAAGTAGGTGAGGAGAGGAAGAGAGGAGGAAGCGGAGGAAGGAGAAGATGAGAAGAGGGGAGGTGAGGAGGAGATGGAGAGGAGGAGGAGAGGAAGCAGAGGAGGAGGAAGGTGAGGAGGTGGAGAGGAGGAAGGAGAGGTGAGGGGAGGAGAAGGGGAGGAGAGGAAGAAGTGAGGAAATGAGGAAAGAGAGGAAGCAGAGGAGGAGGAGGAGAGGAGAGCGGAAGGAGGAGGGGAGGAGAGGAAGAAGTGAGGAAATGAGGAAAGAGAGGAAGCAGAGGAGGAGGAGAGGAGGAGGAAAGAGAGGAAGAGAGGAGGTGGAGAGGAGAGGATGAAGATGAGAGGAGAGGAGAAGAGGGGGAAGAGGAGAGGAGGGAAGTAGGTGAGGAGAGGAGGAAGAGAGGAGGAAGAGAGGACAGGAGGAGGAAGGAGAAGATGAGAAGAGGGGAGATGAGGAGGAGATGGAGAGGAGGAGGAAGGTGAGGAAGAGAGGAGGTGGAGAGGAGGAAGGAGAGGTGAGGAGAGGAGACGAGAGGAGAGGAGAGGGAGAGGAGGAGGGGAGGAGTGGAAGAAGAAGAGGAAGAGGAGACGAGAGGAGGGGAGGAGGAGGAAGATCAGGGGAGGAATTGAGAAAAGGGAAGGAGGAGAGGAGGAAGGAGAGGAGGAGGAAGAAGAGGAGAAGAAGGGGGTCTCCAGAGCCAGCTCACCCATTAGGCAATATAGTTTTGGAACACGACTTACTTAATTAGCATCTCTCTCAGCTTGTCTCAAGGCCCGGCTTCTCCTTCCTCCATCCCTGTGGGGTGCAAGCTGCAGCTACCTTTTGATGTATGCCTCTGTCGCCATGAGATGCATCTGCAGTGCTTTGATTTCGGCACACAGCTCCTTAAAAATACACACAAAAGAACAGGCAGGTTACAGCAATTCTCAAGAAAATCCTAATTTTAATTTTTGACTTAATTTATTTCAGGGTATCCGCAGGGTCTTAAAAGTATTCAAAGTTGATAAGTCAATTTTCTTAAAAGTTAAAACCTGTTAATCACCATAGACATATTAAATGTTGTAGCTAATGTTGTACTGATGATGTTAAATGAGCATAATGATATTGTCCCATATCGATCACAGACCCCTGAATTGAATCAATGTCAGATCCTGACAGATTTTTTGATATCAGCAAATATCCAATCAGTATTGCTTTATTGTATCGTGACGAAACTAGTGATTTACACCCCTATCACCAATGTAACGAAGTGGTGTTCAAGTCTCGTTAAAGTATAAAAAAAGTTAACTGATTTTATTATTAATTTAATTTTTGACACAAGCTGCGAACGTTTCTGTGTAGCCAGGGATGATGTCAATTTATGACTGGCGCAGATCTAAACATCTTACGCTTGCATGATGCATTGCATCTTTTAAGTTTCCTGTGTGGGAGCCCTAACTCCCATTAAGAAAGAAAACAGTATTATCCAAAATGATTTAGAAAATTAAGCAACTATATTATACTAAAACAACTTACTCAGGACAACATCCTTAATTGCAAGTGGCTCAAAGGCACTCTTCCCATTTACCCCTCTCCAGTTAATCATCTTGGCGAGTTGGTTGGTCATTACTTTGGCCATGACTCTCCACCCAAAATTAAATTAAGTTACCAGGGTTCAAACCTGCGACCTTCTTGCTGTGAGGCAACAGTGCTAACCACTGAGCCACCACATTTAATTTTACTGTAAAACTGCACATAAAAAAGAAATGTAGCTCTGTGGTCAGACAGACTGGTGCTGCTTCGTCATCGTTAGGGAACGGTCAAATCCAAAGCATTATTAAAATACAGATAGCAGCACTGAAAATCCAGGACCTTATCAATGCTCCTGATACTGACCAATTAGGAACCGGTGTCAAACTTGGTACCCATCCCAGATTACCTTCACTTCCTTTTCTTACGGGCTGGACAGGGGTCGTGCTCATCATCTGTCAGATCTGATGTAAGCAGGGCCCTTGGAAGCAGCAGCCGTGCCTCGTTATATGTATCTGGAAATGAAAGTTAACATTTAATGGACTAAATGCTGAAATCAATACTTTTCTCTGTTAATGGTTACCCATAAATTGAATGTGATTTGTGGTTGCCAGCCATGAAATTATAATTAAAGCATACCTTTTGTGGCCCTGATCCTGACATTATATGTTTTCCAAGATTCCTCAGGAGGGTCTTCTCTCACTATGGCCCGGTTGCATCTTTCCCTGGAATTGTAGGGAGGCCAAACGCTTCGGCCATCTTGGACCCATGAGGCTGGAACAACCTCTGTGCCTCCCTCGTCGAGAAATTCCACAATGTGGTACATTATCTTCAAAATAAAAGGCAATATACAGGCACAAGGTTAGGTGCCTCTACGCTTCACTTCTTCATTGTCTCTGTGAATCAGTCTCACCAGCTGTGGTCAACGGCAGCCAGACTATGTTGGCACCTCACAGAAATATATTTACACATTTTTCACATATTTGTACATTTTCTCAGTGCCAAGTAAATATCAAAAGTGTTGAAAAAATAATTATTACATTACATGTGATTTACCAGCAGCAACCTCTGAACTGATTTTTTTTAAGTAACTAATTTCTAACTGCTTGAAAACCAAGGGGGCAGCAGCAGAAATGCCAAATTGGAAGCTTCAAAATTCGAGTTCAGAAATCTATTTCGAGAACAATTCAAACAAATTTCATATGGTCCGAGAGGATTGAGGTGCTTGTGTACATGTTCAAATGAATCTGTTATGACAAATGGAGAAGTGGCATGCCCACAAATTTGTCTCTGAATGGAAGGAGTACATACTTTGTCACAGTCTCATCCATTCTAGTGTATTTTAGTTCCTGAGACAGGTCTGCAAGAAGGAAGACTCCAAGTTGGCATGAATTGATCGGGTAGTCAAAGAAGCTTGAACAATGGGTGAACTCATTATACACCAAATATGGATCCCCATCAACCACAAAGATATTCCGGACGATGCCAACTGTACCGTTAGAACAGATGCAGTTATCACCTGTGAATACCTTGACACAAAACTGTGGAAGACTAATTTCTTTGTACTGCATGGCTGCACATGTGATGTGCGATGGCAGCAGACCCTCACTGTGTGGCTTTCTGAATTTGCTTTCATTTTTATCTGAATTACAAACTGCATTGTCAGACTCTGACATTCGCCTCACAACTTGTGCAACTGGGAACTGGGGGCTGTGGACCATTTTCTTTATTTGACCGAGATAATTCTCAAAGGGAAACCCGGAAATGTTGTCCAAACATTCTCCATGCTCTTTTACGTCATCAGTGAGACGTAATTTAAACAGACCCACTGTATAAAGACCGCCAACCTGACGTGAGCGAGACGAACCAAGGAGGGGGGAAAAAAAGAGAGAGAATAAAGTTTTTGCCTTGCATCCCTATCTGAAACTATTAAATACACTAAATTCACTTCCGGGCGCTGGGAGACGGCAGCCTGTTGCAGCAGCTCCGACACAATGTTCTTATTTTGTCCTGGATTAATAAGGACATTAAAGGCCTTCTCAACAAGAAGAAGAGGGCCTTCATGTCTAAGGATAGGGACGGGCTCAGGGCTGTCCAGAAGGAGCTGAAGAAGAAGCTGAAGGAGGCCAAGAACAGCTACAGAGAGAAGATTGAGACCAAGATGGGGCAGGAAAACTCCAGAGAGCTGTGGTGTGGGATGAAACGGATGACAGGCTTCAACAGACCTGCACCCAGAGCTGAGGGAGACCCAGAGTTTGCCTCTGAGCTGAACCTATTCTTCAATAGGTTTGACACAACCCTCACCCCGGTGAGCTCAGAGAATGGATCTGGGTCTTCAACCCCCACCCCAGCCCCCACTCACAACTCTGCAGGAGACTCTGCCCCCCTCCCTGGCACATCTTCATCCCCCTCCCCTAGCTTGCAAGTGGCTCCAACAGACAGCCCCCCCTCTCCCCCCAGCCTACCTCCCCTGGACACCAACCTCACCCAGCACCCCTCCCTCTCTCCCTGCCTCACACTCACATCCAGCCAGGTACAGAGGGAGCTCTCCAAACTCCTCACTTACAAAGCCAGTGGGCCAGACAACATCAGCCCCAGGGTCCTCAGGGTGTGTGCCGGGCAGCTCGCTGGAGTCTTTCAGCACCTCTTTAACCTCTCCCTGAGGTTGATGAAGGTGCCCGAACTGTGGAAGACCTCCTGCATCGTCCTGGTACCAAAAAAAGGACGTCCCAGCGCTCTCAATGGCTACAGACCTGTGGCACTGACGTCACATGTCATGAAGACCTTTGAGAGGCTGGTTCTTCAGCACCTGAGGACTCTGCTCTCTGCTTTCCAGGATCCTCTGCAGTTTGCATACCAGCAGCACATCGGCGTGGAGGATGCCATCATCTTCCTCACCCACAGGGCCCTGTCACACCTGGAGAGACCAGGGGGCACTGTGAGAGTCATGTTCTTTGACTTCTCTAGTGCCTTCAACACCATCAGGCCCTGCCTCCTGGGGGAAAAGCTGCTGGACATGCAACTGCACCCCGACACCACAGCCTGGATACTGGACTACCTCACAGGCCGGCCGCAGTACGTCAGGGTGAATGGCTGTGCCTCTGAGGTGGTCACAAGCAACACCGGAATGCCCCAAGGAACTGTTCTGGCGCCCTTCCTTTTCACCCTCTTCACTTCAGACTTCCGTTCAACTCTGGTTCCTGTCACCTCCAGAAGTTTTCCGATGACTCCTCCATTGTTGGATGTATCACCGACGACAACGAGGGGGAGTACAGAGGACTGATCGAGAGCTTCGTCACATGGTGTTACAGCAACAACCTGAAGCTCAACATCAGCAAGACCAAGGAGGTGGTGGTGGACTACCGGAGGAGCAGGAGGTCCCCTGCCCCCATCATCATCCAGGGGGAGGAAGTGGAGAGGGTGGACTCGTATCGGTACCTTGGGGTCCACATTAACGATAAACTGGACTGGTCACACAACACAGATGCCCTCTTCAGGAAAGGACAGAGCAGGCTGTTCTTCCTGAGGAGACTCAGGTCGTTTGGCGTCTGCAGCAGGCTCCTGAAGATCTTCTACCAGTCTGTGGTGGCCAGCACACTCTTCTTTGCTGTAGTGTGCTGGTGGGGCGGCATCAAGACTGCTGAGGTCAACAGGTTCAACAAACTGGAGAAGAAGGCCCGTTCTGTGGTGGGCCTTTAATTGGACACTTTACAGACTGTGGCTGAGAGGAGGATCAAGGACAAAATCATGTCGATCCTGGACAACCCCTCTCACCCTCTCCACGACAAGCTGTGGGACATGGGAAGCTCCTTCAGCCAACGCATCATCCCCCCAGAGCTCCTTTGTGCCCACCGCCATCAGACTTTACAACAGCAGCGGAGGCCACAGTCTGTCACTGCACGCCCCCCCCCCCCCCCCCCCCCCCAAAACAGCAATGGATGTACTCAAGCAATATGACACTGGACTGCACTTTAATAGATTTATAGTAACCCTCCATATGCTCCAAACCACCTCTATCCATACTGTACTGTTATTGATTCATATCCCTGATCATGGTTCATTACTCTAGGTAAATAATTTGCACTGTTACTGTGTGGTCAGTAAGTGCTGCTACATTTCACATTGTCACTTTAATATCACTGTCACTTTATTTTTATCTTTACAGCACTGCACAGGAGGCTCAGCTGTTTTGTACTGTGTTAAATTATTATTTTAGTATGTTAGTTAATTTGATAATTGAACGCCACTTACTCTGTTAATTTAGTGCTTAGTATGTTAGTTAATTTTGATAATCGTATATATCTTCTATTCCTTGATCTATGTCTTATGCATGCTACTATCCCTGTACTTGCCCTGTACTGCTGCAATACCAGAATTTCCCCTTTGGGGATCAATAAAGGACTATCTTATCTTATCTTATAAAATGATCACACAATGCTCGTGTGGACAACTAGTACCTTGTACATTTACCGCGCTATGAAAAAAATATTTTTTAATGATCTAATATTAGGTACAAATGAATCAAAAACTTGGAACTACTTTCTTTCGCAGCGTGAAATCACTGCCCAGTATATGCATTCAGCTAAAAATTAGCTCTGCCTCGTAATATTAGATTATTTTTTTCGTATCGTCGTGACTGTGCAAGCTACCAGTTGTCCACACCAGCATTTTGGAGTCAGTTGATGGTATATTTAATTAGTTTAAGAGATCGCGAGGACTTGTACTGTTCACCTCGGCTAGCGTCAGTTAGCCGCTAGCTTGGCTAGAAAAACTTAGAGTTTAAAAAAATGTGTCGGTCACTTTCTCCATTAAATGGCGTACAAGCATACTGCACATAACAACTTATAATAAGATTTCTGTATAGTATTTGGGTTAAAACTTACCTCTTGTCAACCGTTCTGAATTGATCTGAATGGGATGTCAATCACAGATCATGTCCTGGGACAACCTCGTAACTGGTAGAGTGCCTGGAGAGAGAGAGTGGCGACAACTGATGATTACTGCAATGGTTCAGTTTTTTTCACTGCAATGGTGGAACATGGAGCCCCTCAAAAGTTCCCGGAAGTTAGCACAAGCTAACTGCCGCTCAATGTATTTCAATGGAGAGCTTGTACAGAGCAACACTTGTTCCAGGTAAAACGTTTAAAAAATGACATTTTCATATCAGTAGGGCATCGAAATTAAATTGACACGAATAATTAATTACGTTGGCGTATTTTCCCTGTGTATATATAGTAATTATTATGGAAACTAGGCTTTTCTCTGAAAGCGACACCTGACGTGATCATTCAATGTGCATGCAGCTTTGCTCCCCCTCTTCACTCAATCCTGCTCTAGGATTGGCTGCAGCTGTCCTTAATTGATTAATGATTTCAGAGCAGTCGAGTCAAGCAAGTAAAGGCAAAGTAGAAGAAAGGAGAAAGAAAGAGTTTGGAGTTAAAGGTAAGAATTAAATACAAATAGCCACTGTTGACCATTTCTTAATGTAAGTTCTGGTTGATTTTGAGCTGTTTGCACGCATTTTTGGGGAAAAAAAATCCCACTATTTATTTGCCTTTCTGTTTTGGGCGTCGGTGCACAGGGTTGTGAGGTTGTGTGGGGGCCTGCATGCACAGCGAATAGTCACCATAGCAGTCTTTTCTACATATGTATGTGTATGTCGACATATCTACATATCTATCTCATACACAAAAATACGTAATATTTTCAGTGTTTATCAGTTACCTGCAATTGGTACTGTGGGGTCAAGAAGCAATAATGCCACTTTACAACTTCACTTTGCAGGCCAGGAGCGTGAGTAAAAATGGTGTGACTGAAAACATAATAGATGCAATGGTATTGAAGCAGTCATAACAAATGGAAACTTACAGAAGGAGCACTTTGTTGTGGAGTGTCAGTGATGCTGCAGGCCAAGGGTAATGAGTGGAACAAGACTGAAAATACAGTAAGGTAGGTCAGGCATAATAAATTGTACTAAATGGGTACTATCATGAAATATTCAAGGAATCGAAATAAACATTATATTAACTATTGCTATTAGTGAGATTTTTTGATACACAGTCATGCAGTGCAGTACAAAATACTTCTGTTAAAACACCAGGCTCAAATCGAACTGACTGCATCCTTCTCTGCAGGGTTCTAATTCCTGGCAGGGGAATCTGCAAGTCCTGCAAGGCCTTGTAGCCAGTGAAACCAGCAGCAAATCGAAGTTTTAATGCCTTCTTCACTGTGTCGTTGCTCCATTTCATCCCCCTTGTGGTTAGCTGGCCTAATGCTTCAATCTGATCTTTGGTTAACATTTTCTTAATTCTTCTGTCCTTAATTTTCATTGTCCTCTTGAGAACAGCATTTTCCTGCCTTACTTTTCTCAGTGCTGCTCTGTTTTTTTTTAATTATATTTTCTTGTTTTTTGAGTTGTTTTAGGAGCTGTGATTCCATGGTTGGTGACTCCCTGCTATCCTGAATGGCTGATGTGAGCTCTCCCTGTCTCTCCTCATCTGCCATGTCCTCTCTTCCTTCTGCGTCACTTTCCCTTCTCTCACACTCCTCATCTTTTCTTTCCTCAATCTGAGAAAGTGGTGTAAGTGGAAGATATGACACTGTTCATTTTTAAATACTAAAATAATTTTGTCACTCAAACAAGAAATATTGGTATGGTTATCAAGAGTTCATATACATTATACCTGTGTCATCTTTAATACAGTAGCTGTGATCAGCAGATATGGAGCCTGTCTTTGCAGGTGAGAGGGGGCATCGTGGAGCAGGGGCCCTCCTCTTTCTGACTACTGGCCGATGCACAAAGATGGTTGGTATCGCATCCTCCTTCAGCCTAGTCTTGCCTTTGCTGGTCTTGACAAACTGGTCAGCCTCAAAATGTGCCTGGGGAGTGACTTCAGCTTAATTCTCACACTCAACAACTCACTTTTATCGAGGAATACAGACGTGTAGAATATATCCCATAGTGGTTGAATACACACTATGAGGCCCAATTCCAATCTGCCCCCTAAAAACTCAGACCCTGAACCTGAATTAATTACCTGACGTCGGCTGTAAGTGACTAAGGGTCCAAATGCTGTAACCATGAATAGAGCAGCACTTACCCACTCTCATGACATGTTACCTTGACAACAAAATGTTGTTGACGCCGGTCTCTGACTGGTAATTTACAGTTTATTTTCAACAGAACAGGGTGTGTGAGGGGGACGGACTCAAAACAAAATGTTCCTGGATCAGATCTGATCAAATCAGCAATAATCACAAACTACACATGTAAATGCAGACAGTAAACTTTTTCACATCCATTAACAATAAAGAGGATGGCAGAGCCCTGACTACGTTTGTTTATTTACTCCACAGGCCCCCCCCCCCCCCCCCTTTTTTTTTTTAAACACTTACTGATGGCATCTGATGGTATTTGTCTTCACAACACTCTAAACTGTGGGTAATTTCCTTATACAAAGTCAGACTTACAGGGATTAAGGGGGCAGAAAGGGCTCATTCGCTGACTTGATCTGTCAGTGAGTCTGTGAGGGGTTGGATTGGAATTGGGGTTTAGATAGTACATTATATATTATTAATTTCAAATTTCCTAGTGGTCTGGTATTTAAAAGTGTGTCAATGTACAAATTAATTGTTTGAATGTGATTGCCTCACATATTTTTTTGTTATAATTTTTGTCTGTCACAGCTAAATTGCTCCTTCCAACTTTCGCCACCCATGTCTGTCTTCTGTCCCTGTCTTTGGGAAAGCCCTACATGTGGACGCCTTTCTCTGAGCGGCTGGAGCAACCCCATGCAGCACAGTACACCATGGTGAAGACTGTATCAAGGACATCATAGTGGAAATGACACAAAAGGGTTTTCGTGCTGATCTGTTTGACTTCTGCAGATAAAGTTTTTAATGAATTCATTGTGGTCTTGTGTTCATTTGGAAAAAACAGTTGTGTGATTTACTATGCATCCTTAGAGTAAGTTTAGGATAAGCAGGAATAGTAAGATAGTGATAGAACTCAGTTTATTTGCAATGAATTAAAATATTAGAACACAGTTATCAGTACGCTGTTGCAAGTCCAGACCTTTTGTGTAGTGAACTGACAAATAATTGGTTGTCACCTGTTCATTGTCCTCACTCAAGTCTGAAAGTTTGGAAATAAAGAGGAACTGTCAGTTTATTACTGCCAACAAATACAAGTTTATTAAAGTTATAACAGGTCAAAGCAGGAAACGGAAGCATACATATTTATGAGGAAGAAGAGGTAAGAAACAATGATAAAATTCCATTTATTTTGCCATGAATTCATATATTAGAACACTGTTATGCTGTTCTAAATCCAGTCATATTGTGTAGTTAACAGAAAAATAATTGGTTGTACCCGTTAGTGTGCCTTACACAAGTCTGACAGTTTAGAAAAATAAGGAAATATCAGTTTTTTGCAGACAACAAATACAGGGGTTTAGTAAAGAGAGGACAAGTCAAAGCAATTAATATAATTTATAATAAAGTAGAGGTAAGAAGAAGTGATAGAATTCAATTAATTTGCAATGAATATATATTAGAACAGTTATTGTGCTGTTGGGAGTCAGATTTATTATGTAGTAGTCAAGTGGGAAATCAGTCATCCATCAGTCTGCCTCACTCGTCCTTGAAAAATATACAGAAACATTACGATTTTATTGCTATCAATGAATATACAGGTTTAGTACACTTAGCAGAGGTAAAAGTAATTAAGCTAAGCAGGAAAAAACACTACGCAAAGTATTTATTAGACATTATTTACCGATTATCGTGGTTTTCCTGATATTTTGAACTGCCCGCCAACCAACTTCCGGGAACTTTGAAGGCTAACGTGGATCACGTGATCGGCCAGCTTTTTGAACCTCCGGTGTCGCCACTCTCTCTCCAGGCACTCTAGTAACTGGTAGTGATGTCATGGCCAAGTTACATTTGAGTTACAGTTAAAAAGTCGGAAAAAAATGTGGCGACCTACCAGACTATTGTTAGCCGTTGTGTTAGCCGTTGTTAGCACGCCCTGCGTTTTAGTTCACAAATACCACATGAGGAGTGTAAATTACACTATGGCAGCATTTCTATAAATATAAGTTGAACAATACTATGTATACGACTGACTTGGTGTGACAAACACTTGTCAGAAGTGCTTATAAACTGATAATTACAGGGACTTAATAACTGTTTACACTGGGGGAAGCCATCTTCGATTGTCAGCTCGGGGGTGGTGAGGTTCCCTGAGTTCCCAGTAGGAAATTCCGACCCTCGGGGGGCGTTCCAGTTGAAGTTTCTTACTCGGAAATCAGAAATCCCGACTTCCCAGTACAAATGGAACCCACCATCGCCTAGACGGAGGCGGAATGTGTGATGTAATCGCTGGGCAGAAAAATTTAATGAAAAAAAACGTCTCTAACTCGCGGCCACGAGCCGAAATTGTGTGTGATGTAGGCGGAAACACCAGTACGGGGTTGGCAATGTTAACGTGCATGGACAGCGGAGCCACCGCAGCCAGAGAGCGGATGCACGCACACACACAGACACACACTCACACACAGACAGACACACACACATTATCACAATCATATCATAACATGATGATAAAAACAACAACAATAATAATAATAGTAATACGAACAATAGATAATATGATTAATAAAAAATAATCAATAATTATGACAATAATAACAATCATATACCTTAAAAAATTGACAGTAAAAATGATTAAATTGAGAGTCACACATCAAAAATATAAATAGTTTACATATACATATAAAACAGTTTATTTTTTGTTTCCCCATTTTAAAATCAATATCACATATTGAAAGAAATATCAATTAGTTAATACAGAGAATGGAAATCATGTCTATTTAAATCTATAATTTAAATGTGCCAATCTGCCGGAAGTAGCCCAATATTGGGCCAATTGCACACATCCGAAACACAGCCAAATCTGTCAAACAGATCCCAGATCTGGTTCACTTACGGCAAACCGTTGCTGGCAGACAACCAGAATTGCCATAACTCAGCTAGAATCGGGCCGAGTTGGCAGGCTATCTGGGTTTGCTAATATTTCATCAAAATTGCTGGTTTTGTATGAAACAAATCTTATGCCTGGCACTTCAGGTTTTAGCTCTTGATGATCTTTTCCCAGTGACTTACACATTTTTGGAGACAAGTGTTTTTCTCTCATAACCAATTTCAAAGTGTTGCTGCATTTTAGAGTACAAAATATCAAAATAGTACTGTCTCAGCTACATCAGATATATTAGATCAAAAATGCTGGTTTTGAATAAAACTGATATTTTCCTGGCACTTCAGTTTTTAGCCCTTAATAATGTTTTTCCAGTAATTTTCGCATTGATGGAGACAAGTGTTTGTCTCTCATAACCAATTTAGAATTGTTGCTGCATTTTAGAGTACAAAATATCAAAATAGACTTATCATAGCTAAATATGCTTATATTTGATCAAAGCTGCTGGATTTGAATAAAACTGATATTTTCCTGGCACGTAAGTTTTTGGCTCTTTATGATCTTGTCCCAGTGATTTACAGATTTTTGGAGACAAGTGTTTGTCTCTCATAACCAATTTCAAACTTTTGCTGCATTTTAGAGTACAAAATATCAAAATGGAGTTATCTTTGCTAAATGCACTTATTTTTGACCAAAAATGCTGTTTTTTGCATAAAACTGATATTTTCCTGGCACTTCAGTTTTTAGCTCTTGATGATCTTGTCCCAGTGATTTACGCATTTTTGGAGACAAGTGTTTGTCTCTCATAACCAATTTCATACGTTTGCTACATTTTAGAGAACAAAATATCAAAATGGAGTTATCTTAGCAAAATACGGTGCCTGTCGTGGCGGCAACACCCGAACCCACTGGTGGACACCGGCGGTGAGGGATGCCGTCGAGCTGAAGAAGGAGTCCTATCGAGCCTTTTTGGCCAGTGGGACTCCGGAGGCAGCTGACAGGTACCGGCAGGCCAAGCGGAATGCAGCTTCGGTGGTTGCCAAGGCAAAAACCCGGGCATGGGAGGAGTTCGGTGAGGCCATGGAGAATGACTTCCGGACGGCTTCAAAGCGATTCTGGACCACCATCCGGCGTCTCAGGAGGGGGAAGCAGTGTGCTGTCAACACCGTCTATGGTGGGGATGGCGCACTGTTGACCTCGACTCGGGACGTCCTGGATCGGTGGAAAGAATACTTCGAAGACCTCCTCAATCCTACCAGCACGTCTTCCAGTGCAGAAGTAGACCTGGGGGACTCTGTGGTGGACTCTGCTATCTCAGGAGCTGAGGTCGCCGAGGTGGTCAAAAAGCTCCTCGGTGGCAGGGCTCCGGGGGTGGACAAGATCCGCCCGGAGTTTCTCAAGGCTCTGGATGTTGTGGGGCTGTCATGGCTGACACAACTCTGCAACATCGCGTGGACATCGGGGGCAGTACCACTGGATTGGCAGACTGGGGTGGTGGTTCCCCTTTTCAAGAAAGGGGACCGGAGGGTGTGCTCCAACTACAGGGGGATCACACTCCTCAGCCTCCCTGGGAAGGTCTATTCAGGGGTACTGGAGAGGAGGGTCCGCCGGACTGTCGAACCTCGGATTCAGGAGGAGCAATGTGGTTTTCATCCTGGCCGTGGAACTATTGACCAGCTCTATACCCTCCACAGGGTCCTCGAGGGTGCATGGGAGTTTGCCCAACCAGTCTACATGTGTTTTGTGGACCTGGAGAAGGCTTTCGACCGTGTTCCTCGTGGGGTTCTGTGGGGGGTGCTCCAGGAGTATGGGGTAGCGGACACCCTGATATGGGCTGTTCGTTCTCTGTACGACAGGTGCCAGAGCCTGGTCCGCATTTCCGGCAGTACATCAGAACCGTTTCCAGTGAGGGTTGGACTCCGCCAGGGCTGCCCTTTGTCACCGATTCTGTTCATTACTTTCATGGACAGAATTTCTAGGCGCAGCCAGGGTGTTGAGGGGTTCCGGTTCGGTGACCTCAGGATCGGGTCGCTGCTTTTTGCAGATGATGTGGTCCTGTTGGCTTCGTCAGACCGAGACCTACAGCTCTCACTGGATCGGTTCGCAGCTGAGTGTGAAGCGGCTGGGATGAGAATCAGCACCTCCAAATCTGAGTCCATGGTCCTCGCCCGGTGGAGGGTGGAGTGCCCTCTCCGGGTCGGGGATGAGATTCTACCCCAAGTGGAGGAGTTCAAGTACCTTGGGGTCTTGTTCACGAGCAGAGGAAGGATGGACCGGGAGATCGACAGGCGATCGGTGTGGCGTCAGCAGTGATGCGGACTCTACACTGGTCCGTTGTGATAACAAGGGAACTGAGCCGCAAGGCAAAGCTCTCGATTTACCACTCGATCTTCACTCCTATCCTCACATATGGTCATGAGCTTTGGGTCGTGACCAAAAAAACACGATCGCGAGTACAAGCGGCCGAAATGAGTTTCCTTCGCAGGGTGTCCGGACTCTCCCTTAGAGACAGGGTCAGAAGCTCGGTCATCCGGGAGGAGCTCGGAGTAGAGCTGCTGCTCCTCTGCGTTGAGAGGAGTCAGATGAAGTGGCTCGGGCATCTGGTTAGGATGCCTCCTGGACGCCTCCCTGGGGAGGTGTTCCGGGCACGTCCCACTGGAAAGCAGCCCCGGGGAAGACCCAGGACACGCTGGAGGGACTATGTCTGTCAGCTGGCCTGGGAACGTCTCGGGATCCCCCGGGAGGAGCTGGACGAAGTAGCTGAGGAGAGGGAAGTCTGGGCTTCCCTGCTCAGGCTGCTGCCCCCGCGACCCGACTGCGGATAAGCGGAAGAAGATGGATGGATGGATGGATAAAAACTGCTGGTTTTGCATAAAACTGATATTTTCCTGGCGCTTCAGTTTTTAACTCTTATTGATGTTTTTCCAGTGACTTACACATTTTTGGAGACAAGTGTTTTTCTCTCATAACCATTTCAAATTTTTGCTACATTTTAGAGTACAAAATATCAAAATGGTGCTGTCTCAGCTACATCAAATATATTTGATCAGAAATGCTGGTTTATAATGAAACTGATATTTTCCTGGCACTTCAATTTTTAGCTCTTAATGATGTTTTTCCAGTGATTTACGGATTTTTGGAGAAAAGTGTTTGTCTCTCATGACCAATTTCATACGTTTGCTACATTTTAGAGAACAAAATATCAAAATGGAGTTATCTTAGCTAAATATGCTTATTTTTCATAAAAAAAAATGCTGGTTTTGAATAAAACTGATATTTTCCTGGCACTTCAGTTTTGAGCTCTTAATGATCTTTTCCCAGTGATTTACGCATTTTAGGAGACAAAGTGTTTGTCTCTCATAACCAATTTCAAAGTGTTAATGCATTTTAGAGTACAAAATATCAAAATGGTGCTGTCTCAGCTACATCAAATATATTTCATCAAAAATGCTGGTTTTGAATAAAACTGATATTTTCCTGGCACAGTTTTTAGCTCTCAATGATGTTGTGACAGTGATTTACACATTTTTAGAGACAAGTGTTTGTCTCTCTTAACCAAATTCATACTTTTGCTCTATTTTAGAGTACAAAATATCAAAATGGAGTTATCTTAGCTAAATACGCTTATTTTTGATCAAAAATGCTGGCTTTGAATAAAACTGATATTTTCCTGGCACTTCAGTTTTTAGCTCTGAATGATGTTTTTCCAGTGATTTGCGCATTTTTGGAGACAAGTGCTTGTCTCCCATAACCTTTTTCAAATGGTTCCTGTATTTTAGAGTACAAAATATCAAAATGGTGCTGTCTCAGCTACATCAAATATATTTGATCAAAAATGCTGGTATTGAATAAAACTAATATTTTCCTGGCACTTCAGTTTTTAGCTCTTACTGATGTTTTTACAGTGATTTACACATTTTTGGAGACACGACTTTGTCTCTCATAACCAATTTCAAACTTTTGCTGCATTTTAGAGTACAAAATATTAAAATGGAGTTATCTTAGCTAAATATGCTTATTTCTGACCAAAAATGCTGGTTTTGAATAAAACTATTTTCCTGGCACTTCAGTTTTTAGCTCTTAATGATGTTTTTCCAGTGATTTAAGCATTTTTGGAGACACGACTTTGTCTCTCATAACCAATTTCAAACTTTTGCTGCATTTTAGAGTACAAAATATCAAAATGGAGTTATCTTAGCTGATTACGCTTATTGTTGACCAAAAATGCTGTATTTGAATAAAACTGATATTTTCTGAAGCACTTCAGTTTTTAGCTCTTAATGATGTTTTTCCAGTTATTTACACACTTTGGAGACAAGTCCTTGTCTCTCATAACCAATTTCAAATTTCTTCTGCATTTCAGAGTACAAAATATCAAAATGGAGTGATCTCAGCTACATCAAATATATTTGATCAAAACTGCTGGTTGTGGATAAAACTGATATGTTTTTAGCACTTCAGTTTTTAGCTCTTAATGAAGTTTTTCCACTGATTTAGACATTTTGAAGACAAGTGTTTGTCTTTCATAACCAATTTCAAATTGTTGCTGCATTTTAGAGTACAAAATATTAAAAAGTTGCTGTCTCAGCTACAGCAAATATATTTGATAAAAAATGTTGGTTTTGAATAAAACTGATATTTTCCTGGCACTTCAGTTTTTAGCTCTTAATAATGTTTTCCCAGTGATTTACGCATTTTGGAGACAAGTGTTTGTCTCTCATAACCAATTTCATACGTTTGCTACATTTTAGAGAACAAAATATCAAAATGGAGTTATCTGAGCTAAATATGCTTATTTTGACCAGAAATGCTGGTTTTGATTAAAACTATTTTCCTGGCACTTCATATTTTAGCTTTTCATGATCTTTTCACAGTGATTTATGCAATTTTGGAGACAAGTGTTTGTCTCTCATAACCAATTTCAAATTGCTGCTCCATTTTAGAGTACAAAATTTCAAAAAGGACTTATTTTAGCTAAATAGACATAAGATAAAAACTGCTGGTTTTGCATGAGACTGATATTTTCCTTGCACTTCAGTTTTTAGCTGTTAATGATCTTTTCCCAGTAAATCACGCAAGACAACTGTTTGTCTCTCATAACCATTTCAAATTTTTTCTGCATTTTAGAGTACAAAATATCAAAATGGTGCTGTCTCAGCTAACTTAATTATATTTGATCAAGAATGCTGGTTTTGCATAAAGCTGATATTTTCCTGGCACTTCATTTTTTAGCACTTGATGTTTTTCCAGTGATTTACGCATTTTTGGACACAAGTGTTTGTCTCTCATGACCAATTTCAAACTTTTACTGCTTTTTAGAGTACAAAATATCAAAATGGAGTTATCTTAGCTGATTACACTGATTTTTGACCAAAAATGCTGGTTTTGAATAAAACTGATATTTTCCTGGCACTTCAGTTTTTAGCTCTTAATGATGTTTTTCCAGTGATTTACGCATTTTGGAGACAAGTCCTTCTCTCTTATGACCAATTTCAAACTTTTGCTGCTTTTTCGAGTACATTATATCAAAATGGAGTTATCTTAGCTGATTACGCTTATTTTTGACCAAAAATGCTGGTGTTGCATGGAACTGTTATTTTCCTGGCACTTCAGTTTTTAGCTATTAATTATGGTTTTCCAGTGATTTACGCATTTTTGGAGACAAATGTTTGTCTCTCATAACCAATTTCAAATTTTTGCTGCATTTTAGAGTACAACATATCAAAATGGTGATGTCTAAGATACATCAAAGATTGTTGTTCAAAACTGCTGGTTTTGAATAAAACTGATATTTTATGCGCACTTCAGTTTTTAGCTCTTCATGATGTTTTCCCAGATATCTACACATTTTTGGAGACAAGTGCTTGTCCCTCATAACCAATTTCAAACTTTTGCTGCATTTTAGAGTACAAAATATCAAAATGGAGTTATCTTAGCTGATTACGCTTATTGTTGACGAAAAATTATTTTTATCATTAAACTGATATTTTTTTTTGCCCTTCAGTTTTTAGCTCTTAATGATGTTTTTCCAGTGAATTACACATTTTTGAGAACAAGTGTTTGTTTCTCATAACCAATTTAAAATTGTGGCTGCATTTTAGAGTACAACATATCAAAATGGTGCTGTCTCAGCTACATCAAATATATTTGATCAAAACTGCTGGTTTTGAATAAAACTGATATTTTCCTGGCACTTCAGTTTTTAGCTCTAAATGATGTTTTTCCAGTGATTTACGCATTTTGGAGACAAGTCCTTGTCTCTCATAACCAATTTCAAACTTTTGCTGCATTTTCGAGTACAAAATATGAAAATGGAGTAATCTTGGCTGATTACACTTATTTTTGACCAAAAATGTTTTTTTTTTTTGCATGAAACTGATATTTTTTTAGCACTTCATTTTTAGCTCTTTATGATCTTTTCCCAGTGATTTACGCATTTTTGGAGACAAGTGTTTGTCTCTCATAACCAATTTCAAATTTCTTCTGCATTTTTGAGTACAAAATATCAAAATGGAGTTATCTTAGCTAGATACGCTTATTTTTGACCAAAAATGCTGGTGTTGCATCAAACTGTTATTTTCCTGGCACTTCAGTTTTTAGCTATTAATTATGGTTTTCCAGTGATTTGTGCATTTTGGAGACAAGTCCTTGTCTCTCATGACCAATTTCAAACTTTTGCTGCATTTTAGAGTACAAAACATTAAAATGGAGTTATCTTAGCTGATTACGCTTATTTTTGACCAAAAATGCTGGTGTTGCATGAAACTGTTATTTACCTGGCACTTTCAGTTTTTAGCTATTAATTATGGTTTTCCCAGTGATTTACGCATTTTTGGAGACAAGTGTTTGTCTCTCATAACCAATTTCAAATTTTTGCTGCATATAAAAGAACAAAATATCAAAATGGTGCTGTCTCATCTACATCAAATATATTTGATCAAAACTGCTGGTTTTGAATAAAACTGATATTTTCCTGGCACTTCAGTTTTTAGCTCTTAATGATGTTTTTCCAGTGATTTACGCATTTTGGAGACAAGTCCTTGTCTCTTATGACCAATTTCAAACTTTTGCTGCATTTTAGAGTACAAAATATTAAAATGGAGTTATCTTAGCTGATTACGCTTATTTTTGACCCAAAATGCTGGTGTTGCATGAAACTGTTATTTACCTGGCACTTCAGTTTTTAGCTATTAATTATGGTTTTCCAGTGATTTACGCATTTTTGGAGACAAGTGTTTGTCTCTCATAACCAATTTCAAATTTTTGCTGCATATAAAAGAACAAAATATCAAAATGGTGCTGTCTCATCTACATCAAATGTATTCGATCAAAACTGTTGGTTTTGAATAAAACTGATATTTTCCTGGCACTTCAGTTTTTAGCTCTTAATGATGTTTTTCCAGTGATTTACGCATTTTGGAGACAAGTCCCTTCTCTCTTATGACCAATTTCAAACTTTTGCTGCTTTTTCGAGTACAAATATCAAAATGGAGTTATCTTAGCTGATTACGCTTATTTTTGACCAAAAATGCTGGTGTTGCATGAAACTGTTATTTACCTGGCACTTCAGTTTTTAGCTATAAATTATTGTTTTCCAGTGATTTACGCATTTTTGGAGACAAATGTTTGTCTCTCATAACCAATTTCAAACTTTTGCTGCATTTTCGAGTACAAAATATGAAAATGGAGTAATCTTGGCTGATTACGCTTATTTTTGACCAAAAATGCTTTTTTTTGCATGAAACTGATATTTTTTTAGCACTTCATTTTTAGCTCTTTATGATCTTTCCCAGTGATTTATGCATTTTTGGAGACAAGTGTTTGTCTCTCATAACCAATTTCAAATTTCTTCTGCATTTTTGAGTACAAAATATCAAAATGGAGTTATCTTAGCTAGATACGCTTATTTTTGACCAAAAATGCTGGTGTTGCATCAAACTGTTATTTTCCTGGCACTTCAGTTTTTAGCTATTAATTATGGTTTTCCAGTGATTTGTGCATTTTTGGAGACAAGTGTTTGTCTCTCATAACCAATTTCAAATTTTTGCTGCATATTAGAGAACAAAATATCAAAATGGTGCTGTCTCAGCTACATCAAATATATTTGATCAAAAATGCTGGTTTTGAATAAACTGATATTTTCCTGGCACTTCAGTTTTTAGCTCTTAATGATGTTTTTCCAGTGATTTACGCATTTTGGAGACAAGTCCTTGTCTCTTATGACCAATTTCAAACTTTTGCTGCATTTTAGAGTACAAAATATTAAAATGGAGTTATCTTAGCTGATTACGCTTATTTTTGACCCAAAATGCTGGTGTTGCATGAAACTGTTATTTACCTGGCACTTCAGTTTTTAGCTATTAATTATGGTTTTCCAGTGATTTACGCATTTTTGGAGACAAGTGTTTGTCTCTCATAACCAATTTCAAATTTTTGCTGCATATAAAAGAACAAAATATCAAAATGGTGCTGTCTCATCTACATCAAATGTATTCGATCAAAACTGTTGGTTTTGAATAAAACTGATATTTTCCTGGCACTTCAGTTTTTAGCTCTTAATGATGTTTTTCCAGTGATTTACGCATTTTGGAGACAAGTCCTTCTCTCTTATGACCAATTTCAAACTTTTGCTGCTTTTTCGAGTACAAAATATCAAAATGGAGTTATCTTAGCTGATTACGCTTATTTTTGACCAAAAATGCTGGTGTTGCATGAAACTGTTATTTACCTGGCACTTCAGTTTTTAGCTATAAATTATTGTTTTCCAGTGATTTACGCATTTTTGGAGACAAATGTTTGTCTCTCATAACCAATTTCAAACTTTTGCTGCATTTTCGAGTACAAAATATGAAAATGGAGTAATCTTGGCTGATTACGCTTATTTTTGACCAAAAATGCTTTTTTTTGCATGAAACTGATATTTTTTTAGCACTTCATTTTTAGCTCTTTATGATCTTTCCCAGTGATTTATGCATTTTTGGAGACAAGTGTTTGTCTCTCATAACCAATTTCAAATTTTTGTTGAATTTTAGAGTACAAAATATCAAAATGGAGTTATCTTAGCTAAATACGCTTATTTTTGACCAAAAATGCTGGTGTTGCATCAAACTGTTATTTTCCTGGCACTTCAGTTTTTAGCTATTAATTATGGTTTTCCAGTGATTTGTGCATTTTTGGAGACAAGTGTTTGTCTCTCATAACCAATTTCAAATTTTTGCTGCATATTAGAGAACAAAATATCAAAATGGTGCTGTCTCAGCTACATCAAATATATTTGATCAAAAATGCTGGTTTCAAATGAAACTGATATTTTCCTGGCACTTCAGTTTTTAGCTCTTAATGATGTTTTCCCAGCGATTTACACATTTTTGGACAAAGGTGTTTGTCTCTCATGACCAATTTCAA